>CM070661.1:12601884-12924384 GCA_036346575.1 Dendrocalamus sinicus | reverse complement strand
CTTTTCAAAATCAAAACCCAGAAACTATTTAAAACATGGTCTTAATATATGTATACTTCGTAAGTTTTTCAACCTTTTGGGTGTGACGGTAGCGGGCACACCACTAACTATGGTCCTCGTTACATAGTATGTACTAGCTCGATCACCATTGAAGATTTCGAAGCTGCTGATGCGATGATCATTTTTGGGAAGAAAATTGGGTGGAGCATGGCTCCAGATCTGCTTCCGTGAGTAACCCACCTAATCTCGTGACGCGTGTCCGCTACTCTAATCACACGGATGTACGTTCTTGACTCATCGCCTGCTATTTGCTCCCAGCCGTATCGGCTCCTGCACTCGGCTCCAGCCGCATCTGTACGCGGTTCGCTCGGCTTGTAGGGGTTCGCTCCCTGTGGCCCTCTCCGCCTTCGCAGTCACCGCAGTTGCCATCGTCACCGTCGCCTCAGGTCCACCGCCAGACGCCGACTAAGCTCGGCCACTGTGATCCGATGCTCATCACCACACGCGAGATGGAGAAGGCCAGTCAGCTTGCGTAGAGGACGAGAGGACGTTGAGACCTGGTGTTCTTTTCAGGCAGATCGCACCGGTCAAGCGGATCGGAGGACGGGACGTCGCGACGCCATTCACCTTGGGTGGGTCGTCCGTCGGCTGGTGAAGACGTGAGGCGAAGCCCGGCGTGCATGCAAGCTCTCGGTGTGCAGGCTGACATTGCATCTTGATTCAATAGTCCCAAGTTTCAAGCCAAACAAACAAATGCCTTGAAACTATTGAATCATTTGTTTGGCTCTTCGAAACCTTCCTAACAGCAATGTCAGGCAAGCATCCAAGCACAATTTTCACTTATCAAGATACAGCCATGGCAGGAGCAATTGCATATGTATTTCCAAATACAAGTCATCGCCTTTGTTTGTGGCACATTTATCTAAATGCTGCTAAACATCTTGGGCATGTAATTCGTGACTCAGATAACAAGTTTCTTCCTGATTTTAAGAGATGTGTGTACGAGGATAGATCAGAGGCTTACTTCATTGAAAAGTGGCATGAATTGTTGAGAGAATACAACCTTGAGGATAACACATGGATGAAAAACCTGTACAATATTAGGGCAAAGTGGGCTGCTGTCTATCGTGACTCTTTTACGGCGGATATGAACTCTACTCAAAGGAGCGAAGGTATGAATAATGTCTTCAAAAAAAGGTTTCGTCGGAAACTCGATCTTTTGGAACTCCTTGTAGAATGTGAGAAGGTTTCCGCTAGTCTCCGCGAAAATGAGCTAGATGATGATTTTAAGTCACGTGGAAAGATCCCAGTTACTTATATCCCAAATTTACCTATGTTGAGGACTGCAGCTGAATCATATACAAGAAGAATGTATTCAGAGTTTGAGGAAGAATTTAAAAGACAATTTACATTGTCTTGTAATTTATTGCACACCGAAGGGACAAACTTAACATTCATGGTTACACATATGCAATTTGATCATGGCGCAATAGTAGAATTCAACACTGCAGATTCTACCATTGCATGTTCTTGCAAAAAGTTCGAATGCATAGGTATGTATATAAATTCAAATTTGCAATATAGTTTCTACTACAATTTGCTAAAAATGGCGTCCATATCTTATAGGTCTATTATGCAAGCATGCACTCAGAGTCTTCAATATGAATGGAGTTTATATATTGCCATCGCAATATATATTGAACAGATGGACAAAATATGCGAAAAGAGGATTTTATATTGAGAAACAAGAAAGTGAGAACGCGGATTTGAAAACACGTGCTACGCTCATCTCTCGAAATGCAACAACTATTGCATTGAAGTGTTCAGTGTCAAAAGAACTTCTTGACGGTTTGCAGAAAGCCATAGAAAAGTTGGACTTGGAAGCAGATACTTATCTAAGGAAGACGCAAGAAGAATCCAATGAGGCTTCGCTAATTCCAAATGAATCTGACAATGACACATTAAATGGTACAATATCTTTTAGAGTTCCTCGGGTGGTAAAAGGCCCAAAAACTTCACGCTTCAAAAATGTGGTTGAAAAGAAGTCAGGGAAGAAGAAGATAAGTGCTCAAAAGAAAGGTAGTGATCCTACCCATTGTAGCTGCTTGCACAATATTTTTTTACCTTCTTTTATCTTATATAAATTCAATTGTAGGTGACGATCCAAATAGTTTTGTACAAACTATAGATGAAGGTGTTGATCCTAAGCAGTTGACTGTAAGACATGATGCTGACTCTCTATGCCATTTTCATATTTTGTTTACTTACATGCATGTTTTATGAACACTTTAATTACATGTTGATTCTAAGAAATTGGTTGTAAAACAGGATCCTAATGTTGGGCAATCTTCAACCATGGCTGCTCAATTCATGCAAGGCGGATATGATAATGCTACAATGCCACACTTCAGTTTCATCCCAAATTCTTTGATGGCTGCACCATATATACAAGGGGGATATACAAATCTCTTAGTTCATCAAGATGCCACATTGCAGTCGGCTGTTAGGAAATTACATTTTGATGGAGCGCAGAATCCTGAAAATATGTAATTTAATAGCACTGTACTTGCCACTTCTATAACCTGGATGCATTACTTTTGAAGCTTGCATATCCAAATGAGTTACTGGTTGAATGCCTTTTTTACTACATCTCGTATAACATATCCATACAGTTTTCCAACTCATCTACAATTTGATCACTACACTATACATCTGAATAGAATAACAATTTCTCTAGTCAGCACAAGATCCTTCGGATTGCCAACACAAGCATGCCAGCCAGGAATTGGCTTGACTCCAACTGAATCGTGTCGCTCAATATGATGGCATGCTGCTCATCTGAATTGTGTCGCTCAATATGATGACATAACTGTTCATGTACTGGAGGAGCTTGAGAAGGACCCCAGTACCAGCGACGACATTGCTGTGGCTCCTAAAGCACATTCACCTGCGCATTGTTGAGCGTGATTCAGTAACCATGATCACTCTAAAACAGAGGACATGTCATTAAGCATTGGAGTCAAGAAAACAGTGATGAGCTCATGGTGGACAACATGGTCTAACGGCTACCTGTTCTTGCATATACAAAGAGACTATGCATGCGGGACAATTAAATTAAATACTACAATATATCTAGATGCCTGATTTTAACTATGAGAAAACCTAGCCAGTATTAGCCTTGACATGAGCGTGTGCTGGGCAATTGACATGAGCAATATCACAATCAAAGAACAGATTAACGATGTTTTCAGGTTCAGTGCAAAAACAAACGATTCACATTATAAAGTTTCTTTTTCTTGGCTGGATTATCATGGGTCAGTAATTTTTTTGGGACAAAAGCCAGAGAAACATAAGTGCGGCTGTCTACCTTGACAAAATGCAATAAGATGAGAGTTCTGATGGTGCCTCGTTGAATATACTGTGAGCGTGCTGCCAAAATTGGCAACAACCCCATCAAATTGTGCTCTGATAATCACCAATGACGTTCGATAATTCATGAGTAATTGAATGAATGGTTTAATGAAAAACTTACATGCAGTGCTGGGACAGGCATTCCATCGAGCATGTGGTGGACGGTGCCTGCAGCCCTGCACCAATCCATGCCTGCACACCGAGAGCTTGCATGCACGCCGGGCTTCGCCTCACGTCTTCACCAGCCGACGGACGACCCACCCAAGGTGAATGGCGTCGCGATGTCCCGTCCTCCGATCCGCTTGACCGGTGCGATCTGCCTGAAAAGAACACCAGGTCTCAACGTCCTCTCATCCTCTATGCAAGCTGACTGGCCTTCTCCATCTCGCGTGTGGTGATGAGCATCGGATCACAGTGGCCGAGCTTAGTCGGCGTCTGGCGGTGGACCTGAGGCGACGGTGACGATGGCAACTGAGGTGACTGCGAAGGCGGAGAGGGCCACAGGGAGCGAACCCCTACAAGCCGAGCGAACCGCGTACAGATGCGGTTGGAGCCGAGTGCAGGAGCCGATACGGCTGGGAGCAAATAGCAGGCGATGAGTCAAGAACGTACATCCGTGTGATTAGAGTAGCGGACACGCGTCACGAGATTAGGTGGGTTACTCACGGAAGCAGGTCTGGAGCCATGCTCCACCCAATTTTCTTCCCGTTTTTGGAAACCTGCACTTATGCATGCCGTGCGTCATACTGTATATATATGCACGCTTTGTGTCAGACACGCACCGGTCGTTCGCTGCAGTGCACTGCACGTACGGCCCCCTTTACCTGCCCACTGTCCACGTACTCATGCATGCATGCATGCATGCATGCGCGCAGTTGCACCTTGCCAGCTGCTGTGGGACACGTACGTACGGCCGTATGCGCAAGAGATATTCATGCATTGATCAATCAGATACGCACACTACTGTACGAGTCCACGTACGTACGCATGCAGTTGTATGCTGCAATTAAGACGTACAGGATGGTCAGGCCGGAACCGCAGCCCGCTTGACTTTGATGGCTTTAATAATTGTTAATGAAGCTAGATAGCTAGCTAGCTCCATGTACGTACGTGTATGTATATACGCACGTTGATGCGTTCAGAGCTCATTTGCCCGAAGCTAGCCAGCAGGTTTACATGCGCGGTCTGGGATTAATGGGCGAGCATGCATGTACATGCAATTAAACAACCCAAAAGATTTTAAAATTTTGTTTTCTTGAATTTCTGCTAAATTTGATTTCTTGCCTAATTTGTAAAGTTCTCAAGCCAACTCATTTTCCCTTCTCATTTTCCCTTCTTCGGTTTTCGCTTTCCCCTAATTGTTGGTGCCTTACTTCTTTCCACCTTCACCCCTGTTTCTTGTTAGAAATTGGCCCATCTAATTATGGCCAATTTCCTTAATTCTAAAGCATACATGGTTTAGTACCATATTGCTAAGGCAGGGTGAGGAAGTCCGATTTATAAGGTGGAGTCCTCCCCACTCTTGAATATGGAAAGAGATGGTATGAGGAGGGTTCTGTCTAGTCACACGCGCGCCCGCGTATTCACGTATTTTCGTGTGAAAATCACATGACTTGTGACGTGATGTGGCGCGCCACTTGGCAGACCAAGTCCATCTTTATTTTTTGCTAAATTCTGCACCACTCTGTGTGTGTGTGTGTTTGAATGAGATTCAAACGTTTGAATTTGAGGCTTTACTGGGGTTTTGATGATAGACACTTACTAGTGGATAAATGGCTGGTTGAATGTGTCAGTTACCAGTGGGTAAATGGCTATTTTAATCATGCCAGTTATTAGTCTGTCTATATATGCCTGCAGACGTCCAGAGTGTAAAGGAGAATCCTACTGCTTCCAATTTTTCCTTCTCTGCGATTTTGCGCTTGAGTACTGTGCTGTCTGAGCATCGTTGACCTTTCTTCCCGGCGTGCACCTGGAAGGAGGGAGAGCGGCTATCTCCGAACCGTTGCCGCAGAGAGTACCTGCACGGGGGCGGTAATAAGGTTTCTGGGCAGGGCATCTGCGCGACCGCTCACTGCACTGCGTCATCTACGTTCTCACTGCGTCAAGCCTGCGCAGCTTCCTGTTCTTCATCAGGTTAACAAGTAAGTCGTTCGCGCGCACGTTCGACTTGGTTACTATATTCTTTCTTAAGTATATTCTGAAGTATAATGAGTAGCCTACTGTTAGTTGTGAGTTTTGTATCATTAGTTTATTGTTTTTATCTCCTAATAAAACTTGGAATTAAAATATTGCCTTACAAATCAACATTTCCCACTACCACTCGGCCTCATCCTGTTCTCCGCCCACTCGGCCTCATCCTGTTCACCGCCAGAGAGCTATCTCGCCGCTGCCACAAGTGTCAATGCCTGCACATGATGTTGCCACACCTCCAACATGCCATTAATGCTTGTCATCTCGCCCACGACCATGTGCCAGCAACCACCGGTGTCGATTTTGCCATCGCCAAAATAATGTGCCGCTAGCTCGATGCACGCCCACGTTTTGACTCACCACTCATGAGCACGCTTACACCAAAGGAGTGCGCCACGACTAAGGCGACACTGTGACCATTAGCCTCACCACCATGAACGTTGAAGTCTCCCATTCACCACCACCGCCGTGAGCATACCACTGCTCCCACCATCTCCTAAGGCCTATAAAGTCACACCAACCTTGTAGATAGCCTACACAAGTACCCAATTGCAAGCCCACGTCATTCCCTCCCAACTCCTACCAAAGCGATGCCGCCACCACCGTGACCTTGCCGGTGAGCCCCAAATAGCAATTCCTCGATAGACTTTACCAAAACCAAATTCTTTACACCCACGTCACTGCCTAGACCTCCCAAACCTAATCCCAACCAAGTCATGCCCTCCCATAGCCTTGAGGTCACCGGTGACGTGCGCCACCACCGTCTGAGCCATGCCACCACGGGTAGCCAATTGAGCCAAAATCACCTCCAACCATAGCCTCCCCATCCGCCATAGATGCTTAGAATTCCTTGAGCTTTGCCGAAGCCTCAACGGAATGCCTCTGTGCCATGGGCATACTCCGACGAGCTCCTAAGGGTGCTAGAAAGAAGAGAGCAATGAAAATCTTCTTATCTCAACTTAGTCGCATGACAACATGTTGCGTGTCTATAGCTGGCATTATGAGTCTGAGATATCTTGTGGGTAAAGTTAGACAACTCTGCAGAATATAATAAATGGTATTCGAATACGTCATGCCCCTGGTTAATGAAGTCGAGTTTAATGGGTGATTCTAGCAATAAGACATAAGTAGAATTTGAAGGATTTTGATATAAAAATTATGGATAACAAACCTCTTGTTAATTAAGTATTGTTTTTATTGCTTTAAATGTAAAGTTCTTTACTAACAAACTTGCATATATTATTATCATATTATAACATGTAACTATCCATTTGAACTTATTGCATATTAGTTATGTAGCTTCCCCATGTGACTTGTTGAGTACCTAGTGTGCTTAATCATGCTTATTTCATCGGAATAGACATCAGAAGAAGAACAGATGCTTTAATTTTTGTGTTAGGGTTACTATTGTATTGAAGCGTTTTTACGGGATTTCTTTAGATCTTCTGAATGTAAGTTATGTTTCGGGCTTGGACGTCTATAAAGCTATTGTAATTTGGCCGTTAGGTCATATTTTAATCAAACTAATCCTTTTAAAATGCTCATGAGCAGACATGATACTCTTTCTGTCCGCAACTAAACTTCTGAGCTGTTATGGGAAACTTCTCCTGTTCTTAAAAATAGGGTCATTGCATGGAACATGCATGGTACGTATAGGAGTATAACAACGTGAATCATGCATGTGCGCATTACTCCAAGTGTGTCCAATGATCGAATTGCCCAGTTCGTATTGGCTTTTGACTCTGATTTAAGCTAAAAACTAGTACGAACACCTAGCTTCTTCACTCCTCTCGTTACCTTCTCGCTTCGGGTTATGAATGCATCACGTAGCCTACTTCTTGCTCTTGTCACATGTATGCTGCTCGTCCGCTCCTTCTACCCAGCATCAATCCATCCATCATGCGTGTGTTCATTGTCCTCACCTTCTATAACTGTTGAGAAGTGAAGAAGAGGAGTGCACTCATAGCAACCTGGAAGTCTGTTACAACCAAGAGAGCGCGATATACCAAGATTTTGGGTGGGTTCTTTTGGGCTGCGGTTTATGGCTTTTGAATTCTGACTGTTTGCGAGAGAGAGAGAGTACTAAGAGAGATAATCGCAAGCGTAGCTGAAGTCGGTAAAATGTCCGCCACAATTTACTTGTAGACCCCGTCTTAAAAAGACGCACCGTTTAAAAACAAATTATTATAGCAAAAACCAAAAATCATAAACATAAAATCCAAAAAAAAACCTGACCTTTATCAACCTCCTCCTTTCACACCACCACTTCCTGTTGAGTGCTTGAACTTCTCCAGCTGGCCGGAGCTCAACATGGGCTAGAACCCCTGCTACCCCTGTCCGGACAGTGGGCACCCCCATCCATGCTTGGGCCGCAGCTTCAGTGAATCTGGAGGTTGAAGATGACGGGAAAAGTCATTTGGGTTGGATTCCCTTGTGTGGGCCGCGCTAATAGGTCGTTTCGTGCTGGGCCAGCCAACCGCCCTAGCCCAGTACCCACCAAGCCCAATACCGATGTAACTCATTCAGCCAGTCAGCTCTTTCTTCCCACCAGTCCCCCGCTGGATTCCCCAATCCACCGAGCCCTAGCGAACCGACGGCCGCGTGCGGTCGCGCGACGGCACCGGGGCGGGCGTGCGACGGGTGTTGCGGCGTGCGGTCGGCGTCGCGGCAGGAAGGCAAGCAGCGCCAACGCCAGCAGGCAAGCGGGTGGCGTCGCGCGCCGTGTGGCAAGCAGGAAGGCGACATGCCGCCATCGGCAGGCAGCCAAGCCACGCTGGACAGCAGAGGCGCAGCATCGGCAAAGCACCAAGCAGCGGCCAACGGGCACTAAGAAGGCATATACTTTTTCAATGTTTATGTTTACAGCTCGTACTCACAAAATCACAATTTATGATTACATCACTAACCTTGCTAATTTTGATGTCTATATATGGTGATGTTAATATTGGGGTTTTTGGGGTGCACTTGACATTACCAATGTAGTACCTTCATTATAATTCGTATTTTTATCATGCTTTTCTTCTATTTTAGTACTCACATTTGGGGATGATTTTAAACTGCAAAAAATGATCAGACTTATTTTTCGTAGACTGTCCCATGTTAGCTTAGCTTCATCTAAATTTTTGTGCTGGCCCGCCACCGGCCCTGCTAGAGTTAGGAGTTGGGCCATGCTTTTTCAAGCTAACCCAAGGCCTCCTTTTGTATTAGTGCTGCGTGCGTGGGGAGGAGAGGTGAACGGATAAACTCTCCTTTTGTATTAGTAGAGATAATTGGAACAAGAACAGAGAGATGTTTTTATTTAATAAGAACGCAGTGATGAATCAAGTAGATGAGCTTTGTCGCGGTACAAATGGAAGCAGTAAGCCATGGAGGTTGAAGCGCAAAAGCTCAAACCTCCCTCCTCCAAACTCACATAATCACCAATGGAATAACTCTCGTGTCTCAAGACACGTCTAATCCAATTCCTACATACACTCGCGAACCAATTCCCAAACCCATGCTGAAGCTGCAAATGCTATCGCTACTGACGAGAAGGGAGAGACAGGATCAGATCATACGGCGGAGACGGCGTACAACACGGTGACGATGAACCCAGCGACCAAGCCTGCCGACCCGCGGAGCGACTCGCCGCCGTTCGGCGTCGGCGTCGCCTTCGACCCTGCGTCCAAGCCAGACCCGTCCGTCAGTGACCATAATTCAAACAAATCAAATTAGCTACTCAGTCTTTTGCCATCTTTACCCCTGCCGGCCGAGGTTGGCGTCTGTCCCGCCGGCGTCCCGGACGACGGCGACGTCGGAGCAGCAGCACCTGCAATAGCGCTTACAATCAGTACGTCCTTCAAGATCCAACAAAGGCTTCTGAAACTGTCGACGAATTTCTTTTCACCATGGACGGCACTTACTTTTGCAGTCGCTGACCGGCGGCGTCTTGACGTTGCACTCCCCCGGGAGGCCGAGCGCGCGCGTCTTGTTGATGTTGAGCCCCAGCGCCGCCGGGTCGGTGTTGAGCGCGACGCAGAGGCACTGCGGCTGCGACTGCACCACGGTCCCGAGCGTCGAGCAGCACGACGTGGACGGCGCCGTCTCGTTGCCCGTGATGTAGTTGAGGCACGGCAACATGCTGATCAGCGTCTGCGTGCACCCGCTCGGGGACTGCGCCACCGCGCCGCCGCCGAAGATCGCCGCCACGAGCACGAGGATGCCCGTGGACGACACTGCCCTCGCAACCATTTCTTGCTTGCGTTTTCTTCTTGCCTTCTTGACAATATACTGTCAGGCTCTGTGTATTGCTCTCTAGGTGATTGTGATTTGTGTGGTCTTGTGATTTGTGGTGGTTTTATAGGGGTGGTTTTGAGGGGGGGAAGGTGGCAGGAGGAGGACAGTTGGTGAGCTGAATCTTTCCACCCTTGCAAAGGAAAATGGTTTTCTTTTCTTGCAGGAGTTGTTATGCTGCAGCTAGTGGGTAGTATTTCAGATCATTCAGACTACTATTCAGCAATGTGATCTTTTGGGGTTGATCTTTCAAGATTTCAGACCAGGTTGGTGTTGGTCTTTGCCGTCTTTGAAGAGATTAAGGTCCTGACCTTTTCTAGCTTTTAGTTTTTAGTTTTTATTTTTTATAGTAATTAACTTTTAAATGAAGTGTTTTTTAAGATAGAATCTATTAGTTAAGTATAGTACATATTGTACCGATTTTATTTATATCGGTAAAAATTGCATGTGAATTTCTGTTACTCTGTAATCTCTCGCACGAACAGCTTAAAAGCTATAAGTCGCAATCAAAAGTTATAAACCTCAGCTAAAACGAATAGGCCTAACGATGGTTTGCGTGTCAGCACACGAGTTTTTGTTTATGGTTAAGAAGTAGCTAGCCGTAATTGCTGTGATTGGCAAGGAAGAATTGGATCCTGTGCTTGGATTTACTACAAGGAGAAAGTTGCTTCTGGAACTAGCTTCCGTGAAGAGCAAGTGCGTTGAATCTTGCTGGTATTTGAAGCGTTCAGGAAAAACGAAAAACCGTGTCCAGCCTCTGTTTTTTTTAAAAAAAAAAAAAAAGAAACCGCACTTGCTTTTGTCCCGGGATATTGCAAAGTGCTATTGCAAAGCTGATGGTTGTGTTTTGTTTAATCACTAGGCACCGGTTATTCTGGAAGCTGCATGGGAAAAGGCACTCATTTCTCTTTACAGAAAAAAAATGGATGCATACTGAAAATGGATCCATCGTTCTTTTGTTCTGGTGTTATCATTTCGTAGGACGGACTGCGGGATCAGAGGGCTGCAATGATCTCTGCCTCTTTTTCAACTTTAACAAAATTAATTTTCTTTGGCTTTTGATCATATGCACAATAAAAACAAGCACAAAACAGAGACTAACAAGCCAAGAAAACAAAAGAAGCAACAAACGGATCAACGCATCAATTAGGCGGTCTAACCACAGACAACACATCGGTCTGACTGGGCCTACGCGGTCTGACCGTTTGTGTCATAGTGGTCTGATTACTCATGTTCGAGAACAGAAAACTGCCCACGGCAAAAACTCAAAAGGGCTTAACTTCCTCGTCAGGCAAAAGTTGTTAAGCAGTACTTAAAACTGGTCGGTTACTTACTTTTGAGTATTACTCCAGTATTATTCGTTCTTGTGCATGCGTTGCAACCACCCGTCGAATCCTTTCTTCTTGTTTGGTTCTTAGTTGTTAGACCTACTACTATGCATTGGATCTGACAAGTGACCACCTGTTTGTGTTTTGCAGATTCAGATTTCTTGTGTCGTGTAGTTTCGATTGGTAATCGAGGAAGATAACTCTTCCTATAGAGCATGGACTCTGCTTTTGCTTAATCCTCTAGTGGTAGGATATCTAGACCGTTAAATCCTGGTCGAAAGGTGGATTGTAGTCAGGGGCGGAGCCAGGATCCAGACAAGAGGGGGGCCGACCCGCCAAGGCGCCGGCGTCATGGGCCCTGGGCGCCGTGTGTCGGCAAAATTAAACATACACATATATAATTAAACATACGCATATATATTGTCATATAAATTCAATCATAACACATATGGCAAAATAATGTAGCGTACGTCTAGTAACACAAAAGAAAGATACTTTCATTACATCTCCACAAACTTGAATTTGTTACATCTCCACTAACTTGAATTTAGCACGACGATTACCAACTAGATCATAAGATTTGATAATATCATTGGAATTAACCTTAGCTGACAATTCCTTTTCAATATAAACTATCATGTAGCTTCGCAAAAGCCATCTCCTATTTTAGTCCTAGTACGTGTCTTGGCAAGTTTCACGGCTGAAAAGACTCTCTCAATGGTCGCTGTTGATACTGGAAGAGTTATGACTAATCTTAGTAATCTATCAACCATTGGATAAATAGAATTTTTACCTAATCTCACTAGTCCCTTTGTTAGATCAGCAAGCGATGGTAATGTACTTAGCTCTGGATGGTTGCATACAGGGGCCTAATTGACTAATTGACTGTGATTAAGGGTGATTAAAGGGTCCTAGTAATATATCTGGTGGACCATTGGGGGGGCCAAGGCCCCTGCCCGCCCCCCCTTGTCTCCGCCCCTGATTGTAGTACTACACTGCAAATCAAACTTCACAGTAACAGTAGCTACTGCAGAGGAGTCGTGCCCAGTTAGTTGTATCCTGCTACAGTCACCTGCTCATACGTTGCAACAAAATTTATTGAATATATAAAAAAATCATGCTATGGAGGGAGACTACTCTGATCAGTTGAAAAATGAAGAGATGAGAAGTTGAGAATAGGGTGGTTGAAAAAGAAGGGATATACGACCACCAACTCATTTTTTTATAACAGTAATGATAATGATGTGTAACTCTCATGGTTGTCCCTTTGCAGTTAAGTTGGTTGCAACCACCAATTTGACGCGAAACGAAGATGGGGTGTTTGGTTCCGCATCAAATTTTACAATACCTAGCTTTAGGTGCATCATATCTTTTTAAGCACGCATTTGGTTTGCTGGCATAATTGTCACAATTTTTAGCCCCCATAATCCATATGTCAATAGTGTCAACCTTTTTCTCCTTTTGGTCGAACTTTGGCACATTTCTAGCCACTACAAGAAACAATTGGGGTGTGAGAAATTCGCCACATTTCTAGCCACTACAAGAAACTTGGGCCTTGGGGTGTGCCTAACGTTGAAAGTGGCAAAGTTTGCCTTGTTTCAGTAGCTCGACCTTAATGCACCTTAACAAAATCACAATCACCGTTAAAAGACAACGAATCATGTTCCACTATAACATCACATTATTTAGCTCATTCACAACCCGAAAGAATGTAATTTACACAGCCAATCCAGACACAAATACAACCAATCGTATACAACTCTCCTAGTACTAAAACAAGCACAAAACACAAATATGCTTCTCAACTCAATCTGATCAGACCAGCATGGCTCCAACTGCAAGCAGCACGGCAACTGCAGGCACCACGGACAGATGAGCGCTGCCCCTCCAGGCAGAGCTGGGCAGCACCTGCGGCCTCGTCTGGCCCTGGCTGGCCGGCGGCGTCGCGGTGGGTTCCACCGGCGGCACCGGTGATTCGGGCTGGACGGACGACTCCGGCGGCGTCGGCGCTGTAAATTTGACAAAGTTCATTACGTTCGTCGGCGAAGCCACAGCTTCGGTATGAGATGAACAGAAGGTTAAGCAGTGTTCTTACGCAGAGGGGGCATGGCGGGAGCGAATGCAACGGGGCCTGGAGCTGGGATCTGAGCCGACGTATCTGCAAATCAGCAAATGAACGAGGCATAGTTTAGTTTCCGATCATCATCTCATCGGTTGTTCTTGATATATATTCAGAGATCGCAATATTGGCGTGTTTGGAATACAGAAATTTCGCATGAAACTGCTTGATTCTCGTAGTGCTCTGAGAAAATCCCCGGGTTGGTTCCCATACCTCGGCACTGCAGGGGCACGGACTCGTTGTTGCAGGACCGGGGCAGGTTGATGGCGAGCGTCCGGTTGATCGGGATGCCGAGCGGCACGTTGCCGGTGAGGATGAGGCAGGCGCAGCCGGTGCTCATGTTGATCACCGCCGCGAGGGACCGGCAGCAGTCGGCCGTCGGCGAGCCGCCGCCGTTGGTGCTGCTGGTGATGACGCTGAAGCACGGCGTGAAGCTGGTGATGAGCGACGCCGTGCACGACGCCGCCGCGGCCTGCCCGGACACCGGCGCCGGCGCGGCTAAGGCCAGCACGATCGCGGCCACGGCGAGCAGCTTGAGGTCCATCTCCGTCTGTCACGTCTCACAACTTCGCACGAGTTCGTTTTTGGAGGGAAAAGCATGGATTGGTGAGGTTGCAGTACACCGTTGAGTGTGTCTATATAGTGACGAGACGGGCATGGGAGAACTGTGACGTGTCACATTGGTAGATCAGAAGTTGGTTATGGCAGTGTAACTACCATAACTAATTCATCTTTGTTGTGTTATTGTCAAGGTGTACTGAGATAATCTGGTAGGAAGGGTTCGTCACCAAATGCCTTTGCTCTCTGTGCAGCACAACTGCACAAAGCAAATACGTTATAGAATATACACGTAGCATGTTGGGTTATCTCCTTAATTTGTTTTTATTACCCAACGCATGCATGGCATGAACTCATTTTTTCCACGTTTGGAGCATATATAAAAGACGGACAATACAAGAAATGAGGAAATAGATGCCGTGTACAATACAATCATGCACTAATTGAGAACTCGGCAAGGGATTACTCGACTTCGCGTGTGGATGCTCCACGGCGATTTTTAAAGCAAATGTCTCCGGAACGGAGAGAAAGAGCTGTGCACAACCAAAGAAAATAAAAAAAAAGGATCCTCACAAAAATCAAGAAAAAAAGGGTTTTGATGGGTTTTTTTAATCATTCATGCAATCCAAAAGGGTGTTGTCTGTTATTACTCCGTACGCGATACCATCCACGTAGCTTTGAGATTCCAAACTCTGCAACAAGCACGTGTGACGTGGCATGCAACGCAAAATCGAACGGTTGCTACATGCCATTTTCTTTAGAGTTTGGCTGCCTTCCGTTTTTCCGTTAGATTCTTAAAAAAAAAGCACTTCCGTTTTTTCGCTGCCAATGGACGCTCTTCTTGTATTGGGCCTTCTCTTGTTGGGCTTGGGCCCCTCGGCCTATTGTCTCATCAAGGGAAACAAGCGTGATACCATTATCTCACTTATGATTTCTCTCAAATAAATAAACAGAACGATTTCTTCATCGTCGTTTTAAAATGGTTTATCGAGATAGACTTTCAGAAACGGATTATCAGCTCATCAGCTTTCGATTTGTTTATATGAGCGCTCGTATTAGGGTCGAAAGCTATAAACCGCAACTGAAAAAACGCATATGTAAGAGAGATTAAAGAGTACAACATCATCATATTTGTTCCTTCCAGGTTGACCGGAGGGCCTGATGATGACTCCCCCGTTTCAAAATGTGTTGGTTTTGGGGATAAGTCAATCAGTTCATCCTCCCTCGGTCGTTTAGGGTGTGTTTGGTTCTAGGGATAATAGGGGATGGGACAGGGCGATCCCAGATTTGGACCTGTTTGGATTGGAGTCAGCAGGGACAGAGTCCATCCCCTTTGGGGAATATCTCAGGAATATTTCCCTAAATCGAGGATGCCCCCGTCCCTCAAAAACGAGGGGATGGGCTCGTCTCTCTTCCTCGCCTCTCAAAAATAAGAGGATGATAAAAGGGCCCCACACGTCGGATGACTCATCCCATATTTTGATGTCCCAGAACCAAACAAAAAACGAGGACGGTCCTATCCCTTACAACCAAACAAAGAACGGGGACGGTCCCGTCCTTAAAAACAGGGATGGAGCTATTCTATCCTTACTGCCTCCAAACCAAACACACGCTTACCAAGTGAGGCCTGTTCCCCTTCCCCCCTTAATATTCCATATATATTACCCCCTGCCTTACCCTTAAGGGCTAAGAACTGAATAGATTGACTCTAGATTCTAACTGAAAATACTCAAAATTGGACCCTGCAGGCTTTCGAGCCCAATAGAAGAAAGAGCCACAAGCAAGCCATAGCAACATCTTTTTTCTTCGCTTTCTTCAACAATGCGAATCTACCTACCTCACTCCTCATTAGAACTAAAATACAAATTCTAGTTCAAAATCGATATGCAAAGGTTTTACCCTCAGAGACTGTCCGGAGCAAAGTCTAGACCTAGCCCACCAGGCCTCTAACCTTTCTGCTAAGCCAAACGAATCAGATGAAGACACAAGATCTTCTTTTTCTCAGTCGGGGCAGAATACCTTTGCTACCGGGAAACCATGGTCGAGTTTGTGTTGGTGCTTTTTTTTTTGACAGGAGAGACTCCTGCTGTATTATATTATATTCATAATTTACAAAGAGTAATATGTACAAGCAATAGAGGTAGAACGTAAAAAAGAACTATAGGAAGTTAAGGCAATGTCTCTAGACAATTGAGAAGAGTACACCTCAGGTCATCTTTCACTCGATCCACAGGCAGGGCTACTTTAAACAAAACCTTCCATTCCGACAATCGTGGGGTCTGATTTTGAAAGATTCTCCCATTTCTTTGCCTCCAAATATGCCAAGCTGCAATAATAAATATTTCCACAAAGAAATGGTTACTAAAAGCTTGTTTAGCTTGCATTAGCATCTGCATTATGTCCCAATTAAGTTGCCAATGAAACTCAACCTGCCTCCACTCCAGCAACTGTCACTGAATGGACATGTGAAGAACAAGTATCTCAAGGTTTCCTCAACATTATGTTGGCATAAGATACAGTCACATGTAGAATTAATAGTATAATGCCTTCATCTTAACATATTTCTTGGGTTCAATTTGTCACTGAGCAGCAGCCAAGCAAAAAACTCTTAGTTTCACCATACGTTTGCTCTTTCGGAGCCATTTGAAGGGCAATGGTGGGTTGAGTGAAAGAAATTGGTGCTTGTAAGTGTAATCCTTCACCGATGCGTTGGTGCATATTAGTTCATAAAGTACGGATCCTTTAGATGGTTGGAATATCAGCAAGTAGCTAAATTGTACTTGATTGACATGCTTAGATGGATCTATCTTATATGTTAGCACGTGGATAGTATTCTATTAGTATGTTTCGATATAGGGTTGGGCGAGATGGTTGGAATGGAAAAGTGATCAGATCATAACTTTTCTCCTTTAAATATTCTCACAATAAGGCACACAAAATCACAAAAGAACTTATTCCCATAAAGGATTTCAAATTATAAAAATGCAAAATAAGAGTATATATATATAGTTAATTAGGGCACCATGATTTAAAATAGATATTTCCGATATGTATCGTGTAAAAATTTTTTAAATTTTTTCATGTCAAGTTTAACTAGTTCAAACAAGTTTGGACTGAAATTTGAATTGTAGTTGCCAGTTTTGATGATAGTTTGATTGTAGGTATCTACTGATTACACACACGATTGTGCTAATTAGTGCATGCGCGAACGCTACGCGCGGGTCACTGGCTGCGCGCACGAGCATCCTGGCGTAGTCCATGTGTGATGATAACTTTATGTTCAAGAAATAATAACTTGACTTGCATGCAGTAGGAGAGAGAAGAGAATAAATGCACTTGACTTAAGGACTCTGCCTCCAATAGATGTGCAACTACCTCATTGAAGTTGAGAGTGGGTTTTTTCGATGAGAATATTCATCATCAATTGCTCCCACAATGGTGATAAAGATGATGCCAGTATGATGACCTTGTTGTTCTTCTTAATTTTCTCATCCACACTAGTTAGCTATGTGATAAGCTTGTTGAAGACATTAAAATGGTCAACGAACCATGCGCCTTCCTTCATGTGCAGCCCGTACAGTTGTTGCTTCAGCACCACCAGTTTGTCAGTAACTTTATCATATACAGTTCTTATAAGTTCTTCCAATAATTTGTTTAGTGAATTCGTCTTGACCATCAAGTACTTTACCTCATCAAAGAGACATATAAGGATTGTACTAACAGGCTTCCGTGTCGTCACCTTCCAGTCTTCATCGAACATCATTTCTAGGTTTTCCCCTTTAAGAGCATCGATTGGCTCCTGCTGGATAAGGATATCCTTCACCACGCATTACCACATGCTGGAATTTTCTCCACCATCAAATTTCTCTAGTTGATTGCACATCATTGACATTGATCTTAATTTTGTACTAGGTAACACTTTACCATTCTTCTCACAAATTAGATTAATCTGGTTTTGGCTCTGATACCACTTACGCTCTGGTACGGCACGAGCGTGCACAGTAGCAAGAATAAAGAAGATGAATCTCATAGAGAGAATCAAAATAACAACGTTGAAGCAATCACGATGAGAGAGAAAAGATTTAGCAAAATTGACCATATTCTCTAAGCATAACCTCAAAATAATACAAAGGATTGTCGCTCACTCACAATCCCCTTGAATATTTTAGGACCATCATACTCTTTCCCTATACAAGAATCTAGTACTAAAGAATTACCTAGCATCTAATTCTCTCGTACACCTTAACCTTTGGATAAGTAACCTTGATTATTTGGTTCCTCCCCATGATCACCCCTTTGGTTTATATAGTCTCTCCTAGCCATTCTTCAATTTAGAATAGGAATCCTAATCCAAATAGGAGTAGGTGTTCTAATCCTATTAGGATTCATTTAAGATTCTTTATAGCACATCTTTTCAAATCCTAAAAATTGAGTCACACCAACTCAACAAGCAATGTCTTGACTAATTCTGTAGATTAATTCTAGGAGCATGGAAACTGAAAAAAATAGGATTGAGTGATTAGTGACACGAGGAAAGAGGGCGCCGACTCGTCGAAGGCACCAGAGGCAGACCATGCCGAAGAGGCAATAGGACCTGAGCTCCGGTGGGAGGATCCTGCAGGAGATCTCTGTGGGGACGGTGGAGGCAACATCGAGGGCATGGCAGCTGTTGGAACTAATCTTGTTGTTAATAGTGGTTGTGTGTCGAGTACTCGCGTGTTCGAGTACTGTGTAGTCATGTATCGAGTACTCATGTGATATAGTATTGTGTAGTCATGTGTCGAATACTTGTGTGTCTGAGTACGTGTAGCAGTCGGAGACCCCAGAGTACTGTAGCAGTTGGAGTTGTTGGATTATGTGGGCCAAGCCCATATAATAAGAATAATTCCTATTAAATCTCAAAGGCCCACTCATGCAAAGGAGGCATGCATGTGACCTTTAGTACCATATTGCTAGTTCTAGGAGAGGAAGACCACCTTAAAAGGGATGGTGCACTCCTAGTCACTTGAGGCATGTGTGGGAGAGAACTAGAGGATAACACGCGCGCTCGCTCGCCTCGCCTCGCCTCGCCGGGCCGGCCGGGCCGGGCTGGGCGGGCGCGCGGCGCGCACGGCACTGCGTGAATGGTTCGCCAAAATCCGCTCCAGTGCTTGCGCAGACGCGCTTCCTTTGCGCTTTATCTTTTCTTTGTTTTGTGTGGCGGTGAATCCGAATCGGTTCGCGACTAATCCGGTTCGATTACGAGTTATGGAGAACGTGCAGCGTCTTGATCACGCGTCCCGGTTTTCTATAAATACGAGTCGCCGCCTCCATACAAAGATAACGCGAAAATCAATCTAGGGTTTTGCCTCCTCCATCCATTGTGCTGCGCCGTCCCACGTAGTCTACTCCGTCCCGTCGCGGCGTGCATCGCTTCGGAGAGCAGTCTCGGGAACCGCCGCCAAGTCTGCACCGAGAGGCGAATAAGGTTTTTGGGAAGCGCTCGCGCGGCTCGCCGCTGTAGCTCGCTCGTCTTCCTCGTCGTTCGGCCGCGAATCGTCATCGACTTCGTGTCATCCTCACCGCGTACTGCGGCGTCTACATCGGCAAACCGATCGAGCGAGAACCATCGGTGCGTAATGGTCATGTTCTCAGATAGATCTGTTCATGTACGGTTTCTGGTTTACATGTCTAGATCTTTTATGCCTGTGATGGTTCTCGTTATTTTGCGTGCATGATGTCATGATTTATTTATGGAATAAATTAAACCTACATGTGCTTATATATTCAACAATCCAAAAACCTTATTGTAGGCATTGTGGTTTTACTATGGCTGGATTTAACGATGCACCGAGGCCGGATAAATTCTCCTGTGCACTTTAAGAGATGGCGATCGTGGTCACTCGTGGCTTATCGCTATGAATGTATTCAGGTTAGTAATGGCAAGCTGAAGGTGTTCTTGATGTTGAAAAGCGAAAGAATTCGAGATCGCCACTACTCTCTTTGTTGGATGCATTCTTAGTGTTCTTCTTGCCGACCGTCTGGCGAGGTGTATATGCACATGACAGACGCGAAGGAGTTATGGGATGCACCGAATTCCAAATACGGTGCTATCGATGCCAAAGAATGACATGTATGTCATGGAGCAATTTCATGACTACAAGATGGTTGATAACCGCTCAGTAGTAGATCGTGCTCATGAGATACAAGGCCATTGCCAAGGAACTCGAACTCTGAAGTGTGCCTTACCCGACAAGTTTGTGGCTGGATGTATTATTGCGAAATTACCTTCTTCATGGAGGAATTTCGGAACAGCACTCAAACACAAGAGACAAGAATACTCTGTTGAGAATCTGATTGGGTCTCTTGAAATTGAGGAGAAAGCTCGGAAAAGGACGCTGTGTCTAAGGGTGATGGAGGCGCGTCTAGTGCCAATGTGGTACAGAAACCCTCAAGCAAGAACAAAGGGAAATTTGTTAAAGCCCAACAGACAACCAACTTCAAGAAGAAGAAGAACAACAACAATCAGGATGATAGAACTTGCTTTGTGTGCGGTGAGCTCGGTCACATGGCCAAGAAGTGCCCACAACGCAAAGGAAAGAAGGCACTGCAGATGACTTCTAAGTCCGCCAACGTGACCATTGGCAAGACCGGAGATGGGACTGGTATGGTAATTTACCTCATTCTTTCGCTTAGTCAATCTACCAATTGGTGGATTGATACAGAGCTAATGTACATGTGTGTGCTGATATTTCGTTGTTTTCTTCTTATCAGTCGCCCGAGATTCCTCCGTCCTAATGGGAATGGGTCACATGCTCTTGTTCATGGTGTTGGCACGGTAGATCTGAAGTTTACTTCGGAAAGATCGTGCACCAAGAACGTGCAGCATGTCCCTTCTATAGACAAGAATCTCGTTAGTGGCTCCCGTTTATGTAGAGACGGGCTTAAGTTGGTATTTGAGTCTAATAAAGTAGTCGTGTCTAAACATGGACATTTTATTGGTAAAGGCTATGAGTGCGGAGGCTTGTTCCGCTTTTCCCTATCGATTTCGCAATAAGACTGTAAACCATATTTGTGGCGGTGTGGATGATGAGGCTAATGTTTGGCACTCACGTCTATGTCATATTAATTTTGGTTTGATGTCTCGGCTTTCCAAGATGAATTTAATTCCAAACGTTTCCATCACCAAAGGTTCTAAATGCCATAGTGTGTGCAATCAAAGCAACCTCGTAAGCCTCACAAGGTGCGAGGAGAGAAACTTGGCACCACTAGAACTCCCGCATTCAGATCTTTCTCGAGATGAATGGCGTGTTGACGAAGGGTGGAAAACGATATTTCATGACATTGATTGATGATGCAACTAGGTTCTCATTATGTGTATTTATTGAAAACGAAAGATGAGGCTTTAGACTATTTTAAAATCTATAAGGCGAAGTTGAAAACCGTTAAATAGAAAGATAAAAGACTTAGGTCGATCGTGGTGGAGAGTATTTCTCAACGAATTTGACTTATTTTGTGAGAACATGGCATTATACATGAGAGGACGCCTCCTTATTCCCCAAGTCAAATGGGATTGCCGAAAGGAAAAACCGCACGTTGATCGACTTGGTGAATGCCATGTTAGATATTTGCGGGATTACCTAAGGCATGGTGGGGAGGCTTTGCTAACGCCTAATCACGTATTAAATAGAGTTCCTAACAGAAATAAGGACAAAACACCATACGAGGTATGGATTGGGAGAAAACCATCACTTTCTTACTTGCGCACACAGGGTGCTTGGCGAAAGTTAATGTGCCAATAACTAAGAAACGCAAGCTTGGACCTAAAACCGTGGATCATTTTTAGGGATATGCTAATCATAGCATTGCCTATAGATTTTTGATAATTAAAACCGAGGTACTGACATGCATGTTGGTACAATTATGGAGTCTCGAGATGCAACATTTTTGAGAATATTTTTCCTATGAAGGATACACATAACACTACTAGTCAACCTTCAAATAATTCCCAGTTCAATCACATCACCGAACCTTTTGAACATACACATGAACTTGTCAATGAGGAGGATGATGTGGAGCTCCTAGAAGGAGCAAGAGACAAAGGATATTCAAATCCTTTGGTGATGATTTCACTGTGTACCTTGTGGACGACACTCCCAAGTCTATTTCGAGCGTATGCATCCCCGATGCGACTCATTGGAAGGAGGTCATGTCAGTAGTGAAATGGATTCCATTATCGCTAATGGAACACGGGAGCCGACAGATAAACCTTATGGGTGCAAACACCGAGGGTGCAAGTGGGTGTTCAAAAAGAAGCTTAGGCCGATGGTACTATTGAAAAATATAAGGCTCGGCTTGTTGCCAAGGGCTATACTCGAGAAGAAGGCGAAGATTTCTTTGACACTTACTCACTGTTGCTAGACCGACCACAATTCGAGTACTACTTGCTTTGGCTGCCTCACATGGTCTTCTCGTTCATCAAATGGACGTTAAGACAGCTTTTCTTAACTGAGAGCTGGATGAGGAAATTTACATGGAACAACTGATGGATTTGTAGTAGAAGGTCAAAAGGCAAGGTGTTAAAACTGTTGAAATCTTTGTATGGTCTCAAACAAGCCCCTAAGCAATGGCATGAGAAGTTCGATAGAACACCGACATCTGCAGCTTTGCTGTCAATGAGGCAGATAAATGTGTATACTATCGTTATGGTGGGGTGAGGAGTTATTCTATGTTTGTATGTGGATGACATCTTGATTTTTGGGACAAACATTAGTGTGATAAATGAGGTCAAATCATACTTGTCTCAAAACTTTGATATGAAAGATCCGGGAGTGGTGATGTTATTCTAAACATTAAATTGGTTAGAGGTGAGGATGGGATTACACTTTTGCAATCTCATTATGTGGAAAAGGTCTTGAGCCGTTTTGGCTTTTCGACGACAAGCCTTCTCCAACACCTTATGATCCTAGCGTGTTACTTCGTAAGAATAAGAAAATTGCTAGGAATCACCGAATACTCCCGATAATTGGCTCACTAATGTACCTAGCTAGTGCAACAAGGCCGGACATCTCCTTTGCTGTGAGCAAATTGAGTCGGTTTACATCTAACCGGGAGATGATCACCGGAAGGCGCTTGAGCGAGTGTTGCGCTATCCGAAAGGTACCTCGAACTTTGGACTTCATTATACTGGGTACTCGTCGGTCTTTGGAGGGTTATAGTGATTCCAACTGGATCTCGATCTTGATGAGATCAAAGCCACTAGTGGATATGTTTTCACTATTGGTGGTGGTGCTGTTTCATGGAGATCTTGCAAATGCAGACCATTTTGACGAGGTCAACCATGGAAGCGAGCTTGCGCACTAGACACCGCTATTGTTGAGGCGAGAATGGCTACGAGATCTATTGATGGATCTACCTACGGTGGAAAAGCCGCGCGCCTATCCTTATGAATCGTGATAATCAAACCGTTATCGCTAAAGTGAACAGTTCTAAGGATAATATGAAATCGTCCGGGCATGTTAAGAGACGATTGAAGTGCATCAGAAATTGAGAAACTCCGAGTTATAACCTTGGATTACATCCAAACAGATAAAAACTCGCGATCCTTTACAAAGGGACTATCACGGAATGTGATAGATAGTGCATCGAAGGAGATGGGTATGAGACCCATGTGAGTTATCTATGGTAGTAACCCAACTTATGTGATCGGAGATCCCGTGAATTAGGATCCGGGAAAAATAAGCCATTAGTTAATCAGTAGGAGAGTAATTTCAACCCTCTCTATGTGAAGATGCAATACTCGAAAACCGCAAGGCGAGTTGACTAAGGTCTTAATGTGTTCCATTGGCTTTTAGAAGCGAAGACGCTATCTCGCAGAGCGTTCTTGAAAGAACACACCTATATGAGTCCGATCATAGTCGCATCTATGGAGATCTTGGGTAATCTCCTACTAAGCTCATGAAGAGACCAAGGAGTATGACTTATACGCTCCAACCGAGGGTAGCCTCTTGCGCCTAGTATCGCTTAAGTCTTTAAGTGAAGCTTGCTTGCACCAAACTTGCAATTCAAGGCATAGTCCATTGTTCAAGTTGTGAGTAAGTGTAGCTTGGAGTTCTAGGTGGATGTTCAACCTTAATCGATCTCCATCGAAATACTGATATATAAACAGTACATTGGAATTGTGCAAATCTCTGTGGGACTTTGAGATCCGTGGGGATTGTTGGATTATGTGGGCCAAGCCTATATAATAAGAATAATTCATATTAAATCTCAAAGGCCCACTCATGCAAAGGAGGCATGCATGTGACCTTTAGTACCATATTGCTAGTTCTAGGAGAGGAAGACCACCTTAAAAGGGATGGTGCACTCCTAGTCACTTGAGGCATGTGTGGGAGAGAACTAGAGGATAACACGCGCTGCTCGCTGCGCCGCCTCGCCTCGCCTCGGGCCGGCCGGGCTGGGTCAATGGGCTGGTCAAGGCGGCGCGCGCGCGCACTGCGCGTGAATGGTCCGCCAAAATCCGCTCCAGTGCTTGCGACGCGCTTCCTTTTGCGCTTTATCTTTTCTTTGTTTTGTGTGGCGGTGAATCCGGATCGGTTACGCGACTAATCCGGTTCGATTCACGAGTTATGGAGAACGTGCAGCGTCTTGATCACGCGTCCGGTTTTCTATAAATACGAGTCGCCGCCTCCATACAAAGCATAACGCGAAAATCAATCTAGGTTTTGCCTCCTCCATCCATTGTGCTTTGCCGCCCCACGTAGTCTACTCCGCCCCGCCCGCCGGCTGCACCGCCGTTCGGGAGAGCGGTCTCCGAACCGCCGCCTTCAAGTCCTCGCACCGGAGAGGCGAATAAGGTTTTTGGAAGCGCTCGCGCGATCGCCGCCAGTAGCTCGCTCGTCTTCCTCGTCGCTCGGCTTCGCGAATCGTCATCGACTTCGTGTCATCTCACCGTACTGCGGCGTCTACATCGGCAAACCGATCGTAATGAACCATCGATGCGTAATGTCATGTTCTTCAGATAGATCTGTTCATGTACGCTTTCTGGTTTACATGTCTAGATCTTTTATGCCTGTGATGGTTCTGTTATTTTGCGTGCATGATGTCATGATTTATTTATGGAATAAATTAAACCTACATGTGCTTATATATTCAACAGGAGTCCCCAGGGGTCTGTAGCAGTCGGAGTTCCTGGAGTCAAAGACCCCAAAGTACATGTTGAATCGGAGTGTCCGAGTACGTGTTGAAGTTGGAGTGTACGAGTACGTGCAGCAGTTGTACTCGACCGGCTATTGTAGCAGGGAAGCGGTCAGAAGCTATAAATTGAGTAGCAGTCATAACCACTAGCCTTGCATGTAGTCGGCTAGTGGAACTTTCTTAAGGGTTGTGAAGCGTAGAGTAGGTCACGTTCTATCCAGACATGAGATGGTATGTACATATAGGGATTGTGGTCGAAAGTGTCAGGCATTTTGTTAGTCTATTTGCTTGTAAGTGAGACTATAAATAAGAAGAGAAAATAAAAAAGCTATACGATGTTACGCAACACCAAAATCTCGTATATCTTGAGATAATCGAAAGTGTTTGTGTGTGTTGTAACCATAGAGTATGTGCGTCTGACCGTTGACTGTGCCAACACCAGCTGGTGGCGTAGCGCCAGGCGATCTTCCTGGGGTCGTCCTGGAGCAGGTGGGTCTTCTTGTCGTCGTAGGCGACGAAGAAGGTGAGCGCGATGTCGACGGCGTTGTCGGCGATGGTGAGCGCGCTGTCGGGGTTCTGGAGGAAGCCGAACTCGAAGGGGGAGACCAACGCGGAGTAGACCACGAATAGTGCTCCCAGATCAGCTGGTACCGCGGGTCGTAGGGGGAGACGATGAACCGCCGGAGCCGGACCGGGCGGTCGCTGCTGTGCGCCGAGGCACGCACATCAGTGGCTTTGGGGCGCGCGCCCCGGGGGGGGGGAGCTGCCGTGGGTCGACAGGTCCCCGCCGCGGCACGCCCCGCGCGTCGACGGCATCGTTCGTACGTGCGTGCGATCGATCTGTCTCCGGTCTACCGGCGGTCGCCGGCGGCAGCGAGCCTTGTATCTGCATGCGACGCCTCTCTCTTCCGCGGCCAAAGCATGCGGGCGTTGGATCGTTGCGCGCGTGGCTCTGATACGTTTTGCCCGCTCGGATTGCTTTATTTAGGGACGTGCGTATGCCTGCACCATCCGCGCGCGCACTGCGGATGCGGAGTGACGACGCGAGTGTTCATCTCTTTGATTTGGTCACATGATTGGGCCTTTCGTTTTTTTAAGACTTATAATTGGGCCTTGCCTACATCGTTCGTAGTTGCGTTGGGCTTATTAACAAGAAGCATCTGCTCAAAAAAAAAAGAAGCATCGACTGATAATTGTGTCTGTTCGTTCGGTGCCATAAGGGCACGTACAACGGTCATTAACAGGTCGTCTATTTGATGCCACCTCAACTAAGTTAGTCGATATGGACACAATTAATTGAGGAGAGAGGGAGAGGCTGTCGTCTCACCAGATGACGGTACAGGCTCGTGCTCCCATGCAAAAATCGACGCACTGACACACCGTTGTATTCATACGTGATCAAGGTTTCATACATGTATTAATCAATTTACAGACAATCGAATAGACGACCCATTGTATAAACTATCTGTTTAGCTGTCTCTATGTAAATTCCCAAGAACTTGCAGACAGCATCCTGTCTGTGGGTTGTATATGCCCTAAGTACTTGCTGGATTTTTTTTATGCTTGTTGTTTTTTTTGTTTTATGCTATAGTAAGTAGTTTTCAAATGAAGTGTATTTTCAAAACAGAACTTACAAATTAATTGTAGTAGACACTGTACCGAATTCATCTATATTAACCAAAATCATACGTGAGTATCTCTCTCCGTACTTTCTCTTGCGAACAGTCAAAATTCAAAATTTTAAACCAAAACTTATAAACCATAGCCGAAAATAACTCACTTATTATGTACTCCATTTTATTTAATGGGAAATAAAAAAATCAGGGTGCACAAAAGTGTAGTGAGAAGTAGGGGTGGATATCAAGCCAGATTCTTTGTTTCATCAACTTTTTTAAAATTGATATAGTTTTATTTAATATTATTTTATTGATAATTTAGAATTATTTTTAGAATTGAGTGATGAGCCTAAACTAGTCAAAGTAAAATTTAATTTCATCCGAAATTGACAAATTCAATGCTTAACAAATTAATGAGTATAATTAAAATAATTTTTAATCGAGCCAACGAGCTTCACTAATGAGTTTTTTTCCACCCCTAATAAGAGGGTTGTCTGTCAATCTATCGTATACTCACAGATATTCTTTTGTCTAAATTATTAGAAGTGTGTGGTATGTCATATTAATTTTCCCTGGCCTATGTGTGGACAAGCTCTCTTTTATCTCTTTAATCCTAACCTAATCCACCTTCTCTCTTAAAAACAAATGTAGAGCTGCATGCATAGTTAGCCATGAATGGACAAGCTGGGAAGTGCAGAACTTGTGATCAGATGAGATTGAAGATAGATAACATAATCGTCAACAAGATTTCTCGACACCTTACACGCATAATGCTTCGAACCTCTTAATCTTGTTCCATCAAATTTTCTTTTGCACTCATCATCAACCACGGCATATTCCCAGAATACACCCACTTCAACATCAGTTGAATGATGGTCTCAGAAAAAAAATCAGTTGAATGACCTTGGAACGCAGTGTTCGAACATACATCTTAATCTTTTTGGAAGACTAGTAGTAATCTTTTTGGACTCTTGCTCTCTTTCTTTAACTGATCTGTTCATCCTGTCGATTTCATGGTTATGTTTCCTTAAATGCGGTTGTTGAAGGGATTATCGTCGGTCTCCCCGGATAAGCTTGGATACATGTCACTATGTCAGAGTGAAGATGGTATCGTCTGCCTCATCAATCTCTCTCTCTCACTCTCTCTCTCTCTCTCTTGAAAGGGTCCCTTACTTTCTGCGTGCGCCGGCCGGCCACACGGATCATTGCTCATGAATGATGATAGCTCCATCGATTCTTAATTTTCTGATGACCCCATGCATGAATGCTCTATTACTCAAAAACGATAATGATCAAGAGTTGAATCGGTCGATTGACCTGCAGAAATCAAGTCCTGAAAACTCCAGTTTCATAGTGTATATAACCTTATTTATGAGCGGCCAAAACATAGGCCGAACGTGTGCAGAACTTTTTCTCGAATCAGGCACTTTCTGTTGGTTTTTAGTTATGGGAAAATCTCTGGGTAATATAGGCAAGTTCTTTTCGGCTGCGGCTTATGACTTTTAGTTGCGGCTTGTGGTTTTTGGGCTGTTCGTGTAAGAGATTATAGAGTAACAGAAACTCACGTACGGTTTTTATCGATATAAATGAAGTCGGTACAATATGTACTATAATTAACTAGTAGACTCTATCTTAAAAAGATACTTCATTTCAAAAACTAGTTACTGTATAAAAGCCGAAAAACAGCTTTTATAAGTTGAACAGAACAAGGACATAATTGTGGTGTTATTTACGCGTGATATGCCGCTGATTTTGCTCTAAGAAATGTGCAGGTACGTGGCTAAGTTTTGCTCCAACCCAACATCAGACCGGCCGGGCCAATGGCAAGGACAGATTGTGAAATGCATAGTAAGTTGCCAAGGATTTGAACGCAATATCTAGTTTGGATATGAACGCAGACTTAACCGGGCCCTGCTGCAAAAGCGAACATATTATTATGCGTGTATTGTGCACTGTCTCAATCGAAATAGATTCTCTTTTAATTTTGCTTTGAATTGCATCCCAACCTGGACCGGTTAATTTTTGCTCAACCCTCATGTCACCATTAGACTGGTTCAAAGACAAAGGCCAGAGCCTATGTTCAAAATCAAAGACAAAGGCCAGAGCCTATCTTTTTTTCCTAGAGCAATAAAGAACATATACAGTTAAAGATCGATAATTTGGAATGTAAGAATTCGACAGGAATTCTACGCGAAACAGAACAGATCCTCCAGTGTTTTTCCCCCTTGTTCCGCAATTTACCGTACGTATATCGTATATACACTTGAAATTCTAATGTGTTCATCCGCGTTGCTCATCAGTATACTACCCTGCTCATTTCGGCTTGAGTTTGACTTATTTTTTACTATTCATAAATTTTATTTTTTTCCTGAACTTTTGGCTTTTTTGAGCTTTTTTGCCAGTTCTTTTTTTCCGTATTTGTTTGTGTTGTCCGTAATAAGCTAACATATTTTTTCTATTTTTAATTTTTTAAATTTAATTACATCAAATAAATCATCTTCAGCTACAATGTAATTTCAGTCAGTTACGGTGTGAATTCAGCTATAAGACATTATTTTTCAATCCAACCGGACGAGCTTACATCGGATATTAATGAATTTTTTGTACGGATAATCCATTTTTTATTCGAAATTACATAAATATACCCGCAGGAATTTTTTTTACAAAAATAGGCTCCAATCGCCTAATGGTTGGGCGACTGGAGCCTTTCGCCCAACCAGACCGCGACATTTAATAAATCTACCAACCGTTCAGCGATTAAATACAGTCGCTGCACCGTTGGGCGATTTAAATGCAGTCGCACCACCGTTGGGCGACTACAATCAAGTCGCCCAACGGTGCGGTGACTTTGGGCGATATAAAACCCCTCGACCGGCAGCGATTGCACTGTTTTCATTCGGTGTTTTCGTTCACTTCGGCCGCACAGAGGAAGAAGAGAAGAAAAGAGGAAGAAGGGAAGAAGAGAAGGGGAAGAGAGAGAGAGAGAGAGAGAGAGAGAGAGAGGAGAAGAAGAGAGGAAGAACGTGATTTTCAGGTATTTGTTGTGTTATATTTTTTGTTAGTGTTAGAAAAATAGTTTAGAAATTTAGTTTACAAATTTAGTGTAGAAAATATAGTTTAGAAATTTAGTGTAGAAAAATTAGTTTAGAGATTTAGTTTAGAAAATTTAGTTTATAAATTTACTTTAGAAATTTAGTTTAGAAAATTTAGTTTTCAAATTTTCATTAGAAAATATAGTTTAGAATTTTAGTTTACAAAACTTAGTTTAGAAAATTTAGTTGTAATTTAGAAATTTAGTTTAGAAAATTTAGTTGTAATTTAGAAATTTAGTTTAGAAAATGTAGTTGTAATTTAGAAATTTAGTTTACAAAATTTAGTTGTAATTTAGAAATTTTGTTTACAAAATTTAGTTTAGAAATTTAGTGTCGAAATTTTGTATAGTTTGTTATGTATTATTTTAGAAAATTCAATGTACAAATTTAGATGTAGAAAAATTTGTATAACATTTTTAATGCATTATTGTAGAAAATATAGTTTACCAATTTACATGTAGAAAATTTATAGTGTACAAATTTAGATGTACAAAATTTAGTGTACAAGTTTAGTGTAGAAATTTAGATGTAAAAAATTTAGTGTCCAAATTTTGCATAATAATTTTGATATGTTATTGTAGAAAATTAAGTGTACAAATTTTGTAGGTATGACTCGTGGTGGACGTGACTCTGACTGGCGGTACCCGTTGTTGGACGAGCACTTGGACCGCAGGCACCGTGCTTCCCGACGTGTGCCGCCATCGGGGAGCACGGACGAGCCAGTTGAGGTGGGAGTGGTCCGGACACGCACACCTCGAGTGGCTTGGGGACTGGACCCTCGTTGGACTGCCAGGTTTGCACTACGCCAGCGTTTAAGTGGTATTGTACGAACGTTTCGTGCTGAGCTTCAATTTGTTTGCAGGCTGCGGGATGCCGGGCTACTCCCTCTTGCCCGGATGGCGCAGGCCACGGAGGAGGATGCAGCCGCCTTGGCCGCGGGCGGGGACGAGGAGCGATCACGACGCTTCCCATTCAACCGCTCCCTGTTGACGGCTTTGGTGGACCGTTGGCGCCCCGAGACACACACTTTCCACCTCCCATTCGGGGAGATGACGCCGACCCTGCAGGATGTGTCCCTACTTCTTGGCCTTCCGATCGCGGGAGACGCTGCCTTCCTACCGGAGGCCCTGGTCGAGTGGCGCGCCGACGTGATCGGCAGATTCGAGGGGGTACTTCCGCCGGCCGATAACCACCACATCTTCGATCAGGCTCAGACCCATGGGCCGACACTGAGGTGGCTCGCACAGTACCGGATACGTGGTATTTACAATGCGTCTTCCAAACTCTTATTTGTGCTATTACGTACTAATAACAACTTGTTTCCATTCAGGTAGAGCGCATGGATCCACAGGCGGACGATTACCAGGTCTCGCGCCACTTGGGGGCGTACATGCTGTGACTGTTTGGTTGGGTGCTCTTCACCACCAGCCACGGCAACTCCGTGGATGCGCGACCTACCGTGGTCTGTGCGATGCATGCACGAGGATCAAGGCGAACTCGATCCTCACGGGTTGTCCGCTGCTGCTGCAGTTGTGGTCGTTTGAGCGCTTCAGCCTCGGACGACCTGTGCTAGACGATATGGGTCCGTACGGGCCCGAGATGTATCCGGGTGGAGACGTCGACCGGCCGACGATGGGTTCTCTTTGGTGCCGTCGACGAGTAAGTATTATCACAGTGAACTATTTCTTTCTTATTAACAATCGTCATATTAAACAACTTGTCTTTGTTGCAGGTACAGTTCGCGCACGTACAGGTCACGCGGGCGTACGTGCCCTTTGTGGAGCAGTTTGACCGCCTCACACACTTCGACGCGCACTGGGAGCCTTACGCAGATGAGGCAGTGCAGGCCCATGCTCCTCACGGGCTGTCCACACTGTGCTGGCGTGACCGGGCTTTCTGGCTCACCCGCCGGAAGCTCGTGTACGATATCTACGTCGAGGACTACGTACCCCAGCGAGTCATGAGGCAGTTCGGGCTACGGCAGACGCTTCCTGTACCTGTCGGACCACCGCTTCCGCGGAACGTGCACGCGTGAGTGATCGCTTGTCATACATATGTACGTACTTACTACAGTGTTCACAAGTACTTACATTACTGTGTTCGCAGGCACAACAGAAAAGGAGTTAAAAAGGGCACGGACTGGTCGACGAAGATGCAGCCCTGGATTGCCGCGTGGGAGGGTGCGCTCGACGACCGCGTGGAGGAGGAGCGCCCATACGACAGCGCGGACTACGTGGAGTACCCGATCCGTACCAGCGCAGACACGCACGTGCGAGCTCGCCCATGTCGTGACCCGCCACCACACACGCCGCCGCTCGGACAGACACGCACCCGCGCACCGCGCGATGCTCACATAGCGGTACGTTATATGTAATTTCAAATGATAATATCGTTTCGATGCTGGACCATTTTATGTCTTCTTGTGCAGGCTGACGTCGGTTCTGCGATGTGGGCCGACTCCTCCGCAGTACTGCACAGGCTCGCCACAGGGCCGGAGCTGACCCATGAGGAGACCGTCAGCTTTGCGCGCCGGATGCACACCGAGTGTAGATGTATCGTTAGCCTCCTGTCCTGCACGAGGCTACCGGCGGTCTCCACGCCCAGCGCTCCGACTACTCGTCCACCAGTGCCACCCCGACCAGCGTGGCACTACTCCGGAGGTAGTACATGGACACGTCCTACACCACCTCACCCGGAGTAGCCAGGGGGTTCAGCCTGGGCACGGCCTCCTACACCACCTCACTTCACGCCTCCTCCGCACATCCCCGGCTCCTACACCACGCAGGGGGTGTACATCCATCCTCCTCCTACCTCGATGGCGCCAGCTACGAGTACGTATCGTCCGATCTCGTTTTTTTCCAAGACGACATGCAACGAACTAACGATATTACTATTGCAGGTACTTACCAGCAGCACGGCGTCTCCCCGGGTCAGGACGATGTAGACCAGTTTTTCGCGAGTGGCGGGCGGTTCTCGACGCAAAGACCGGAGGTTCTCTCTGGCAGTGCCCTCCCCGGTGCACCGGAGGGCACACAGCCAGAGGTGCAGCTGATTCCACCAGCGCAGGGGCGGGATAGACACCCTCCTGCTCGTTTTACTTTTTCGGATCGTCCTAACCCGTTACACCGGAGGAGGGCCAAGCGAGGCCGTATGGGAGGACGCGGGCGCGGTGACGGGGCACACCAAGGTGGCAGTGAGGCATGCTGCAGATGCTATATATGTTATGCATGTAATGCAAAAATATGCGGCATGTTACTCACAGTTATATTATGAAGTTTATTTAAATTTAAATAAGTCTATCATCTCTTCTCCGCACATAAACTATCTCACTTAACAGTGTATGTATCGATCGTTCTCTACTCAATCTTTCATAAAAAAAAGTTTCAAAAACTTTTTACGCATCTACAATATACAATGAACATAAACTTTTATTACAACTTCACCATATTTTTTAACCAGTTGAACATTACAAAATTCACAAAATCTAAAACAATCACGGGGGCTACATGCAGTCGCCTAATGGGATGGCGACTGCATGTTAGTCGCCTAATGGAGCGGCGACAATATGTAAGTCGCCGTATGGAGAGCGACTAAATGCAGTCGCTTCACTGTGCAGCGACAGATATTGTGTCGCGGTCTGGTTGGGTGAAAGGCTCCAGTCGCCCAACCATTAGGCGACTGGAGCCTATTTTTGTAAAAAAAATTTCCCACAGATATATTTATGTAATTTCAAATAAAAAATAGATTATCTGTACAAAAAATTCGGATATTAATCGAGTACGTGCGCTCGCTTTCCACATGACAAATGTACGTGAAACCTGATCTCGATCAGATGGCGTCTCGATTCGGTGCAGTGGTGTCGCCTGACTCATCCCGGGCTCAGTGGATGAATGGCCTAACTCTATCCACGTATGGTGATGCGTCCTGCTGGGGCAGGCACGGCTCCTGTCCTTGGGTGTACCACCGCCTTTACCTTTGTTGCTATCAGCGTATGTATACACAGCTGGTATCGTATGCAGCTGCAGTAAATAGAACACTAGTTAGTACACTACAGTGTTTTTTCGGTACCACTGTAGCGGTGCACCGTGACCATATGTATAGATATATATCGACCGGACCTGTAAAAGCGTAATGGCCGAGGATCCGATTCCCTAACCGAATTTTTAAATAATACATTCTTATTAATATGACAAAAAATAGTCAAAAAAATAGAGCATGTCGCCAATTCATTTGACGACATGCTGACGTGACAGATCCTGTCGCCAATTGAATTGCCGACAAAACCTTCAACATTAGCCTATCGTCTATTCATTTGGCGACAGGTCAATTGACCGGCAGGAGCTTTGCTGTCGATTTACTTGGGAAACATAGTTGATAGGGGTGGTAACACATCGGATGCAGTCGAATAGTCTCAAATACGAATACGAATTCATATTTTTAAAACGAATACGAATTCGAATATTCTCGAAAACGAATACGGATATTTTCGAATATAGATTTTCTCGGATACGAATATCGGACAAAACAGATTCCTAGCGACTTTACCGATTTTCACCGGTTTTAAACCACCTAAATTCAAATTCTAAATCACAAAATTTGTACGGATTTTTCATGGGTTCTAGAAACGGATCGAATACGAATACGAATGCGAATACGAATATTCTCGAATACGAATACGAATACGAATATTTTTGAATACAGATTTTGTTTACCATATTCGTGTTTTCTCGGATACGAATATCGGATAAAATGAATTATCCGTTACCGTTTTCCACCCCTAATCATTGAATTGGCCAACAAGCCTTTGTCGCCAAATCATTTGTGATAGGACGTGATCGTTATTTGAAATAGCGATAGAAGGTGTGCCTTCTCAGCTTGTCACCAATGATGGAGTATTATTTCGGTAAAAAAATTTGACTATTTATTTTTGTAATATTAGTAAAAAGCTGGTTATTTCAAAAAAATCTTCCCTAAAATACCTTTTATATCCTAAATGTTCAACGCTATATATGATCTAGCGTATTAAATCATTTGTTAAGCTTCTTATTTGTTTAAGCTCCGTCTAGATTTTAATTTCCTAGAGGAATACATAATAACCATTGAGGGGCTCTTTGGAGTACTGGAAATAAAAAACATAGGAATAGAAAAACTACATAAATTACATAGGAATGCAGGTGCAATCCTACAGGAACCCAAAACGGGGTGTTTGGATACCTCACAAGAATTTTGCAGGACTTGAGGAGAGTGTGTGCATGCAAGGCACAAATGGATTTTTCCATGAGGTTCAACCACATGTTAGAATTCCTCAAAATTCCTACATTCCCTATGAGCTCAATCCTTTGTTCCAAGGGGCTATATATGAAATTTTTTCTATAGGATTAAATTCCTTCAAATTTCCTCCAAAAAAATCCTAGAATTCAAAGAGGCCCTGAAAAAAGATAGAAGGGAGGCATGGCCATGCATTAGAAAGGTCTCTTGTCATGGCTAGCCGCAAAGCTAACCAGACATTTATACCATATGCCAATAATGGGGCCCTAATATTCCTGCAGGGTAGATCGACCACAAGATGGATGGATGCATGGCCTGTGAGGACATGTCAAATCGTCCATTTTTGTCCATCAAAAGTTGAGTCCAGTCGATGGCGAGAGGTGTCCATTGGCGATCGATCACTGGTCCATTCTGCAGCACTTTCGCTGGGGAGTAGGTTTCATGGCAAACCCAGGACCAGCCATGGCCTCTTTTTGTGTCCTCCATGGATGCGAGATGAGCTTTTTTGTGCTTCACTCTTCGTAGATGCTACACCAATTATAGAAAATGCCTATCCGGTATAATAATAACTAGTAGCATCAAACAAGTGTTCTGTCTCCTACGAGAATTAAGAACAGAAAGATTTAAAAAAAAAAGCACATGAACACTAAGATAGAGAGAAAAAAGGAAGTGCAAGCGTTGACGCGATAATTTTACCTATTCTTTCCACCACAAAAGGCAAAATGCGATACCAAACTCGAAAGCTCTAAAGGTTTGTGTTTTTGGGGGTCTTCGCTCTTCAGCCTTCTCCTCCGATCCAATTTGAATTGATGAACCTTTTAAGGTGTTGCATACCAGTGAAGAGAAGGCATGCATGTTAAACACACATGTGCATGCATGTCTTATTACATTATGTCGAATAACATCACATGGGCTTTCATATCATGTGCAGTCGATCCACTGTACAGGCCCTTTCTGTGGAGAATGGCTCCATCGGTGCGCCCGTGCATACCCATCGCAGATTGCCCACGCGTGTTCAAAGAACGGATCGCACGGTTGCCTCTGGGAGAGTCCTCCGCGGCTCGGCAGAGAAAAAACAGCTCATCGCTCGGCTCCCAAAGAACCGAAGTCTTCGATGACTCGTTCGGCTCCCAGGCTTCTGTCTCCTCGTTACTCCTGCGGTGCCGCCGCCGTCCTCGTCGCCTCGCTGACCGCCTCCAGTCGCGACGCCGATCAAGTTGGACAGGACAAGTTATATGATAATATGATAGCGCTAGTGCCAGGACAAGTTATATCAGAGCTAATTCGTCATAAATACTTTATATTGTTGAAGTATAAGTAAATTGCAGCGGCATGGAGAACCAGAGAGGGGCGACACCATGGAGAACCAGATCGATAGAAGGCGGCGGTGGGAATGAGGAAGAAGGAAACAGTTCGGCTGAGTGAGAGAAAAAGAAAAGAGAGGGGAGAAATGAAAAAGGAGGAGAAAAGAAGAAAGAAATGAAAAAGGGGGAATAAAGACAATATAAAAGAAGGAAAAATAGGAAATAATAAAAAGAAAATAAACCAAAATAAAATGAAAATGCATGCTAAAGTCACTGAAGTTTATCCTTACCAGGGGTAACCTCAAGCCATCTCATCCACTCAGCCAAACATAAAATTGGTACATTCCCTCCACCCTCATATACCCAATCAAATATAAAATTGACTTATCCTATTCACCCAACCAAACAACTCACTGAATCATCCCATCCCATATCATCCCACCAATTCTTGAATCATCTCATCCCATCAAGCCTCATCCACCTAACCAAATGCACCCTTAATACATAGAGGAATGGTTCGGTCCCTACGGTGGTGCTGGAGGTGCTAACACCTCCACAACATCTAGCCATCCAATTGTTAAGAGCAAGATCGTATATTAAGCTTTGAGAAAAAACTAACACCCACGTTGATTGGACGGTTAACTGGGTAAACCAGTCAAGCGGGTGTCCCTCCTAGTCGGCCCGGCGATTCACTAAACATCCGCATATTCATTCTCTTTTAAACTTATACATGTCATTCTCGTTGATTCAAGATCATTTGAACTAGCTAGTTGGTTAATGAGGCTCCAGCCTCCAAAGCCTAGTGTTCAAGATACTAAATCATTTACTGATGAAATCTCATCAAAAGCTATGATTCAAAAATCTCTTTCTTCTGTGAAGGAGCCTGCGACGACGGCCTCTGATATGAGGCGGCGGAGCCGGTGGAGCCACTGCGGCACAACTCAATTGGGAGAGGAGGAACTTGACTAAAACACGATAGACACGCGGGACAACGAATGAGTGAGATCTGGTTTAGCGTTATAAGATAGAGGAGTTCGCAGACAAAATTACTTCTTTGTCCACTTCACTTAGCACCACCACAGTGCACCACTCAGAGGCACCAGAGGTGTCCAGATGATGGCAACCATTGGATAGACTACATTGAACGGCTGGGAACAACCGAATGTACCGAACCAGAGCTCTAATACATATTGGCCGGATGTCATGATGTTCCACAATGGATTGGCAGTCTATGGTCAAACATGAAGCGAGCTATCAATCAGTCCAATTCAAGCAAACCACACACGCATCATCCTCCCAACTAGAGCTAGAAATGAATCATGTTCGATCTTGAGATTGATGAGCTCAGACCTGGGCTCGAACCAGCAGTAGCCGCCGTCGTACATGCCGTGGTTCATCGACCACCGTGCATTGGACAGAGCGCCGTCGTGGATGACCCGATGGCGCCGCCGATATACATGTCTCGCACGCCTTCACTCGCCGCGTGGAGCTGGTAGTCTCAATGACATGGTGATCCCACCGTGTTGTATGGCCCACAGGTAAGTCGCGCAAAGGGTAGAAACGGGAGTAGTGGGGTTTACTCAGGTCTTGTACCTCCATGCCTATCCACGTCCTTGTAAATTGGGTGGTAGTTTCCTTAAATCTACTGTAGGGTGAGAAGCGAAGAGGCTATTTTTGGGCATGGATGCAAATCAAGAATACCTGAATGGTCTAATTTTGAGAAGGGCGACTTTAAATAAGGCCCTCGGATTCTGGCGTCCCGCGTGGAGCGGTAAGAGCAAGTACAATGGTGCTGACTAGGTTGCCTCTAGTGAAATCTACATCAGCATAATCCTAAGTGGAAGAGAGAGAAGCAAGCTACCCCTCATGCAAGAGGTGACCTCTAGCACATTATACGAGGAGAGAGAGATAAATTATCCCTCATGCAAGAGGTGACCCCTGATATATTTATGTAAGTATTAAATGTTTGAGTGCTTTAGTAGAGGTAACCTCTACTCTACTTATTGTATTAGCTACCTCTACATGAGCCACATGTAATCTTTTTACTTATGTGGCTAGTTCTAGAGGTGGCAGCCACCTCTTCTATTGTACTTGCCCTAATAATCTCCTCTTGCTAGCCCAGTACTCTATAGGTTCTCTTGCCTGCCCTGCCTGCATGCCAATAGCACACCATCGTCGTCAACATCATCCCTTCACAACAGAGCTCAAGCTCTGCTCAGCTCAGCTCAGCTCAGAGAGAGAGAGAGAGAGAGAGAGAGAGAGAGAGAGAGAGGTGAGCAGACATCAATATATTATCTGTGATACTTCATTATTTCTCATCTCTATACTGAACTCCACAACCTTGTTCTTGCAGCTCTTGCTCTTTTGCTTAAGAAATCTGTTCTTTTTTTCTGCTCATAACGAAGACCAAATTTTGCATGCTACCTTATCTTAACCACAGCCTTCTAGGATCAATACCCAACTCAACGTGGGGTTAGTCTTTAGCTAACAAACACCTTGGGCTTGATTTTGTTCCGGTACTCTTTTTGATGGCAATACTTGAGCTTTTGTGTCCTCAAGCTTGTTTGCTTCTTTTCATGGGTTTAGTTGAGTGTTCCTGATCATTCGTTGGTCTGTTTCTTTGCTTCTGGGACTAATCCTTCCCAGTTTCCATACTGAAAGTATGCCATTTCTTGCACTCTTGTTCTTGCGTACTTCACTTACTAGGCTACAAGTCATCATCACCTTCCTATGCTCCAACTGATCACACTAATCGATCAATCTCTTCTTGCCACATGCAGACTTAATTTGCAATAGATTAGATCAGATCATACTAAGATTTCATTGAATTGCTGGATTGTTAATTAACTGCAATGCTGAAGAAGAAGACATCATCTGGATCAGGAGCAGCTGCAGTCGGGAGCAAGCCAGGCCCAGGCCTAATGGGGTGTGATCCCCAAGTCCCCACACCTCTCACCAGCAGCAAACTTGCCAGGCACAGCAATGGCGTCAGGCCTTCTTCCTCTCTGCTGCTCTCTCCAAGGTCGCTCACAAGCCTCTCGCCAAGAAGCTTGTTCTCCATGGACGCCCCCATGAGCCCCACCTCCATGCTCGAGCAGTCCAAGAACCCGCTTTGCTCCAGCCCAAGAAACCCCCCAAATGGCTCCGTTTCCTCCCGTTCCTGCGCCGTCGGCAGCCCGGTTACCGGCCTCGCCGGCGTGCTCGTCGCCGGCGAGGCGGAGCGGGAGTATTGCAAGAGCAGCAGGCTGCTGCGCCTCAGGGTGCAGCTGCCTCCTCCCAACAAGGGGTTCAACGGCGACCTGCTGCCGCTGAGCTCGCCGATCGAGTTCGGCATCAAGAACAGGGACTCCCAGCTCGCGTTGCTCCCCCCGGTTCAGCGCTCGCCACTGTCGTCGGCGGCGAGGGCGGCGCAGAGCGAGGTGGAGCTCGCCGAGGACTACACCTGCGTCATCGCCCGGGGATCCAACCCCAAGATGACCCACATATTCGACAACCGCGTCGTCGAGAGCTGCGGCGGCGATGGTTGCTGTCAGTTGAGCTCTTGCTATGGGTGCAAGAAGAGGCTGGGACAAGGCAATGATGCTCTCTTACTACACAGGTAAGGCAAAGACACTGAATTCTGATGATTTGCAGTGTGCACATCAAATTTCATGCTTGTCCGTAAGATTAGTTCACTTGATATTGTTATTTTTTAGTGTCTGGCGCGATTTGTGGGAGTGTGGTTCAGAGGTGAGATGATTTAGCTTGATGATTAGCTCGTAGTTAGTTGCAGTTTCTGAAAAGTGGTTTAGGTGTCTTGATTAGTTCCATGAACTAATGTTCAGAGATAATAGAAACGCTTTTAAGTACAAGATAAGATCATAGTCATACATTATTCTCAACCTATTTAGCGTAAAGCGACGTCTTTGGTTGCAATCGCATCGTTCATGGTGTATTGTCAGCCACCCCAATAAGGTTTCATTTTCATTTGCCTGAAATCAAGGTGGTTTCTGTAAATAGTTTAGGCACAGCTTGTAGCAAATAGCTCGTAAAGTACTTGATGCTGCATTGCTGTCATTGTGAGTCTGTGAGTGACAACAATTGATCTCAGGTTGCAGAAAATGGATGAAAAACTGACTTTTTTGTGGCCCCTAGCATAACATTGATATACAGATTGTAGATCTGGGGTCCCCAATCTTTGTCAGTCATTTGTTGCCGGCACGGAATTTTTCTATGAACGGTGACGTTTCCGTCTCCTTGAATTCAGGATCCCTGGTGAGAATGAGATGGACCATAGATATTGCTACCACAGTTGTGTGCAAATTATTGAGTTCTTGGATGCATTGGGTTAATCATTTGTGTTCTTTTGAACTTTCGTCCAACAAAAAGTTAAATGTCTCAGTCTCTCAGTACAAGCGGGTCTTGGAGGATAGCGATTTTCATCAGCTGATCGGTATAAATTACATCTGTGATCCTGACTTGTATCCTACATTCAGTACATGTCCTGTGTCCATCAGGACAAAAAGCATACACCTACCAGTACTACAGTAGCATATATGCAAAACAAAATTTGAAACTGTTACTTATCACACAGTTTAGTTTTATTTTGGTTCTTGGTTTGTAACAATCATTTATTGATTCATCCTAATTCGTCCTTCAGAGGTGAGAAAGCATTCGGCAGCAGTCAATGCCGCAATCAGGAGGTACTTTTTGATAAAACGATCGGCGATGCACCTGACGCAGCAGTGAAACTGAAGCCCTGAACCTAATTTCAGCGTAAGTAATAGCAGGCATGTGCCTATGAGTGAGCAATCATTATTCGTCTAGTAAATTTTTTTGGCTGAATGGATGTATGATCGGTATGGTCAAAACTAGACGGGATTTGCCCCCTATTTTTGCTGTAATAAGAGCAGATGACCTTGAGCAAAGTTGAGCAGTTTTGCTGCTCCTTCAACTCAGTTGCTGATCCTGTGCTGAGAAATGTTCTTTTTTCATATGCTCTTGTTTCTTCAGTTAAGGGCTGGATCGAGATGCCCCTGCCCCCCTGTCAACTGGAATCTAAAATCGAGTCATATCCGTCACTGCAGGAATCTAAGATCGAGAAATGAATATTGTTGATTTTCGCATAAATCTTTTGGGACTGAATCTTTTGCCTCGGTTACTTTCTCCTTTTTGAGTGAGGTTTGACTGACAGCAACATCCTTTTTGAGTGAATCTTTTGCCTCTGTTACTTTCTCCTTTTTGGTGTTCTTTCGGTTGTGTTTGGATCTCAGGGTATGTGAACAATGGTTGGATTAGATGATCATAAACTGATGCATTTACTTCATAAATTTACAATCCATATCGTATCATGTTATTTTAGATTCAACTGTCGCACTGTGATCCATGTAAAATGTTCGGCGCTTCAATTGTCACAAGTATCCAATGGATCAACGAGTTAGATAACACTAACAGTAAGTAGTTATGACCCCGACTATTTGTCTATTTTATACGATATAGGAACAAAGGTCCTTTGTAATTATGATTTTATGAGCTTTTCTTTTTAACTTTTAAAAGTTGCTTTCCGGTTTTTCTATAGTAACTAGTTTTCAAACGAATTGTCTTTTTAAGACAGGATCTACAGTAGTATACACTGTGGTGACTTCATTTATATCGGTTAAAACCGCACGTGAATATCGGCCAAAAACTATAAGCTGCAACTATAAGCCATGAACAGAAGCCAAAAAGAACATGCCTTATGTTGCATTCTCCAACTTGTGAATACCAATTATTAGAATATTCAATGCCTACAGAAAATATTATTACTTAAAAAACCAAAACATCACCAATGTATCTGCAAATTGTTTTGGCTAAATTTTATACGTCTAAATTGCCCTTTTTATTCTGAATAAAAAATATATTACCCTTTAGGGTAAAATAGGGCGAAGAACCCTATTTGTCTAATTAAGTTAATAAAGTAGAATAGTTATGTCAAGTGAGGAAAACACATGATTTTAATAGTTCACCAAAATCTTCCACAAAAACATTTCTCCATGTCCTAAAACTTTGGCTGTATATCTTCCAAGATGTTGTTCATTAGTGTAACATCAAGTAACTTAAAATATTTTCGTAGTTCACCAAAATCTCAAGTGTGCTGTTGCGGGTAAACTATCAAATGTCACTTTTATTAATGGAATGTCACACCCATCATATGATCTATATTTCGATTGATGCCAATTGTGTCCTTCAAATATATCCAACGCTAGACACATAATAACAGTGGCGGACCCAGGATTTTTTTGGATAGATGTTTGGACTTCAGATACGTCAATACCGTGACACATCATTTCCTCCAAAATACCAATATGACGATACATGTATATAGATATAATAAAAATACAAAAAATAGAGAAATTAATGATTTGTTATGAAGGAAATGAGCGACATAAGGCGAGCATAATGACATGAATTAAACAACAAATTATAGAGTGATAGGTGCATACCTTCTCTGAACTATATGTGATGTTCTCTTCCAGTTTCACAAAGATGAAGCATTCAGTGATCGGGTGAAACACTGTCCATGTTAGAACCTAACTTCGTAACTTATCCAACAAAGCAATCAAAGAACAACATCAATCAGCACAATCAATTCTTACTTCATAGTAGTTAGCAAATCTAGCGCACCATATCCCCCATAGGCTCATAAGAGAAATATTATGCAGGTCATCATCCGTCAGTGAGCGAGAAGTCCATATGAGGGCAGCATACTACTTCTGTACACAGAAAGTAAAATTAACTAATTAAGCCTTGATAATCAGCAATGGATAGCCTCAGACAGTCAGACAATAATGCAATTTACAAAATAGTATTGTCACCAATTGGATAGAGTACCTATAACCTGTTTCTTTGCTTCTTCGATAATGCCTGCCCTACTCTCCGCACTCTGCTGCCTGCTATGTCATTGAGAACATGGTCACTTAAAAATGTGTTGAAGTAATACAGACATCTTATGACTAGAACAAAAATATATGCCTGAGTACTGAAATGCCAGCAAAATGTTTCTCTTCAAAATAAAATCTGTAGTTATTTCCCCTTTACACTTGACATGCTTAATGTCACTCTCCCACAAACATTTCAAATCTGCAGACTTCTTCTTCATTTTTTAAAGCTCAAAAATCTACAAAAATTATAAAGTACAAGATTCATGAGTTTCCTGGTTGTCCACACTAGAAAAAGCGCATATTCTAATAGCACTAAAACATCAAATGGTCGCAATATGATGAATAGCAGCATAGGAATGTTCTTTCTCATTATTGAACACAAGAGTGATCATGCTGGTTAACATACCTGTAATCAATGAGATAATGACCTTCACTTCATGTTGACCTTTTGAATTCAAGCGGTTGCGCAAGTCCAAGTAGCTATTAGTTTTATCCTTGAACAAATAACAAACAAGCAAAGATATACAAAATCATAAAATACAAGATTCATGAGCTGAAGTAATACAAACACCTCTGTTACAGATAGACTCGATTTGATAGAGATAGACTCAATCTCCTATATTTGGAAACTGATCTTAGAGATAGACTCAATCTCCTATATTTAGTATTTGTTCTAATCATGTAAATTAGAGCCGTGAAGAAAGGCTGACAGGTCTGGTTAAGAATAGAAAGTATAGATTAGTTCAATGTAATAGATAGAAACAAGACCAGACCTTGCTATTCTTGATTCTCACGGCTCCTCTGTAATCTTTTGGGTGTTTTCACCCTATATAAACATGAAGGGATCGACAGGGATCCTTACGGCTAATAGATTTTCACATGGTATCAGAGCCATCCTCATCAATGGCGAGCTCCTCTAGTTCCTCCTCTGTTTTTCCCTTTGCCGTCCCGGTAACTGAGAAGCTCACCAAATCCAACCATATGTTGTGGAAGGCGCAAGTTCTCCCCACGGTGCGTGGTGCTATGATGATGGGGTTCCTTGATGGAACTGCTAAAGCTCTGCTAGAAGAAATTGAAGCACAGTAAGGCGAGAAGACAGTCAAGATCCCAAATCAGGACTACATCCAGTGGTTGGCCGAGGATCAGCAGATTCTTGGCTATCTGCTGGCATCTCTGTCTAGAGAGATTCTTGTTCATGTCGCTGATAAGAAGACTACTGCCGAAGTGTGGCAGACAATTGAAGCAATGTTCTCCTCACAAACGCGTGTGCAGTCAGTAAACACGCGCATAGCGCTAGCCACAACTCAGAAGGGTAATATGAGTGTGGCTGAGTACATTGGCAAGATGAAGACCCTAGCAGATGAGATGGCATCTGCTGGAAAACCCCTAGAAGAAGACGAGCAGGTCTCCCACATCCTCAGCGGCCTCGACATGGAGTACAATCCAATTGTGTCAACTCTGGTGGGGCGTGCTGAACCAGCCTCGGTTGGAGAGGTCTACTCCCAACTCCTCAACTTCGAGCAAAGAATTCAACTCTTACAAGGTGGACCATCATAGTCCTTTGCAAACTCCGCTATGCGTGGACGCGGAGGCTTTCAGCGCGGCTTTCAGAAAGGTCGCGGGTGTGGCTGTGGCACGGGTGGCCGTGGCAGCAACAATTACACATCAAGTCGCTCAAACAATGGTGAACATACTTGTCCTAAATGCCAGCTCTGCAAGAAGAGAGGACACACGGTTGAAATTTGCTAGCACAGATTTGATGTAGGCTTCATTCCTCCAAGTGAAAAGATGGCTGCAGCTGCCACTACCTCCTATGGTGTTGACACCAACTGGTACATCGACACGGGTACCACTAACAACATCACCAGCGAGCTTGACAAGTTGACTTTCCATGACAAGTATGGAGGTGGTGATCAGATCCATGCAGCAAATGGAGCGGGCATGGACATTATGCATATTGGTCACTCACACATTCATACCCCTAATCATGATCTTCATCTTAGAAACATTCTTCATGTTCCTAAAGCTACAAAGAGCCTTGTTTCTATTCATTGTTTTGCTGTCGATAACCAAGCTTATTTTGAATTCCATCCTGATTTTTCTTGATTAAGGATTAGGCAACGAGGCAACCCTACTGCACGGCAAGAGTGAAGGGGGTCTTTATCCCCTCTCATCCATTAGCTCGAGAAAACAAGTCTTTGGTGTCTCAAAGTCGTCCCTGTCACAATGGATTCAACGTGTCATTAGTTACAATAATCTACCTCGTTCATTAGAGTCAAATAAAGGCTTAGTTTATAATGCCTGTCAGTAGGCAAAGAGCCATCAGCTCCCGTTTTCAAGGTCTCTTAGTGAGTCTAGTGTTCCTTTAGAACTTGTTTTCTCTGATGTGTGGGGACCTGCCCCAAAATCTGTGGGCAGAAATAAATATTATGTCAGTTTTATTGATGATTTCAGTAAGTTCACTTGGATATACTTGTTAAAGAACAGATATGAAGTTTTCTAGAAGTTTCATGAATTTCATAACCTTGTTGAGAGGTTGTTCAGTAGAAAAATTATCTCTGTACAAACAGATTGGGGCGGTGAATATGAAAAACTCAATTCTTTCTTTCAAAAAATAGGAATCTCTCATCGGGTTTCCTGTCCTCACACCCATCATCAAAATGGCGCAACAGAGCGACAACATAGGCATATAGTTGAAGTTGGCCTTGCTCTCCTTGCACATACCTCTATTCCCCTTAAATTTTGGGATGAAGCATTCATTGCTGCCACTTACTTCATAAACCGCACACCTAGCAAAGTTATAAATTGGTCCACTCCCTTGGAGCGCCTCCACAACACTTCTTCTGATTATTCCTCTATTCGTATCTTTGGGTGTGCGTGTTGGCCTAATCTTCGTTCTTATAATAGTCACAAACTTCAATTTCGCTCAAAACAATGTGCTTTCCTTGGCTATAGCAATTTACATAAGGGGTTCAAGTGCCTAGATATTTCAAAAGGGCGTACCTAGTGTCGAAGCTCCCACACTGTGTGGGGTCTGGGGAAGGGGATTTTCTAGGCAGCCTTTCTCCTGTTTTGTAGAGAGGCTAATTCGAAAGTGCCTAGATATTTCAACTGGAAGAATTTACATCTCTAGAGATATTGTTTTTGATGAGCAAGTCTTTCCATTTGCCAAACTTTATCCCAATGCAGGAGCAAGACTTCGGTCTGAAATTCTCCTTCTTCCCAATGAATTGTCACATTCTGTTGATCAAGGGGTGAAAATATGTTTGATCAATCTGCTGCTACATGTCCTGATAATCCTGACTCGGCTAATCCTATTGAACTAGATGAGTTTTTAGGAACGATTGATGGAGAACAGGAACACACAAGATCGATTGATGATGTTTGTGTCACTGCGATGCGCTCAACCACCATGCCGTGGTGCCACAAGCCACCCATAACTCAAGTCTACAGCAGGCGTCCTAAAGTTGCAACATCTACACCTGAGCCTGAGTTGATGTCTTCTATTCAGGAAGAAACTGCTGGTAATAGTGAGCTCTCTTCTAGCAGCATGGCATCACCATCATCTGATAACAGCACACCCCCACAAGCTTCTGTCACGTCGACTTCTCAGCACCGTCCAGTAACAAGACTACAAAGAGGTATCATTCAACCTGCAGTCTTTACTGATGATAGAGTCAAATACACTGATGGCTAAGTTAGGTATAGCTTTCCCACTTCCAATGGAGAACCACATACTGTAGAAGAAGCCTTAAAGATAAAAATTGGAAAGAGGCTATGGATTTGGAGTACATGGCACTGAAAAATAACAATACATGGCATTTGGTTCCTCCTAAGAATGGAATGAACTTGATTGGTTGCAAATGGGTCTATAAAATTAAGAGGAAGGCTGATGGCACTATAGATAGGTATAAAGCTTGCTTAGTTGCAAAAGATTTTAAACAAAGATATGTGATTGATTATGAAGATACTTTTAGTCATGTTATTAAGGCAGCATCTATTAGATTTGCCCTGTCCATTGCTGTTTCACAAGGCTGGAGTCTTTGCCAACCTGATGTACAGAATGCGTTCCTTCATTGTGTTCTTGAGAAAGATGTGTATATGAAGCAACCTCCTGGTATGAAGAAAAGACACTTAAGAACTATGTTTGTAAACTGGACAAATCCCTGTATGGTCTTAAACAGGCGCCAAGAGCATGGTATTCCAGACTCAGTGAAAAACTGCAGAAGCTTGGTTTTACTCCCTCCAAAGCTGACACATCTTTGTTCTTTTATAGGAGAGGAAGTACTGTTATTTTCATGCTTATCTATGTTGATGATATAATTGTTTCTAGTTCAAATCCTGATGCTACTGCAGCACTACTTGAAGATTTGAGATCTGAGTTTCCTCTAAAGGACTTGGGCAAGCTACATTACTTTCTAGGTATTGAGGTCAGGAAAGTACAAGATGCTATCCTTCTAACTCAAGAAAAATATACTGCAGACTTGCTGAAGAAAGTACAGATGTATAACTGCAAGCTAGCAAATACTCCTATGTCGGTAAACGATAAGTTAACATCACAAGGAGAAAGACTTGGGACAGAAGACAGCACCAGGATAGGAGTATTGTTGGGGCATTGCAATATTTGATGTTAGCAAGGCCTGATATTTCCCTTTCAGTGAATGAAGTTTGTCAGTACTTGCATGCTCCAACTGTTTTACACTGGATGGCAGTCAAAAAAATATTAAGATACCCGAAGAATACTTTAGATGTTGGACTAAAGATAAGTGCATCATCATCCATGCTTGTCTCAGCTTTCTCAGATGCAGATTGGGCCGGCTGTTCATATGATCGAAGATCGACTGGAGGTTTTCCTGTCTTTCTAGGAAAGAACCTTGTTTCATGGAGTGCACGAAAGTAAGCAACGGTGTCAAGATCTAGTACAGAAGTTGGGTATAAGGCAGTAGCTAATGCTACAGCTGAAATTATGTGGGTGCAAACCCTTCTCAAGGAACTTGGCATAAACAGTCCATCTGTGGCAAAGTTGTGGTGTGATAACATTGGTGCAATGTATCTCTTAGCTAACCCTGTTTTTCATGCCCGGACAAAACACATTGAGGTGGACTATCATTTTGTTCGAGAAAGAGTTAAGAACAAGTTATTAGATATTGAGCTTGTATCTTCAGGTGATCAAGTTGCAGATGGATTTACCAAGCCACTTCTAGTAAAACAGCTTGAAGAATTCAGATACAATCTCAACTTAGATAAGTTGTGATTGAGGGTGAATGTTAGAGATAGACTCGATTTGATATAGATGGACTCAATCTCCTATATTTGGAAACTGATCTTAGAGATAGACTCAATCTCCTATATTTAGTATCTGTTCTAATCATGTAAATTAGAGCCGTGAAGAAAGGCTGACAGGTCTGTTTAAGAATAGAAAGTATAGATTAGTTCAATGTAATAGATAGAAACATGACCAGACCTTGCTATTCTTGATTCTCACGGCTCCTCTGTAATCCTTCGGGTGTTTTCACCCTATATAAACATGAAGGGATCAGCAGGGATCCTTACGGCCAATAGATTTTCACAACCTCATGACTAGAAAATAGAAATGCCAGCAAAATGTTTCTAAGCGTTTCCAAAATGGAATATGTAGTTATTTCCTAGAATCAGCACCAGCAACATAAGCCTAGAATCAGCAGTTGTACCTACTACCTACAGCAATCGAATATATCATTCCATTCCATTTGAATCAAGATTACGAAATACGAATGAGCTGTGGGCAACACTGCTACTTTCTTTCATGTAATGAGATCAAATTGTGCATTTGTGCTATACTGAAAACTAAGGGCTTGTTCTTTTGGCTTATGACAGTGGCTTATGGCTTTGGGATAAAAGTTTTAAATTTTTGGCTGTTCGCGACAGAGATTATGGGTATTTGCTTGCGATTTCGGCTGGTACAGATATTGGACTTTTAACGTATACTATAATTAACTTGTAGACTCCATCTTGAAAAAATACTTCGTCTGAAAGTTAAGCACAATAACAAAAGCCAAAAGCCAATTTCAAAAGCCAGAAAAAACATGCCCAAAGTCTCATTTCAGTAAAATAGAGTGGGGAACATCCACCCTGTTATTCTAAACAGAACAACCCAATCAATCATGTATCAACTAATATTTTGAGCAAAAGATCATTTCATTTGAATCAAGATTTGCCTAAATTCACCACCCCTAAGAAGTAAGAACAACGCAATAGTGCATTTAGGAGATTAAGATTCCTGCACATCTCTTCATTTCATTCCAATCAAGATTCGTGTAATTGATAAATTGAATCAAGGTTCGCCTAGCTGAGAAAAACCAAATGACTAAGTGAACAAATCAAATGAAGATCGAGACAGACGGATTGACCGACCATAGCCCGCCAGCTTGCCGGCTACCACCCCTGTACCCGCCCCGCTCCGCTCCCACGCTGGCCGCTGCTCTAGGTTCTCGTGGTCTCGCCAGTCGCGGAGTCGCCACACGCGCGCCGCCATCGCCATACGGTTGAGACCCTCTGCAGGCTGTAGCTGCCTCAGTGCCTCTGCTTGTCGAGTAGTTAGAGTTAGCCGATGAGGGGATGGCCTCATGGCCAGTCTGGGCCAGGCTACAAATGGGCCGGTAGCGGTAGGATGAGAGGGGAAAATGGGCTAAAAGATTCCGTGGAAATCTAGGCTGATTGGGTATAAAAATAATGAATTTGACTCAAGTGTGTATATACATATTTATATTTTGTATGTATTGAATTTTTTATTAAAAATTTTAGATGTTTAATTGAACACCCATAAACTAAGGACGATCCGCCCCTGCATAATATCATATCCCAATGTGATATGGGTTATGTAAATTGTAATGCCTCTGTAGGCAGTTAGGCTGGCACCAAAGGTAGCATTTACATAATAATTGCCATCTGTATAAAAAAAATAAAAAGGAAGGAATAGGGAAGCGGCTTATGTGCAGGCCCCCTGCACATAGCTATGTCCAGGGTGCGTCAAGGCGCGACACGTGTCCAAAAAAATAAAAAATACTTTAAAAATCCAAAAAATATTTAAACAATTGTAAGTATTTTTTAAAAGTATTTTTTAAGTACTTAAAAAATACTTTTTAATAATTTTTTAAGTACTTAAAAAATACTTTTTACAATTTGTAAATATTTTTTTGGACACGTATCACACCGTGATGCGCCCTTCACATAGCTATATGCAGGGCCCTTGCACATAGCTATGTACAAGGCCCCTTGCACCTGAGCCGCTCCCAAGGAATAGATACAATGGCGTGAGTATTTTTTTTTCTAACATGGCTTATAATTTATATTTATGATTTATAACCTTTGATCCTAATATAAACGTTTATATAAATAAATCAAAAACCAATAAATTATTTTTAAATAACTATTTCAATAAACTACTTTGAAATAGAGTCGCGGGAGAAGTCATAAGCCATAGCACAGAATATTCACGCGTGTAGAACTCATGGTCCCATTTGTCAGTCAGTCTCAGGAAGATCTTAAAGCAAAGCACTCAATTCACCTTGGCAGTTGGCAAGTAGCGCAGGGAGGAGAAAAAACCCAGAGGGCAGCAGAGAGGGAGGCAGAGGACGGAGGGCCGCAAGATGCCGCCGATGAAGAAGTCCAAGAAGGGGAAGCGCAAGGCCAAGGACTCCGGCAAGCTCAAGAGCGCTAAGTCTGGGGGCGCGCCGCAGCCGCTCCCCCCGGAGCTCCGCGGCCTCGACACGGAGTGGTGGTACACCTTCCTCCACAAGCACGCCGAGTCAGGTATACACCGCACCCCCCCCCCCCCCCACCCCTCACCACCGTTTCTTGAATTCTTGTCCCTGCCTGCTGCATTCCCCCAAATTCGCTCCAATCAACGGCCAATTCGTTGTGCTTGTGTGTGTATTCTGCCAAGATTTGGGGTGAACAGCCGTGTTCTTCATGGAAGGCGCAATCGTTTCGATTGATTTCATGTGGGATTGTGAACTTGCGATGTGATGCTGTCGTGGGGGCGAATCTTGGTCTGACTGTGTGTGATAGAATTCTGAGTTTTGATTCACTTCGATGGACAGGTCTTAGTGCGCCTTCAGATGAGGGGGAGGCATTCAGGTACTTCTTCAGGACTTCGAGGAAGACCTTCGACTACATCTGCTCGATTGTAAGGGAGGATTTGATCTCGAGGCCACCGTCTGGGCTGATCAATATTGAGGGGAGGCTGCTTAGTGTGGAGAAGCAAGTAGCAATTGCCATGAGGAGACTTGCCTCCGGTGATTCGCAGGTGTCGGTGGGAGCTGCTTTTGGCGTGGGGCAGTCTACTGTTTCACAAGTGACGTGGAGGTTCATCGAGTCCATGGAAGAGAGGGCTCGACATCATCTGGTGTGGCCGGGCCAGGAGAGAATGGAGGAGATCAAAGCTAAGTTTGAGGCTGCGTCTGGTCTGCTGAATTGCTGTGGCGCCATTGATTCCACTCACATAATCATGACACTCCCTGCTGTGGAGTCATCCGAAGATTGGTGCGACTCGGCGAAGAACTACAGTATGTTGCTCCAAGGGATTGTTGATGATGAGATGAGGTTTATTGATATTGTCACCGGTTGGCCTGGCAGCATGACGTTTTCACGATTGTTGAAATGCTCTGAGTTTTTCAAGCTCTGTGAAGATGGGAAACGCTTGGATGGTCCTGTCAAAATTTCAGTGGAGAATGCAGAAATCAGGGAATTCATTTCTGGCGATGTTTGTTATCCTCTACTCCCTTGGCTTATGACTCCATATGAAGGGAAAAGTCCGTCTGCCCCAATGGTCAACTTTAATGCTCGGCAAAAAGCTGCTAGGACGCTTGGAACAAAAGCATTAGCACGGCTGAAGGGCTCATGGAGAATCTTGCACAAAGTCATGTGGAGGCCTGATAAGCATAAGTTGCCAAGTATAATTCTTGTCTGCTCCCTGCTTCACAATATAATTATAGATTGCAAAGATGAACTGCTTCCAGATGTTCAACTTCCAGAGCATCATGATACTGGTTATAATGAAGAAAACTGCGAACAAGTGGATCCTAATGGCAAAGTGATGAGAGAGATCATTACAGGACATCTCCAAAGTTATGAAGCTTCCAATTGAACTGAACTAAGCTGACTGGAAGTATTGCTGGGATTGCGACGATGCATCTTTTTTCTCATGTTATTTTGGCCAGTTACCCTTATTGTAATCAGACCCTGCTCAATTCAGTAAAGATTCTCCAGCAATGGCATGATTCATTCCTTTAGGAATTAGCTACATGGAAAAGAAAAGGTCTCCCTTCATGCGAGATAATGTTCTCCATGATGATGACAATCCCCATCATTTTGAGTTGCATGATGTTTCTAAGGTCAATTGTTTTGAATGAAGGAAATCATCATACTTTTTTTTGGAGATGTGGAAGGGGATAATCTTTGAGGAGTTATTGTCATTAGCTATGCAGCTTTGTTGTATAAAAGTTTAATTTGCACAATATAATGGAATTCATGGTAGCTAATTATTGAAGCATGAGTATTTTGGCCCTTTGATTGGGTATTATCTCTATATATATGACATGTGTGGAGAACTAGTCATGAATGCTTCAGTACCTTGTTTTTGGTTGATCACAAGGCCACAGTTTCTAATACTTGACCTTATTTCTGTGTTTGATATGCCTGATGGCGATTTACTGAAGTACTGATGATATAACCTGAGATTGCATTTTTTTTCTTTCGGTGAGTTACTATTTTTTTCATTGATAAGATGGTCTAGAATCTTATTATGTTGCAAGTGCTATTGGTATATATCTAGAATCAGAAATATGGATGGGAAATCGAAGCTTTTGTTTAGTTTCCTATTCCCTCTTAATAAGCTTGATAAGTAAGCAGATAGTAGCACTAACTGGATTTCCATAATTTATGCTTTTGTTTAGTTTCCTATTCCCTCAATAAGCTTGATAAGTAAGCGGATAGTAGCACTAACTGGATTTCCATAATTTATGCAAGTCATACTTTCTGTAAAGATACAATGGAATTTACTACAAGTGTAGTAACAAGAATTCATGGTCTTATGGTAATATGGTCTTGGTGGTCACAGTTTGTGATTAGTGCTTCTATTACTGAACTTGGATCTTCTTTTACCTTAGTAGCTGTATACATTTAATTGTTCAGTAGACATACAATAAATTTGCCATTTATATTTGCTGCTTATGACTATCCTGAGCCAGTGAGCCCTTTCTATGAATTTTCCTGGGTAAATTGTAAGCATCATTACCATAGGAAGGTGTGGAACTGTTTTATCCTCTTTTATTTTTTAAACTCGTTTACCCAAAAAATAAAATTTTACGGCAAATATTGCTTGAACAACTAGTATCCACTGAAGTACAATAAATTTTGTTTTAAAAAAGTACAAAAAAATATTTATAACTCATTATTGCTCTCTAATTGCGAGTTTGCAAACCAAGCCAAATATGTACAACTACTATTGCATTGAATATCCTTGCACATGCCCTGGCAAACTGATATCTCGTCCTGCACACAAACTGCAATTGCAGACACAAGCATGTCACCAAAAAAAAGGAAAAAGAGAAACTGTATTGGAGATTAGCTATGCAGAATTTCAGGCAGCAGTATGGAAAAGGAAAAAAGATTTGTCTAGCTCCAGAGCTCCTATATTCTTATTCTGTATAAGAACATGATGTCGTGATCAAATTCCTGAATTACAAGTATTAAACAAGTGATTAAAAAGTTAACTCCTGTACCTACTCTTTGGTCCAAAGATGGATGTAAGAATGAATTCATTTATCCACTAAATCTATCGATTTGTTACCTCAGGGGATTGGCGATGCTACTGATTCAGTTGGCTCCCTGTGCACCACTACTAAATCAACTCCACTTTTTACTGTTGTGTTAGATAGTACTGGAAATTAGATTTTATTATTTTTTGTTGTTGACTTCTGATTCCCAGCAAAGGAAAAAGAGTCCTCTCAAAAAAAAAAAAAAAAACAAAGGAAAGGAAAGGGAGGTGAGTCTATTCTACAATATTAGTACCATTGTGTATTCACAAGTTTGCCCGGACTTTTCTGATTCTGAGTGGTAACTTTCATCACAGGCACTCGGGAGGTTGATGGCTTGCTTTCCATCAATGGGGACTTCCATTATATCCAATACTTCTCCATATATGAATGGAAAGAAGCATGATGGCTGCGAGTGACAAACCACTGGGAGTTACAGCAGTCAAGAGATGGATGATAGGATGTATTATTGAAGTAATCAAAGCAAGCAGAAATATCAACAGGTGCATCCATACACTCCATTGTATATCCTGATGCTGCTGCATGAATGGTGGTAGTGGGGAGGAGGGACTCCATATTTGTTCTGTACGTCTGTCAACTACAGCAAAGTTTTTGTGTTTGAGAATGCAAGCTGGAGTAATAATTGTTTATGAGGAATAGAAGATCAATTTTAAAGATGTGAACATTCTTATGGAATATAGTGCAATGTTACATTGAATCGATTTGGATAATTGTCTTTCCAACATTTGTGATCTAATTCAAGATTTGGTGCACTTTGAATGCGACATTGGTTTAGTATAATCAATCTGTTCCAGTGCTAGATATACTGTGGAAAATGTCAGTAGCTAGAATGGTTGAGACATGGTGTTTACTAATCAATTGTTGATAATTATAGCATGATGTATCGTTAAATGTCTTTTCTTTTCTGATCAATAGCTAGAGTGCAGATTTCCAATGGCCCCTTGCTCCAAAAGGTTTGTGATTATCTATTTACTTGTCTTTGGCAAGACAAGTTTTCAGTTGCAAATTATTGAGCATGTCCTAATTGGAGGATTTTTCCTTTCAATTTGCTCCATTTTTTCAATAATGTATACAGCTAACTCGAAAAGTGCTTCTATACTTACTACCCCAAAAGAAAACTGCATACCTTAGTGGATGAGGACTTGGAAAGCTGATTTGCACCTAACTATTTATAGCCACATGCTTTAGTGTATTTGCATTTCTTTAATGGAAAGTTTATAAGTCCATATTACATAGTTGTGACTGAAAGCAGGCTCTGTTTATTTCCAACTTTGAGAAATAAGCTGATTCCATCTTTGCTGCAGGGCAATAAATTCTCTGAGATGATCTTTCCATATTACGAGCTGGTAATGCCACATTTACCTTTCCTTCATCATGTTGCATTTCATTTTCTTACTCTGAACAACATTGATGTTTACCAGGGGCATGATTATTTTCTTAGTTAATGTCAACTAATTATGTTATTATGAAGTGATTATTGCTATGTACATATGATGATATGAAGGTTCTTATATGATGATATGAAGGTTCTTATTCCTAGGAAATATACCACTAGTTTGATAAGTGGAAATCCTAGGCCAAATATACTTTTAGAAAACATGTTAGTTTAGGAAATCGTTGATACAGCTATTTTCAGTAAGTTAATTCATGTTATGCACAATTTATGGCTCCAAACTAAGTCTCACATTACCTGCAAACACATTTTGTCAGAGTATTCTTTGGAAAACAAGCAAGACCAATATTTTCTATGTATAAAGAAAAGTGGTGAGTATTGGTTTGACCTCCACTGAATCGCCACTTGCAAGCCATCGTGATACCTCAAAATGAAATAAATGCATTATTTCAGAATATTCTTTCAAACATGACAAAAAGAAGTCAAAACTTGGTGAATATAAGGTAGTTTAACTGAAATTTGGTGACAACTCTCATTATCTCTAGAGAATCACCACGTGCTGGCGATCATGGTACCCTAAGCTTAAGTATCCAATTGTGTACTTTCAAACAGCTATAATAAGGTACTGGCCCCAATCGGGAACCTGACCTGCATCAGGTTTATAAAACATGGTCTGTGCCCATAAAATTCGTACTATACTGTTCTGGCAGGCCCAAGCATGGAGCTCATTCACTCAATCATATTGGTCTTCGTGGCAATGAATTGTGGAATTAGAGATAACGGGTTAAAGAGTAGTAACAACCTATGCCCCGTAAGTTCAAAAAAAGACATTTTGTTCTCTATAATAGGCCATTGGACATTGATTATTCACAATAAAACGCATTGGCCACCCCAGTAAACTTGATAATATTGTTAGATGTGTATTACATAACTGTGTATTTACCCCATTGTATAAGGGGTTTCTTGCATATATGCCACCTGTACATGTATATATATTGGCCTTTTGGCCACATGAGGAATACAAGCGTTATTCCAACATGGTATCAGAGCCAAGTTTTCGTCAAACCTAGGGTTTCGTCAAACCTAGGGTTTTGCCTCCTGGCTTGCCGCTTGTTTCGCAAATGCTCGTCACGGATCTGACGTCGCCGACTCTGCTCAGGCCGCTTTCCTGTTGCCTGAGCCGTCGCCGCCGATTCTGTCCAGGCTTTCGTCGCCCAAGCCGTCGTTGTCGGGTCCTAGCCGTCGTTGATCCGCCGAGACCGCCGTCTGCCGGGATTCCGCTTCGCCCCTGTCCGAGGTCTGCCCGAGGTCGTCGCGCCCGAGGCATCGCCGCCGGCGACTCGGGCCCCTCCGCCTCGCCCGAGGTCCGTCAGAGACGTGCCGCCGCCGCCGCCGACGCAGCCGCCTCGCCTCCTGCCGGAGGTCGCCGCTCCGCCTCCCACCGAGGCCGCGCTCCGCCTTCCCACCCGAGGCCGACCCTCCGCCGCACCGTCGCCGGCCCTTCCGCGCCGTCGCCGACTCCGCCGCCGCCGACTCCATCGTTGGCGCCGTTTTTGCCGCCTCTGCCGAGACCACCGAGACCGTGTTGGGTTAGGGTTTTGACTGCAGCTCGGTCAGGTTAAGTTTTTGCTTGAGGCTTGGTTGGCTTTGGATTGTAAACCGACCGACCAAAAAAGAGAGAGAGAGAGAGAGAGAGAAAAAAAAAGAAAAGGAGATGTCTTCTTCTGCAGGCACCGTTTCTGTTCCTCGTTGCTCGGTGATCTTCGATGGTCTCAATTATCGGGACTGGTTTCAGCACATGCGCATCCACATGCATGGTCAGCGCCTTTGGGAGTTTCTTACGGACGAGTTGCCTTGCCCGTCTCGTCCTTCTCCACCTGTTGAGCCTATACTCCCGAAGGATGCTTCAGAAGATACTCGTAAAAAGGCTTCTGAGGCTTTTGAGGATGCCATGGAGACTTTTCAGACCCAGTATGCTACTTACAAGACATGGATTGATGAAGATGCTCGTGCCTCTGCTATTTTGGTTGCTAGCATGGAGGTGCATCTCACTGGTGATATTGTTGGACTGGCTTCCGCACATGCGATGTGGACGCATCTACGCAGCCGTTATGAGCCATCTGGTGATTCCTTGTACCTTGCTGTTGTGCGACAGGAGCAGTCGCTGCAGTAGGGAGATGCCACTGTGGATGAGTTCTATGCTCAATTGTCTGCGATATGGCGTCAGATCGACTCTTTGGGGCCAGATGTTTGCCGCACCTGTCAGTGTTGTCAGCGTCAGCAGTCTCATATGGAGCTTCGCCGCATCTACGACTTTTTGACACGTCTTCGGTCTGAGTTTGAGCAGACGCGTGCTCAGTTGCTGGCTCATCATTCTCGTGTGACTTTGTTGGAGGCCCTTGCAGCTGTTCGTACTGAGGAGATTCGACTTCGTGGAGCGGGTCTGCTATCATCGTCATCACTTCCTTCGGTTTTGGTGGCTTCTCCAGCTTCTACACCCGCTGTGCCTTTGCCTCCACTAGCTGTGCCTACATCAGTGACAGCTGCTGTTGGTAAGGGCCTTCACTGCACCTATTGCAACAAGGATGGACATGTGGAACATTTTTGCTACAAGAAGAAGGATCTTCGTCGTGGTGCTCATCCTCCGAAGAGCACTGGAGGTTCCTCCTTTCAGCAGAGTTCTGGTACTTCTGACACTCAGCAGCTTCTCACATTGCTAGGCCGCATGGTTGCTTCTGCATCGTCTGGTTCTGCTGGTTCTGCTGCTCAGTCTTCCGGTGAGAGACCATCTTCTACTTCTCCTTCCTCAGGTACATCACCTTGGATTCTTGATTCTGGTGCTTCTTTTCATATGACATCTGATTCCACCTGTCTTACTTCCATTAGTCCTTTAGCTGCTCCTATCACTGTCCACACAGCAGATGGTACCTCTCTTTGTGTCACAGGACGAGGCACTCTTTCAAATTCCTCTTTTCATGTTCCTGTTGTGTCTCATGTTCCCAAACTAACCATGCGCTCATATCTGGCGCCACTCACTGATCATGGTTGTCGTGTTATTTTCGATTCTGACTCTTGTTGTGTTCAGGATTGTCGCACGGGGACTCGGTTGGTCTTGCCCTCGCCGGCTGTGACTCCCAACGGCTTTGGGAGCTTGGTCGCCGCCTTCCTTCCGCGCCCGGTCGGTCTTCGCGTCCACCTCTGCAGCTGCTGCAGCCTCCACCGCTTCGTTTGCTCAGTGGCATCATCGCTTAGGACATTTTTGTGGTTCCCACATGGCTTCTTTACTTCGTCGAGGTCTCTTAAGGTCTGTGTCTGGTGATGCTTCTCTACATTGTCAGGGTTGTAAGCTTGGCAAACAGCTTCAACTCCCTTATCCTTCTAGTGAGCCAGTGTCTCAGCGTCCTTTTGATCTTGTTCATTCTGATGTATGGGGACCAGCTCCTTTTATTTCGAAAGGAGGTCATAGATATTATATCATTTTTATTGATGATTTTTCTCGCCATACATGGATATACTTTATGTCATCTCATAGTGAGGTTTTATCTATCTACAAGACCTTTGCCACCATGATTCGCACTCAGTTTGACTCTCCTATTCGTGTTTTTCGCGCTGATTCCGCTGGAGAGTACTTGTCGGGAGTCCTTCGTGGCTTTCTTCTTTGGCAGGGCACTCTCTCTCGTTTTCTTGTCCAGTGCTCATGCTCGAATGGTGTGGTGGCGCAAACATCGTCATCTTCTTGAGACAGCTCGTGCTCTCATGATTGCTTCTGCTGTTCCACCACATTTTTGGGCTGAGGCTGTTTCTACTGCCACTTTCTTGATCAACATTCAGCCCTCCTCTGCTCTGTAGGGTGGGATTCCAGTTGAGCGTCTCTGTGGCCAGACTCCTGATTATTCCAGACTTCGTCTCTTTGGGTGTGTGCGCTATGTTCTTCTTGCACCTCGTGAGCGCACCGAACTGACCGCTCAGTCAGTTGAGTGTGTTTTTCTGGGCTACAGTGCTGAGCACAAGGGATATTGTTGTTGGGATCCTGTTCGCCGACGGATGCGGATTTCTAGGGATGTTACTTTTGATGAGTCTCGTCCTTTCTATCCTCGTCCGTCTCTTTCCTCCACTTCAGCATCTGTCGTTGAGCTGCTTTCATTTCTGACTTTTCCTTCCAGTCCTATAGTCACCACTCCACCACAGCCTTTGGTCTCTCCGGTACCTCCTTCTCAGTCAGCACCTTCTTCATCACCGGCATCCTCTCCCGAGGCTGCTCCTGATCTTGTTTCTTCTTATCCTCTCTACTATACTCGTCGTCCGCGAGTTGAGGTTCCTTCTGATATGCCTCTCCTTCTGACGGGTCATCTCCTTCGGCTACTCCTCGTTATAGTCTTCGCGATCGCCAGTCTATTCGGCCTCCTGAGCGTTTTGGTTTTGCTGCTGCAGTTCTTGCCGAACCGACTTCTTATCGTGATGCTGTTGTTCATCAGGAGTGGCAGCATGCGATGGCGGAGGAGATTGCTGCCCTTGAGCGTACTGGCACGTGGGATCTTGTTCCTCTTCCTGCGCGTGTTACTACTATCACGTGCAAGTGGGTCTATAAGGTTAAGACTCGCTCTGATGGTTCTCTTGAGCGTTACAAGGCTCGTCTTGTAGCGTGTGGTTTCCAGCAGGAGTATGGCCGTGACTATGATGAGACTTTTGCTCCTGTTGCTCACATGACCACCGTTCGCACTCTTCTTGCTGTGGCCTCTGTTTGACAGTGGTCTATCTCTCAGTTGGATGTCAAGAATGCCTTTCTCAATGGTGAGTTGCGTGAGGAGGTCTACATGCAGCCACCCCCTGGGTATTCTGTTCCTGAGAGTATGGTTTGTCGTCTTCGCCGATCTCTCTATGGCCTCAAGCAAGCTCCTCGTGCCAGGTTTGATCGTTTCTCCTCTGTTGTCACTACAGCTGGTTTTTCGGTGAGTGCTCATGATCCTGCTCTTTTTATCCACACTTTAGCTCGTGGTCGGACGCTTCTCCTTTTGTATGTTGATGATATGATCATTACTGGCGATGATCCTCAGTATATCACTTTTGTCAAGGAGCGGCTTCATGAGTAGTTTCTTATGTTTGATCTAGGTCCTCTTTGTTACTTTCTTGGGATTGATGTTATTTCTACTCCTGAGGGTTTCTATCTGTCCCAAGAAAAGTATATCCAGGATCTTCTTGATCGTGCCTCTCTTACTGATCAGCGGACAGCTGAGACTCCCATGGAGCTTAATGTTCATCTTCGTCCCACGGATGGTGAGCCTCTTGCTGATTCTACTCGCTATCGTCATCTTGTTGGGAGCCTTGTTTATCTTGGTGTCACTCGTCCTGACATTTCGTACCCTGTGCATATCTTGAGTCAGTTTGTTTCAGCTCCCACTCAGCTCCACTATAGTCATCTTCGTGTTCTACGATATCTTCGTGGAACTATCTCTCGTCGTCTCTTTTTCCCTCACTCCGGCTCTTTCTGACTCCAGGCATATTCTAATGCCACCTGGGCTAGTGATCCCTCTGATCGCCGGTCTCTCTCTGCTTATTGTGTTTTTCTTGGTGGTTCTCTCATTGCTTGGAAGACTAAGAAGCAGACATCAGTTTCTCGTTCGAGTGCTGAGGCTGAGTTGCGAGCTATGGCTTTGTTGACTGCGGAGGTTACTTGGCTACGGTGGTTATTTGAGGACTTTGGTGTTTCTGTTTCTGCACCGACTCCTCTTTTGTCTGACAGTACAGGTGCTATTAGCATTACTAAAGATCCGGTGAAGCATGAGCTTACAAAGCATATTGGTGTTGATGCTTCGTACATGAGGACACAGTTGCAAGACCAGATTGTTGCTCTTCAGTATGTGCCTTCCGAGCTTCAGTTGGCAGATTTCTTCACAAAGGCACAAACCAGGGCTCAGCACAGTTTTCATCTCTCCAAACTTCATGTTGTTGATCCACCATGAGTTTGAGGGGGGTGTTAGATGTGTATTACATAACTGTGTATTTACCCCATTGTATAAGGAGTTTCTTGCATATATGCCACCTGTACATGTATATATATTGGCCCTTTGGCCACATGAGGAATACAAGCGTTATTCCAACAAACATGACCAATTGACCATCCATAAATTCATCCCAAAACTGTTCCAGAATGTATTGAATCTTGTGCCTGTCATGAAAATGTTTGCTACTCCCCTGCAGAAAACATTAGTATTTTGTTCTTGTAAAAAAGAGAGAAAGAACATATCTCTGTTCTGCCTTCTGATCTATGATTTGTTTGAAATCCTATATATCCTGACTCGGTACATAGATTGTACATGCTGACAGGGAGATGGACCCACAACGCCAGCGTGGGAAGTTATTGTGGAGGCAAGTAACTCCATGCATGAATTCTAAGCCTCTATTTATGTATTCGAAGTTAATTGATTTTAGGTCTCCTTAATTAGCCGATAAACTCTACATTCGAAAAATGAGTTTTGATTCACTGCATGTACGGTTTTGACACTCCTAGATGGTATTAATCCTCGTGAAGCGGCCGTGAGAACAGGACACTAGGTATGACAACCTTTCTTAAAAATGTGTGTCGTCTGTGCTGCATGGTTTATATATCAAAATTAGCTTCCTCGCATAAATGAAATCAAAATTAACCCATGTTCTTACGCTTCAAGATTTGTTTCTCATGTACTGCTTGTCATGTTCTGTACCATCCAATGATATATTCTTCGGTCATTTATATTAGTAAACTTAGCTTTTGTCATATCAGTTGTATCCATATAGTTCTATTGAACTAGTAGATTTTTAAAAAAGGAACACATCAGAATCCTAATCTCATGAATATCTTTAGTCATTTACCTCGTAGAAGCTTTGCTGCGGCACTAATTATGGAAGAAATAACAAAAATACCACATTATCCACCAAGTTCGTCTATTTTATCCAACCTGGCTATGGGCCCACATCAGTACATACCTTTTATGTACTTAATTGGTATGTATAGTGTCAAGATATTTTTGCTATTCACAACTGTTCATCTTATTCATTATGAGAAATTATATACGCACACGATTAGTTGGGCCTTATAGGATGAGAGAGAGACACTAATATGTACAAGACTCTTAACCCCCCTCTCCCCGCCTCAAACTCAAGATGGGTGAGGAGGATCTGAGGCACTAAGTTTGAGCATATAAAGCCGATGTTATTCTTGAGTCTGAGTCTTGGTAAAAAAGTCTATGACTTGAAGCTCTAAAGGCACATTCTGGAGGTTGATGGTCGATTGCTGACAATGAGACCATGTGAATGATGCATCAAAACAATGAGACCATGTGAATAATGCATCAACACCAATATGCTTTGTCAACTCATGCTTGATCGGATCACTAGCAATCTGAAAGGCACTTATGTTATCACAAAACAAAGGTGCAGAATCATCACAAAGAACACTAAGATCAGGCAAAAGTCGTTGAAGCCACACAATCTCTGAGGTAGTAGCGGCAAGAGCTTGAAGCTCAGCCTCTGCACTAGAGCGTGACACTGCAGTCTGTCTTTTGGACTTCCAAGCAATAAGCGAAGTACCAAGAAAGATACAATAGCTAGTGATAGATTGGTGATTAACAGGATAACTCGTCCAAGTGGAGTCAGAGTAAGCGTGGAGCTGGAGGTGACTTGAACTGGCATAAAAAAGACATCTGGACAATAGTCCCCCGCAAATATCTCAGTATATGAGGAATGTGACCATAGTGGATTGAAGTGGGAGTATTGACAAACTGGCTGAGCACATATACATCATGAGCAATGTTTGGCTTGGTCATCGTGAGATAAATAAGACTCCCAACAGGTTGACCATAGGGGAAAGGATTTGTCAGTGATACACCATCGATAGAACGAAGCTATAAGTGAAGCTCCATAGGTGTGGCAGCAGTGCAAGTATCAGCCAAGCCAGAACAAGCAAGCAAATCATGAACATATTGATGCTAAGAGAGATAGTAGCCATGACCATCCAAATGAACCCAATCCCAGGAAGTAGCTGAGTGGTCCCAAATCAGGTATCATAAATTGTTCACTCAATTTCTTCTTAACAAATGTCATATCCCATGTGGTCTCCTGTGATTAGTATATCGTTCGCATACAACAGAAGCAAAGTACGACCCTGCTGAGAAGTATGAACGAAAAAGGTAGGATCATGCTCGTTTAGAGAAAAACTAGTAGCTTTAATTACAGAACTGAAACGCTCAAACCAAGCATGAGAAGTCTGCTTGAGACCATATAGAGCACGCCGAAAACGACAAACATAGCCTGTAAGAGCCTCAAAACATGGGGTGGCTGCATATAAACCTCATGTAGATTACTATGAAGAAAGGCATTCTTAACATCCATCTGAGATATAGTCCATAAGCATACCGCTGCAACAGTAATGAGAGTACGAACTGTAGTCATGTGAGCAATTGGAGCAAAAGTCTCATCATAATCTCTACCATAAGCTTGCTGAAAACCTCTTGCAATAAGACGAGCCTTGTATTGTTTCACTGATCCATCTGACTTGTTCATTACTTTGTGCACCTACTTGCAAGTTATAGGAACAACTCCAGACGGTAGTGAAACAAGATCCCAAGTACCTATTGTCGATCAATCACATCTTGATATGTTGTCCAACTCAGCGTTGCCAATCGAGCTCGTGCATAAGGATGCGTACGCCCTAGTCGGCTCTATGCAACTAGAAGCTCCATTGTGCATTGGACTATGGTGCATCCACGCCCATCTCGACAAAGTTCACATGACGACCCGATTACTCAAGGACTCCGTGCGTCTTAAACCAACAAGTTGGGCGCTTCTACGTGTTCATGTGAGTCAATCTCTTGCACCCCTGGTTTCTATCATTTCTTGGCGGCCATGCTTGAGCAAGTTGCGCTTGGCACTCCCATGCATACTTTCACCTATCGAATGCCATGGGTCGAGAACTCATCTCACAAGGCACTTCTTTGGGCTAAGTCCTAGCTTGTGCCTCTGCGTAACTTTGACATCTAGGCGCGACGCTTGACCCCATAGATGTTCACGACCTCGCATTCTTCTATGCGATGGTGAACTCCCTGATACGACCTAAAATCGGCCAAACGGAGCAATGGCCTTTTGACGAACACCAAGGGAACCCAACTCGGAGGCGCAGGCACGACCTACCATCTGAAGTTTGCGTGAGGACTAAGGTATTTTTAACGTGTTACCGAAATGCATTGCAGGCTACCAAGGGGATCGTTGGCTCGAGGCTGCATGCCGACCTCTTTTTGCAAGTCGGTGCGCCAGCCCGGGTGGGCGGCTGACGACCACCCGGATAGGCGAGGGGCTACCGTTGAGGGAGGCCCCCACGCTACCTTGGGCCCATGACCACTTCGGAGCGACGGTGCTTGTTGGAAGGTTTACCCCGAGCCAAGCCCATGAGTCAACCCTAGGCGAGGTTCATAAGATCAACTCCGGGCAAGGCACGCAAGATTAACCCTGGAGGGGTCCAGGGTCAATCCCGGGGGAGGTTCGCAAGACCAACCCCAGAGGGGTCTGGAGCACCCCGGGCGAGGTCCAGGGCTAACCCTGGACAGAATACAATGCTAGCCATGAACCGACTCTAGAGTCCCAGACGTGGCTGGGGCCACGCGGAGCAAAAGAAATAGATACCCCTTGTAGGATTAAGGATAACCGACTAGAGATGGTGAATAGAAAGTTATAAAAATTCTTGTCTTCTAAAAGCAATTTACCACAACTTAGTCTAACAAGATCTTAAAGCAATAAAGACCTATACAATAATCCATCAAGATTTGCCTCATCCATAGCAATTGAGCACAACAACTACCCACGGAAACATATTTAGCTTCGGCGGTGGATAGGGCTATGGAAGTTTGTTTCTTTGAAGACCAAAATACTAATGAACTTCTTATCAATTGACAACTTTCCAAGGTGTTTTTTTATCCATTTTGCAACCCGCATAATCGGAATCTGAATATCCAATTAAATCAAATTTAACACCTTTAAAATACCATAAGCATATGCTAGAGGAATGCTTCAAATATATTAGAATTCTCTTTATGGACGTTAAATGACACTCTTTTGGAGATGCTTAAAAGCGTGCACACATACAAACATTAAATATGATATCGGACCAAAATGTGGTAAGATAAAGAAAACTATCAATCATAGATCTATAAAAGTTTAAATCTACCGGTTTACCTCCTTCATTGACATCATGATGCTTATTGACCGCCATGGGGGTCTTGATGGGTTTTGCATCTTTCATGCCAAACGTCTTGAATAAGTCCCTCACATACTTTGTTTCACTTACGAACATCCTATACTTATGTTGCTTGATTTGAAGTCCAAGTAAGTAACTTAGTTCTCCTATCACTGACATCATAAATTCCCTAGACATCATATCTTCAACTTTTTTGCAAAAATCTTGATTAGTAGAGTCAAATATAATATCATCAACATAAATATGGCATATAAAAAAATCATTATCAATAATTTTGGTAAACAATGTGTATCAACCTTCCCAATTTTGAATCATTTAGATAGTAGAAAATCTTGAAGGTGCTCATACCGTGTTCTAAGAGCTTGTTTTAAGTCGTATAGCATCTTTACACATGATTAGGATTTTTAGAATCTTCAAAACCCGGAGGTTATTCAACATATACAAGTTCCGATATTTTACCATTTAAGAAAGCACTTTTAACATCCATTTGAAATAGCTTAATATCAAAACTTGAAGCAAAAGCAAGTAATATTCGAATTAACTCAAATCTAGCTACGGGTGCAAAAGTTTCATTATAATCTAAACCTTCAACTTGAGTATAACCTCGAGCTACTAATCTTGCCTTATTTCTTACCACAACTCCATTTTCATCTTGTTTGTTGCGGAAAACTCATTTTGTGCCAATAAATTATGCTCCTTGGATCTTTCCACTAAGGTCTACACATCATTTCGGATGAAGTTATTAAGTTCTTCATGCATTGCATTCACTCAATTCGGATCTTCTAAAGTATCATCTACCATCTTTGGCTCAAGAAAAGACACAAAAGAGTAATGCTCACAAAATAAAGCTACTCTAGAATGAGTTTCAATACCCTTACTCACGTCACCCAATATTTGATCTATTGGATGGCATCTGACGATTGCGTTATGGATCTTTGGTGGTAGATTTTGTTTTTCCTTTTCTTCCACATCAATTGCTCGAATGTTGCTTGTTGTGAAAGACACTGGAACTTAAACTTGCTTTGATGAAGATGATTCACTTGGGTACTTCTGTGGCTTGATATATCTAATTTGCATCTTCTCCATTGCTTGTCTTAATCCTTCATCACCTACATTATTTAATTTTTTTACTCTTCTTGAGAGCCATTAATTTCATCAAATTGGGCATCACAAGTTTCTTCAACTAAACCAGAGTTTTTTTTGTTGAAGACGCTATAAGCTTTTCTATTTGATGAATAACCAAGCAAAAATTCTTCATTACATCGATTTTGAAATTTAGAGAGCCGAACACCCTTTCTCAATATGTAGCATTTGCAGCCAGATACTCTAAAGTAGGAAATGTTTGGTCTTCTTCCATTAAGAAGCTCATAGGAAATCTTTTTCAAAAGACGATGCAAGTAAAGACGATTTATGGTATAGCAAGCGGTATAGCTTCCGTCAAAAAATTATCGGAAGTATTATATTCATCAAGTATTGTCCTAGCCATTTCGATTAATATTTGATTTTCATTCTACAACTCCATTTTGCTCCAAAGTGTAGGTAGTGGAAAGTTCATACTTTATTCCAAGTTCATCACAAAAATCCTCAATTTTAGTGTGTTTGAACTCGGAACCATTATCACTACGAATTTTCCTAATTTTGAAATCAAATTCATTTTGGGCTCTTCTTGAAGAACTTTTTAAAATACCGGAGGCTTCAACTTTGTCATGGATAAAGAATACACATGTATATCTAAAGTAATTATCCACAATGACTAAACAATAGTTATTGCCTCCGATGCTCTTATAGGTTATTGGCCCAAACAAATCCATATGTAAGAGCTCCAATGGCTTATAAGTTGACATGATATTTTTGGAAGGATGAGAGTTTGCAACTTATTTTTGGGCTTGGCAAGTGCTACACAATATATTTTTCTCAAACTTCACATCTTTCAATCCAACCACTAAGTCATGTTTGAAAAGCTTTTTTAAGTTCGATCATACCCACATAACCCAGCCTTCTATGTCATAACCAACCCAAAAAAGTTTTTACCATTAAACAAGTTTTAAGCAAGACTCATTTGAGGATAAATCAACCAAATAAAGGTTTCCAAATCTAAAGTCTTTAAAAACTAATTCTTTTTCTTTTGAAATTGTTACTCCATCTTTAGAGAATGAGCAAATTAAGTCTAGATCAAACAATTGAGCAATGGATAGCAAATTAAAGTTTAATGTTTCTACAAGAGATATATTTGAAATTGAAAGGTAATTTGAGATAGCAATTTTACCCAAAACCGAGAATCTTTCCTTTGCTATTGTCTCCAAATGTGATCTTCTCATTGCTCCCATTGTCAAATGTGGTTAACATCTTTCAGTCTCCGGTCATATGTTGAGTGCAACCACTATCAAGCATCCAATGCCTTCCACCAGTCCTGTAGTTCACCTACAGAAAAAAATCAAACCATTTTAGGTACCCAAACTTGTTTGGGTCCTTGGAGATTAGTAACCAAGCCTTTAGGTACCAAAATAACATTCTTTTTAGCGTTTAACATTGAAGTGCCAACAAACCTAGTAATAACACTACCATCCTTAGATTTCTTAAGTATGTAGAAAGAATCATATAAACCTATGGATGGAATCTTACTAATAGTATAATTTTGTTGCATATGTCCTATTCCCCGGTATTTGAGGCAATACTAATCATTTTGCCTCACAAACCTTATACGTTTGGTTGCCGGTTTCTTATCTTTCTTGGGTACATACCTAAATTCCTCCTTGTTGTATGAGCATCTTTGCTCACTCAAAAGCTTGTCAAAGGTAGCCTTACCTTTGAAACATCTTTTCAGGCTTTTGTTAAGCTTAGTCACTTGTTCCTTTAATTCATTGTTCTCAACAATAAGCTTAGCATCATGTGACTAAAATTACCATGATTAGAATCAATATTAGAACGATATGACATTACAAGTAAGTCATCACATGAAATAGAAATGTTAGTTCTAGCAATTTTTACACTAGGCATATCATTAAAAATATCACAAGTACCAATGCTAGTGCAAGACTTGCTTGAATTCTCTTGGATAAGCAAGTCATGAGCTTCCTTTAACTCATATGAATCTTTAAGAGAGAGATGCTATCTTTAAGACCTTGATTTTTTACTTCTCTTTTCCAATATATTCATTCAATTCTTCCAACATATCTATAAGCTTATCATAAAAAGGTTCATTGTCATCAAAGGATTTTACCTTCTCTCCTTTTACCATGAGGTATTTTGAAGATGAAAAAAGTGATGGAGCTTCCTTAATGGCGATGCCGACGAGCCCCTTATGGAAATCATCCTCACTTAAGTCGAAGTCGGTGTACTCCTCATCGGAGTCCCACTCTCCAATATGAGTTTCATTTTTACCATCCTTGTGAAGCTTTTTGAAAAGCTTCTTCTTACCGTTGAAATCCTTCTTCTTGCATGACTTTTCCTTGTCATCCTTCCTTGTGGGGCATTGAGAGGCAACATGCTCATTCTCATTGCACTCATAGCAACGAATGTTGCTATAGCGCTTGTTGTCGTTGTAGGGACGCCCCTTCTTGCCCTTGTCATGACTAGGGCTTCGGTATAAGCGCATTCTCATGAATTTGTTCATTTTTCTCACAAGGGGAGCCAACTCCTCGGAGTCCTCATTGTCCTCGGAATCTTCATTTGACACTACTTTAGTCTTGAAAGCGGTGATCCTCTTGCCCTTAGAGGAGGATTGCTCTAGAAGCTGCTCCTTATCCTTGTTGTACAACTCATTAGTTATGAGGTTGTGCAAGAGTTGTGTTGGCATCATCCTAGTCAACTCAGGCGAGTTGAGAAAGAGTGTTACCAATGTCCTCATATTTCATTAATGTACTCATGAGGCAACATTGTAAATGTCTCATATTTGATCCGAAGCCTATGCATTTTAGTTTCTTTGACCATGGATGTTCCCTCATGGATTTTCGAGAAGGTAGTCCAAATAGCATGAGCGGTTTCCAAATTGCTTACTCTATTGAACTCATCCGCATTCAAAGCTCCAAATAAAGCATTCATAACTTGAGCATCTAAATGAGTATTATATCCATCTTGTTCCGTGGGATGTAGTGGATCAAGAGGCATGACATAACCCTCATTTACAATTTTCCATATGCTCGGACTCACGGTCTTAAGATAAATAGACATTCTAATTTTTCAATATGAATAATTTGAGCCATCAAAAAAGGTGCATTTTCTATAGCGATCCCCTCACTAGTCATCATTTTCTCTCTAGACTGTTAAGTCCAATAAATGAAAGACTAACCTCTGATACCACTTGTAGGATAAAAGATAACCAACTAGAAGGGAGTGAATGGAAGGTTATAAAAATTCTTACCTTCTAAAAGCAATTACCACAATTTAGTTTAGCAAATCTTAAAGCAATAAAGACCTACACAATACTAGTACATCTAGGGCACCACAAAAACAAGTCTCTACAAGTATATTTCTAGCACAAATAAATATGACAATCACAATTATCACAATATGCTAGAATTATAAGTGCGGAATGAAGAGACAAAAAGGTAACCAATTTGATAACCATGTTTTGCCGTGGTGTTCGAAAACTTTTCGGTTTCCCCTAATCTACGTTAAGGAAAGCCCAAGCGACTTGGATCGGCTCCACGAATTAAGTTTCTGCTCCTCAATCCACTAGTGATGATTGTCCTTCCTCCACTCCGGAAATTGTGGACACCAAACCACTCACAATTCGGCGTCGGGCCTCTTTACAATCTTCTCGAAGAGATCACCTCGCAATCTTCCGCCAAACCGTCTAGGTGCCAGCAAACACAAAGAGTAATGAATCACAGTTTCGCTTTACGTCGATCAAGTGCCAAGGATCAATTTAGAGATGCAATGCACTTGATTTGACTCAACTATCTCAAATAAATGCACAATGTGAAATGGAGGTGTGGAGTGAATGATCAATGCTAAAAAATGTTTAATAGAGTCTCTTCTTTCTGTCTTTGAGTTGGTGGGGAAGTATTTATACCCCCACCAACCAAATATAGCCGTTGTATAAAAAATCCTAAAAATTCAGGATGAGCTATAGTAACAGCTATATCAGAGCATCAAAACTAACCGTTGAAAGTTGGCGCGGTACTACCACTGTTGAGGTCATGGTAGTTTCGATCATCGGTAGTTCTAAAAAACTGGCGCAGTACTTCCATTTGTCTCAGAGCCCAAAGTTGGCTCTCTCTGGGAAAAAAATGTACCGCCTAATTTTTTCAGAGCTTCCAAGATGCGGTAGTATCGCTTAGGAGGTACGGTCCTTCCTTTGCGGTAGTTTCGCCGTTAAAACTTCGATACTTCTATTTTTCAGAAAAACAAAATGGTTCCATGGGTGCTCTCTAGAAAAAACTTGCCGCTCGTTTTCTCGGAACTTCTGCAATGCGGAAGTACCACCGATTTCACACCGGTTCTTCCGAGTTGCGGAAGTACCGCCTATTTCATTCCAATACTTCCAATATTTCTGATAATGCACATTTTGCTATCAATTTTAGTTTTAAGTGCGTGATTGATCATAAATTGATCCCAATGGCATAAAGACATGCAGTCAAACTACTAGTCATAATCTCTCTTAATAGTACGACATTTAATCTATAATTCGATTTTTCACCCTTTCTCTTAAGACCGATAAAATCAAAAGGGATCCTAGACTATTTATACCTTTATTTTGAATCATTTTGATTCTTATGTTGACTCTTTGCATGCGTCTCACATTCATTATTAAGACTAAACCTTTCAAACACTTAATAGACATGTTAGTCCTATATTCACATAATGTCATTAATTATCAAAACTATTTTTAGGGGTCTAGATGCTTTCACCCCAGGAGTAAGTTAGGTCCTGAGAGCAAATTTGTAACTTCATTCGCCTTCCTCTCTTTATAAATAGGACCCCTTGTAATAGGAGAGAGGAGACCATTTTGTAACCCTAGACACTCATTGAATACACTTGGCATTTTTGTACTTCTCCTTGAGTCCCTCTGTATTCTCAACGGTCTCCCTGGCATTTTTGTACTTCTCCTTGAGTCCCTCTGTATTCTCAACGGTCTCCCCATCCGACCGGGGTGCTTCTAAGTTTATTGTCCGGTCTCATATCGATGACAGGCTTAGTTGGAGTTCTTTTCGTTCGTGCATAACTCATTACTGCAGGGTACGACTGGATAATTTATTCTGGTTATGCTGAATGAGACAACAATGTTGGGTGAGACTCATTAGAAAGCCATATCATACAAAATGTATTGTGATCATTTTGTAATGAAGAATCATATGGATTTAAGACAAGGTCATGTATCTAACTCCTGCATCGTGACATAGCCAGTGAAGATGAAGCTGTGCAATACTTAGAAGGCGTAGAGCAATGCACAAGTGGGAATAATCATAGTGGCCATTAAACTTGCTGCATTCTTTCTGGAGCTTGATGTTGCATTAGATTCCACGCTTCCTGCATCCAATTGAATAATCTAGTCGGTTTAGTACTTTAGTGCATATGAATTCCCACCATCTAGACATAGTCCTCGTGAATTGAAGTACCAAACTACTGAATATTTTATTTAGCAGTGTACTGCAAGTAATTTCTTTTAAATATTGCTATACATTGATCATCAGAACTTCTGCCATCTAGGGTCATTTGGTAAATACTCTCATCTACTGTACAATGATATGAACCAAAATTTTCATTCAACCAGAAATGGGTGACACATATAGTTAGTGTAAAATTTGGTCTTCATTATGTACCACAAGAATAATGAAGCATTTGCTATAAAAACAATTTATATTCTTTCTTTAGATTTATCAGTGACTTCACCTTTAGGTGCATCTGCGGCTTCTTCGCTTGTTGCTGGTGACTCGCTAGAAGGTGTTGTTCCCGAAGGAGTTGGGACTCCTGAAATTAAACAGCCATCCAGACTTGTTTGGTGAGTTTAAGAAGCGATATACTGATTATTGCGTGCATTGGATTGTAACATATATACCTGTGCATTGGCTAATTGGTGGTGCTTGGACCTTGCAGACACCGGGGAGTTCCAGTGCCCTCGTGTGGTTGATGGAAATGCCGAAGGACGCCGCGCTGCCATCCAGGACCATGCAGAGGCACCGGGGGTCGGACTGGACAACACCGGCGAGCGTGGTGCAGCAGGTGAACCCAGGAAGCAGGGATTTGCTCGATATGTAGTCGAGGCACGGGGAGAGGGTCATCATCACGCTCGAGCAGCCATTGTTCTGCGCTGCGGCCTGGGAAGCCAGCATCATCAACAAGCCCAACGCAACGGCGATCTCCGTCTTTCCCGCAGCCATTCTCAGCTGCCAGAGGTCCCTCCCCTCCATGAATGATTCCGGTAAACCGCGAAGCTATGTCCCCAAAAGAGCTTTGCTTGCCCAACAGAGTGGTTTGTGAGGACGTTGAAGGAGGAGACGTTGTATGCCGCAGCCGTGCCGGAATTGTCGGAATGCTATGCCAAGAATGTTCTCCTGACCACAGAGTTGTTTGGTCATGGTGCTAGATCCGAATGGCCTTTGTTGCAGCATTCTATTCATGGAAAGGGCTTGATGCATGTGCATAAATTTAGGATGTTTGGTTGCTCCATTTGGGTACAGGCGGTTGCAATTCTTTCTTTAGTATTTCCTGAGTTTGGATTGACAATTTGTCCTAATATTTGTAGGAGGGATGCTCAAAACAATACTCGTCGATCGAACTGATATTGATGTGATTTTGTTAGCTGTTATTTGATTGTTTTGAGAATTAGATTGCATCATATATTGATTATTTTTAATGCTGAAAACACGATGTGAATTCAAGTGCATAAACACAGGAATGGAAAACGCACTAAAGCACTAAAAAACGACAATACAGTCAATGCTGTTTGATGTAATAAGCTCAATCGTTCGGCGAGGCAAAGTGAATTGGGTCTTTAAATCTAGGATGTTGAGTTAGGGTGATTTAGATATAGTAATTTAGAATTTGAAAAAAATATATTATAAATAATTCTAGATGAATCTTATTAGGATTATAACGTCGAATTCTATTTGGATTAGATTTCTATTTTAAATTAGAGAAAAAAATATGGAATTATATAAACCATGGGGCCATCATAGAGAAGCAATTAAGCTTACTCATCCAAAGTAAAAGGCGTACGAGGAGATTAGATGCTAAAATATTATTTAGTACTATATTTTTGTATAGAGAAAAAATCTGAAAGTCCTAAAAGATTTGAGAAGGTTGTGAATGAGTGATAATCCATTATACTCTTTTGATGTTGTGTTTAAAAAATTTGCAATCAGCTTCGCCAAATCTTTTCTCTCATATCGTGATTGCTTCAACGTCGTTATTTTGATTCTCTCTACAAGATTCATCTTCTTCGCTCTTAATACGGTGCATGTTTGTATTATATCTCATAACTTTAATCTGATCCGAGAGCTACTGCATGGCCCTTGATGCCGCAGCTGTGTACAAGGCAGGTCATGGCAAGAAGCATGGAAAGGGGACTTGCAGCTTGAGCGTGAGGCGGGGGAGCGGCATCTGCAGAAGGAGCACACAGATCATGATCAAGAATGTGACTACTACAACTGTGTCCAACCTCCTAATTCTTTCATTCTGAACAGTGACATGGCGTGTGCGTTTTAACATCTACAATGATGCATTTTGGTTTCATGGTCAGTTGGGAAGCTTTCAATCTTGTGTTGTTTGGACAGAGCTCATTGTACCGGTTGGTAAAGATTAATCCCTGTGAATCTGAATTCTACCTATGAAAATAGAAAGCTGGAGTTGTGGATTTATACTGATCTTTAACGCTGCTGCATATCTGTCCTGTGATCGAGTTTTCAGAGGAATATATTGGCCTAAATTGATGCAAATGTTTCCCTGCTCTTATCACATTGAAGTAGCGTTATACACCGGGTTACAGGTAATGCATTGACAATGCAATGCTTTTCGTATTTGTATTATGGCTGATTGGTGGCCTCGTGTTATGGCAGAATATGGAATTCACATACTCTTGATGCATCACCTATTGCACTTACTGTTCAGTTGCTAAAGGCAGCGGCCTATGGGGCATAATGTTTATTTGCTCGAATCGGCAATTTGTCGAATTTGGATGATGCGAATGTTAATAGGAGATGATGGCTGCCTGTTATGTATGTGAGTTGTTTGTGGGTGCTTTTCTGTATGCAAAGGAATCACCAGTAAAATTAAGAGTTCCTGCGTGTAGTCTTCCCTTGGAAAAAAAAGGAATTCTTCGTATATTTAGCACCATAACTGCTTTTTTAATTTAGTTCCTGATCGTATGTTTTTGCAAGTCTAATCCTCTCTCTAACCTCAGCAGCTGCGGCAAATGGCATATATCGCTTGTTGGCTTTGGTCTAGAGCTACATGCGTAGGTCTAACTGTATTTACTCATCAGACCATAAGTCCAAACAAGTTAAACATAATTAAACCCATAAGCTACCGTATGCAAACCCTATAGCAACAGCTTTATAACTATTATTGGGCCTTCTTTCCTTAAAAGACTAGTCCAGTGAATGAGGTCTCCATCACACTTATAAATTGTGATTTTTCCTTTCCACAACCGATGTAGAATTATTCCCAATATTCTACTTGTCATGCATCGACTGCGCACTCCTACAACCATGAAGTTTAAGAAGATGTTAGACATCTGGACTCTAATACTAAATGATGGCCTAGAACAAGAACACACTCTCAAATTAATCTAGATACACACACTGGGAAGGAAGATGAACAAAGTACATTTAGCAGGTTCACGTGAGAGAAGAAGAACGTAGGAGGGTGTTTGGCGCACGACTGCAACTGTATAGATAGAGTTTTTCATTTTTCTCTCTCTATTTTGTTATCAAATGCATATGATTACACGTCCTTTTAAGGACTATCTAATCAACTTGCTAACTAAGGCAACAACTAAACATGAAAAACGGAACAAAGGTATAAATTAACCAATTTGATCCGATGCCAATTGCATCAACATCTTAACACCCTATTACTTGGCAAGTCCATGTTTCCAAATCCCGGCGGTAACCGGGCAGTTACCGCCGGTAACCGGTTATATCAGTAGCTGCCAAGGAAAAAATCGGCGGTTTTTTTATTTAATTCAAATTTGAAAGTTTGAATGTAAAAGTTGATTTTCTTAACGATGTTTACATTGTTTAACACTAATAAAATGTATTAAGAAGATGCATGCACCTCCTGTGCTTGACTTCGTGTTTTCTTTTGCTCTAAATTTATTAGACTGGCAGTTTTTTTATTACATTCAAATTTAAAATTTTGAATGTAAAAGTTAGTTTCTCTAACGATGTTTATATTGTTTAACACTAATGAAATGTATTAGGAAGGTGCATGCATCCTCCGTGCTTGACTTCATACTTTTTGCCATAAATGTATTAGTCCGACGGTTTTTTATGACATTCAAATGTAAAATTTTGAATGTAACAATTAGTTTACGTAATGATGTTTACATTGTTTAACACTAATGGAATGTATTAGGAAGATACATGCATCTCCCATGCTTGACTTCATATTTTTTTGCCATGTATGTATTAGACCGGCGGTTTTTTATTACATTCAAATGTAAAATTTTGAATGTAGCAGTTAGTTTATCTAATGATATTCACATTGTTTAACACTAATGGAATGTATTAGGAAGATACATGTACCTCCTGTGCTAAACTTCATGCTTTTTGCCATAAATGTATTAGGAATTTTTCAGTTTTAGTGGTTTTTCTTTGGTTTTTTGGGCGGTTACCGGTCGGTTTTTGCGGTTACTGATATCAAATTCAAATAAAAGCCGGGGAAAAAGACAAGAGGAGATCTTGACTTTCTCACTCCTCGCTTGGGTAATGATTTGGTTTTTTCTATGTTTGTTAATTTAATTAGATATTAGAGATGGGATTAGAGATAAAGTGAAAAGTATTCGTTAGGGAAAAGACTAGTATATCGGCTAATCTGCTATATTGTTCTTCTGTAATTTTAGGTACTCTATGAGAGTAATTTAAAAATATCATCTACTAGATAATTGTAGAGAAATTCGATAGTTTTCTGTACAATATTTATTTATGTTAATAAGATAAATAGATTTTAAGCTATGCATTTTGTAATCCGGCTATCTGGTAAATTTATCATCTTCTAGTACCATATATTAATCTGTAGATTAAAATTACAAGATGGAATATTGGATGATTTATCTACATGAAAGATGTAGATAATTAAGGGTTCTAGAGATTCCACGAATATGATCTTAAATCCAGATAGTTTCTTAGAAATATCTAGATATTTTAGATGCTTTATTCGAAAGAATTTGATGGTGCCAATTGTCATAAATCTAGTGGTCACAAGAATCTATATAATCCTTTCAATCCAAAATATACATCATTTGAGAGAGTTGGTTTTGGTTCATAAATATTTATATTTTATTTTTCGGAAGCAATGTATTCAACGTGCCCATGTTAATTGTTATTCTTAGAGAGAGGTAAATCATAAATTGAGACAACATATGTCAAAACAAAAATATGTACTACTTCTTTTTCTATGTGTGTGAAAAACACCATTTAATATGCCAACATAGAAAATAAGAAAAGAGAAGTGGATTAAAGTTAATATTTATTTAAAAACAAAGTGCACACTTGTGTTGTCAACTAAAATTGTAATAGTTTTACTCTAAAAAGTTGTAATTGTGCTGTCACCAAATAAAGTGTTAGTATTAGTTTATTATTTCAAAAAAATTTAGTGTTATTGAATTTCAATAGACTTAGAAATGTGACTTTTATCTTTAGTTTTTATAAACCAATATAAGTATATATTAAAAAATGTAACACAATGTAATTAGCGAACACCCATTCGTAAAATCATAAATCCGCCATTGGCGAGCAGGTCGTCGCCGACCACCCAGAGCATCCGGAGGCGACCCGCTTGGGCTCGATTGGTGGCCTCCACGACTCCGAGGAGGAGGATACCGGGCGCGGCAAGAAGGTGGCTCCGAGTGGCGGCACCGCCGTCGAGTTCGACAAGGAGCGCGTCGAGGCGGACGGGACCCGGCGCGATGGGCAGGTGGGTCCAAGCGGTGGCCCCACCGGTGAGGTCGGCGAGACGGAGTGCGTCAAGGAGCTGGGCTCGGGCAACATCTGCAACAGCCGCGGCGACACTCCCGTCGATGAGGCGAAGCACGCTGGGGGCCTTAGCGCCGTCGAGACGATTGGCGCAAGCAGCATTGCCTTCCAAGGTGATGACAAGGAGATGCCGATGGCCAACTTGTCCAACCCCGATGACTTGCTCGAGCCGGAGGTGACTAGCAGCGGCGCCGACGACGCAAAAAAGCAGTAGCTGAGCGGCGTCGCTCCCGTCGTGCAAGACAGTGCGGAACACACGCCGTTGAAGGCTGGGTCTACTGCAAGCAAGCCAGATAACTCAGATCAGCTTGACAATCCAATTGCTGCTGTGTTCGCCATGTTGAAACAGTTGAACACGCGCGAGAAGGTGGTTTCTTAGAAGGAGAGGGAAGTCTCGGCAAAGTTGGAGCTTTGTCAGAAAGAGAGGGAAGCCGCGGCGAAGATGCGCCGGGTTGAGGAGGAGGCCCTGAAGCAGTTCCGGGCGGAGAAGTTGCAGAGGATGGAAGAAGAACTTGAGCTCAGCTATGATGCACGGACACGGATACGTCGATACGACACGACACCGATACGAGAATTCGCTGTTTTCTGAAAAATACCGATACTGCGACACAGCTATATATATTTAAATAATAAATAAATTATATATATATATATGTATTATTTTCTATGTTTCCACATGCTTATTAAACTGCAATAATGTAAATTATAAACTTGTAATTTGTAAAGTGTATACTCAAAATATGTACCTCATGAATTGTTTTGTTAATCCTGACGACAATTGTTGATGTGAATACCATTTCCAGAAATAAGAATTCCATAAACCTGGAAAAAAGTAATATGATCAGATCGGCAAGACTACAAAGATAACATGTTAACATGTATATTTGATTCTTAAACAATTAAAGCAATAGACTAATAGAGTAACAAGCCAACAACAATTGATAATTGATAAGGATAAGCGATAAATATTAAGAAATAGCCAAATTTGAACATAGAAACTTAAATGTAGAGTTCACCAAAAGAAAAAATCCATTAGCCAACATAAGATAGGAGTGGTTCAACTTAAGATACATCACAAACTCAAATTCTAATAGCAAGGCTAGTTTAAAGACAGCATGAGACTCTTAGACTTCAACTTCGTCCTCATTTTCTTCTTGGATCATTGCAATAGGCTCATATTCAAACAGCACACACTGCAACTCTGGTTCTTCAAGAGAGAGCTGAGCCACCTCTAGAATGCTAACACCAGTTAGAGATTCAAAGCTATCTCCTCCTACATCCCACATTCTATTTGTCCCTATTTTATATGATTTTGTTCTTCTTGAGAGAAGTCTTAAATTGTTATGCACAAATACCAAATCTTCAGCACGCTCAGGAGTTAATTTATTTCTTCGCATGCTGTTGATGAAGCTATATGTGCTCCAGTTTCTTTCACAACAAGAAGATGAGGCCAGTTAGTTAACCAATTTGAGAGCCAAATTTTGTAGCACAGGAACGGATTGTCCATGATTTGCCCACCAAGTCATTGGATCAAGGATCCATCTATCATAAATAGAATCGAAGTCATTGAATTCTCCAGAACAAGTGGAAAATCTTGCATATTCTTCTTTCACTTTCTTAAGATCTTCAAGGAGAGGGAAGAACTTTTTAAAGCACTTCATTCTCATTTGTGAAATCTCAAGATCCTTGTGTAGGGGTACACGGCCAACAACACCTTCTTGGTTGATCCACTAGTCACTATAATATCTACAAACAAAAATGGATTATAATATCTAGTTATCTACAAGCAAAAGCAAAGGAAGAACGAAGATTTATAATTTACCTTGGATTAAGTGAATGTGCCAAACAATGGATTAAGAACGAAGCAGTCCATGCTTTATGAAGAAACACTAGCTCTAGCAACACTACCAACAGTTGATAGTGGCAAAGGCACATTTCTTGGCCTTGTTTTTGCATGTTCATCCTCAACCTTTGCAACTTCACTTTTTAACTGAGAAAGAATAGGTACTGTTACCTTAGGACATATCTTGCATCCACCATTACTAATTTTCAGCAAGTGCGCTTTGACTCTAGAGTAGCTACTAGTGCCAACATATTTGCAATATTTGCATCTCCATTTCACATTTCCTCCCCCTTGACCACTCTTGTCTAGAACATCAACATGATTCCACAATGGAAGCTTTGACCTATTGTTGCTTGTGTTTTCCTCCTCTCTAGCATTAGAATTAGTGGCTTCCATTTTTCTAGAATGATGAAACAAGCAATCAAGCATAAATGTTAAACAAGCAATCAAGTATAAATATTAATCGCGTACTGTATCTAAACTCTACGGCATCTAAAGAATATAATTGTGCCGACTGCAGACTGCATCCAAACTCAAACGCATTCCTGTGTCAACTGCTGACTGCATCTAAAGATCAAAGAATCTAACTGCCGACTGCATCTAAACGATACCTGTGCCAAGACTGCCGACTACCGAGGACGCCGGGGAAGCAGTAGAGGCGCGCGGAGAAGAAGCTGGCGGCGCGCGGGGAGGAAGCTGGTGGCGCGTGGGGAGGAAACCGGGGAAGCGGCAACGGTGCGCGGGGAGGAAGCCAACGGCGCGCAGGGAGGAAGGCGGTAGCGCGTGGGGAGGAAGGCTCCGGTACCGGTGGTACGTACTCCGTCCCCACCTTGACCTCCATCTGAGGGAGCCGGCGGCGCACGGGCGAGCGGCGGCGTGATGCTGGAGCCGGCGGGCGACGGCACAAGCAAGAAGATGCGGGTGGCGGCGAACTGGTGAGGCGTGTGGGGAATGGCCGAATGTGGGTCTTGGGATGGATGGAGCCGGCCTAGGGTTAGGATAGTGCACGGGATGGGCTGGCTCTGTCCTGGGTCGGCTCTAGGCCGGCTGTGTCCTGGACCGTGTCTGACTCGCGTAATTACCGTGTCTGACACGTGTCGTGAATTTTAGCAATTAAAATTAATTCCAAAATTGCTCGATACGTCGTCGACACGTGCCCGCGCCATGTCCGTGTCGTATCCATGTCAGACACGGTGTCGGACACGGATACGGCGGTTTAGACACGTGTCCGTGCTACATAGGAGCTCAGTATGGAAGAGAAGGTGCAACAACTGGAAGAAGAAATGAAGCTCAGGAAGTTGAAGGAAATGTAGCAGCTGGAGCTAGAAATGGCCGCGAAGATTCAGTGCCTGCAGAAAAAATGGAGCATAAGGAGTCCTACGAGATGAGCCGCCTGCAGCGAGCTGATGGGGATGGGGTCCCGATCTTCCAACAGGTTCTGGATATGTTCGATTTGGTGGAGGCGCGAAACAAATCGATCCGGCTTCCGAACGACATATTCCGAACCCTGCAATCGCAGCACCACGTCTCCTTAGGTTATCAACCGTGCGCGGCCCGGTTGACCTCGCCAAGAAGGCTATTCCTTGCCTGCGAATTGAAGAACACAAGCAAGAACAAGGAAGAACACAACTGAATTGCGGATGTATTGACGTAGCACTCGAAAAGTTGGGGTCTCACAAACCGATGAACGGCGAAACTGTTCAAAGACAGAATTAATCTAAGCAAAATCCAAACCCTAATGGTGGGGGTGGCAGCTGGATATAAAGGAGTGAGGGGCGTGCAAAACCCCTGGACGCGCCCCTAATGGGCTCCAACACAATACAAAGCCGATCGGCCCAAAAGACGGTGATGCAGCACCCTGACAGATTCTGAATGCCCACTTGTTTCGATGATTCCTGTTGACTCAGAAGGAATTTTGACATGGGACTAGAGCCATTGGAAAGGTAGTCTTCTCAGCTTTCCATACATATGTAGAAAGTCCAAAATGGTGTCCGGATGCGATCTGGGCGTCCGTTTTAGTGCGGCCTGGTCCTGGACTCCGAATTGGATTCGAAGTCGGTTTGAGTTGGGCCTCTAACATGATTCGACCGCCCTTGCTGGACTTGTGCGCCTCGTAGTACTTCTCCAAGTACTTCTAGGTCCTCTCCATGGTTCCTAATCATAATTAAATCATTAGGTAGCAATCGATTCTCAAGTGAACAAAAAGAAGTACTTAGGAACGAGATCACCTGTAAATTCAATTGTCGGGCTCGAGCTCTAGTGATTGGTCCTTGAATGTTAAGTGGAGGAGTTTGTGTGTATCCGAAGAAGTGATGTCCTCATCATCCTCCCCCTCTTGAAGCGGAGTTGTCCTCAACTCAGCCTCATCTTGTTCTCCCAAGTATGGCTTCAAATCTGAAATGTTAAAGGTGGGACTAACCCCAAACTCGGGAGGCAACTCAAGTTTATATGCATTATCATTTATCTTCTCAACTATCTTAAGAGGACCAGCAGCTCTAGGCATCAATTTTGATTTTCTTAACTCAGGAAATCTATCCTTTCTCAAGTGCAACCAAACCAAATCACCCGGTACAAGTTTAACTTCCCTTCTACCTTCACTACCAGCAATTCTATACTTTTCATTCATCTTTTCAATATTTGCCTTAGTGGTTTCATGCAATTTGAGAATAAATTCAGCACGCTTTTTAGCATCATTATGTGTTCTCTCAGTGGTAGGTAAAGGCAAAAGATCAATAGGAGCACGGGGGTTAAATCCATACACTACCTGGAAGGGACTTACCTTGGTGGTGGAGTGTACCGCCTTATTATATGCAAACTCCACATGCGGCAAACACTCTTCCCACATCTTCAAATTGCGCTTCAAGATCGCTCTCAACATGGTGGACAATGTTCGATTCACTACATCTGTTTGTCCATCAGTTTGGGGATGACAAGTTGTAGAAAACAGAAGCTTTGTCCCCAATTTATTCCACAAAGTGCGCCAAAAGTGACTCAACTACTTGAGCTCACTACCCTTGCTTGCCTTCTACCAGACTCACAACCACTAAATAGAAGACCAGTGCTCACACACACTCAAAGTAGAAATTCAAGAAGAGTCAGCCATCTCACACTACCCCTCCTCACACACAAAGGAGGCAAAAGGTCAAAACACAAACCCATACACCAAAAGGAAGGGAACCAGGATGCATGCTACCTTCAAACCCTAAACCCTCTCTTTTTTTAACCTTCCACTAACGGGTCTCCAACCCGTTATCTTCAACCGAATCCGCTTCCATTTTGCAGCCTTGTGCATTTTACCGAAATGCCCCTGTCGCACCTTCATGGAAGCTTCCTCTTTTCTTGCTGTCGACACCTCGCAACCACTTCGAGTCCTCATCGTCTTTGGCATCTCCCGACCGCTTTAACCTCAGCACCACCTGTGCCTAGTCCGGTCATCCCATGCCTCGCCACGACTCCACCTCAAAATCCTGTAGCCATCACAGACAAGAAACCATCACATAGCACCGCTCAAAACAATATAATCAACATTAGCATCAAAAGAAGGTACTCAATCATGAAATACCCAAATCGACCAATCGAGATAAGGAACAAGCGTCCCAAGTACGGCCGACCGCGTTCGACCAAGTCCAACCGAACTAGACTGCGCCATGCACCGACTTGGCGCGAACCAACCAAATCAAACTCAATCTTTCCAGAACACAAGTCAATTACTCATCACAAACATGGGGACACCTCCACATGGTCTCTCAATCTCCCCCTTTATATTGACAAACACAGAAAAAGCGCAAAGTTGAGTTTGTTTGAAATAAAAAGAAAGAGAGTCACACATGGTCTAAAGGAAAAGACAATGAAACTTATGACCATGTGGACAAAGGGAGCAAAGAAAGAAAGAGTAAGTTTTCTTCAAAAGCTCAAAGTTTTCCCTTGAAATGGCTTTTTCTCCAATATTCTCCCCCTTTTGGCAATAAAACCATCAAGATGCAAAAGAGAGAATAAAGCATGATGTGAGAGAGAAATGACTGAATATTATTCATTATAAGCAATTAGAGCCATGAAGATTATCCAGAATGACTTTTAAAGTATTACACCAAGCCATAACGCATATGAATGCTATCAAGATCATGACAAGATATGTAAAATCAAGCTAAACCAAAAAAGTCACAATCTGAAAATTAATCGAATTTTTGAGCATGTCAAGTCATTTAAGATTATAGTCTAGCTAGATGTATCCAAAGATGATGCAAGCCATGTCAATAACCTAAGTGGAACCAACAAGCTAGTTTTGAGTCAATTTAGAGTGCCACACGTTTAAGAATGAATCATTTGTTCAAGGACTTGGTCTTTTTGTGTAATTAAGCAAATTTAGCACAATTGACGTGTTTTTCCTTATAAAATCTCATGGTTGTTGCCAACCATTTTTGTGTTTAGTCATGTGCTAGATCTAAAACCTTATGCGACCACTCCAAGCTAGAAGTTTAAGAAGATGATCTTGGTCAACCAAAACTCACCCTGAGTTCATGCCTAGTGCAATGGCAAGCAGTCTCATGAGAAAGAATTGGTGAGATCAGTTCTTTCGCACAAAAGAGATCTTTTTGCTTTTGCTGAAATTAGTGCAAGAACAAGAAGTTAATAACAACTCATGCTTCATAAAAGAACTAGCATAGCTTAATCTAAAGCTCAATAATGATTCAAGACTCAACTCAGCCTATTTGACATGGCATGAATCATAAAAGGATAACTAAAAACAGACTAATCTCAAGAGCTAACATGATATGATTTAATTCAAATTGTGCATTTTTAATCAACTTATCTTGGCAAATGCTAGACTACACATATAAAGTCATGATAAATCTAGCAAGTAAGCACAGATCATGGCAAGATGTAATGCATTGTAAACAGGTCATAAAAGGATAATAATCAAAACTCCATGTAGTTATATTACAATGCAGAATGACATGAAATGCAAGAAAATCTAGCTCCCCCTCAACATGTGATGCACTTTTAGTTCAGGTTGAGTTGTGTCAATATTAAGCTCCAGAAGCTCCCAATGAACTCCCCCTAAACCAAAGATATAAAAACGAGAAGCTGGCAATGAAATAAAAAAAGACAGTCTTTAAAGCATAGATAAGATATAGAGGATACTATGGCTCAGACTGACTCTCATCTACCCCATATGACACTAGGACTATCAGCTGCTCTTTTAACACACTAATGAGCAAACACGTTGCCTGTCTACCCAAGGGTGGCTCAACCCTTGTTAGAACCTATAAGAAAGGAGTGAGCTTAACCTAGTGAGAAGAGAGACAGCTAATAAGCAGTATCATAGAACCACAAGATGAGAGGAAAAAATCTAAGCAATTAGACGAGAGAAACACTCTAATCTATGTTAGGAGGACTAACCCAAATGCACCCATATGCAATGCAACAAAATAGAGAACAGGAGCATATAAACAAGATAAAGCATAAAGCACAAAGCTCCCCCTCACAGCAATCCATAAGGATAGACCACCCAAGCTCTCCCCGCAAGGCTGAAAACCTAGAGTTATCCAAAGGCTTGGTAAAAATATCAGCCAACTGGTGGTCACTCTCCACAAACTGGAGCACTATGTCACCCTTCTCCATATGGTCTCTAAGGAAGTGATATCTGATATCAATGTGCTTGGTCCGGGAATGCTGCATTGGGTTCTTAGCAATGTTAATAGCAGAAGTGTTATCACAAAAGAGTGGAACACTGTCTACAACTAACCAAAAGTCCCCTAGGGTCAAAGCCATCCAAAGTATCTGGCTGCAGCAACTGGCGGCAGCAACATACTCGGCCTATGCGGTGGACTGTGCAACACCGGACTGCTTCCTAGAAGACCAAGAAACAAGAGAAATACCAATGAATTGGCAAGTGCCAAAAGTGCTCTTCCGATCTATCCTACAGCCAGCAAAGTCTGCGTTGGAGTAGGCTCTAAGAGACAGACAGGATGAGGAAGAGTACCATATACCATAGTCTATGGTAGCTCGAAGGTACCGAAAGATGAGCTTCATCGCCTGACGGTGAGATACGCGAGGAGAAGCCTGCAACCGAGCACATAGACACACAGAGAAGTGTATGTCCGGTCTCGAGGTAGTGAGGTATAAGAGAGAGCCAATCTGCTTTTGTACTTTTTGTGATCAACTGGCTCGCCATCCTCATCTGGATCAAGTGAAGCTGATGAAGCCATAGGAGTGGACACCGGCTTGCCATCACTCATATCAAAGCGTCTCAGGAGGTCTCGAGTGTACTTGCCTTGATGCAAGAAGGTACACTCCCGAGTCTGCTTGATGTGGAAGCCAAGGAAGAAGGTCAACTCGCCCGTCATGCTCATCTCAAACTCCGTGCTCATGACATCAGAGAACTGCGAAACAAGAGCATGAGAGGAGCCACCAAAGATGATATCATCCACATAAATCTGGACGAGTAGAAGGTCATTGCCATGCATGCGAATGAACAAGGTCTTATCTACCTTACCCATCTCAAACTCATGACTCAACAGATAGGACTTAAGCCTCTCATACCAAGCTCTAGGGGCTTGCTTAAGTCCATACAGGGCTTTGGAAAGTTTGTAGATATGGTTTGGGTATTTGGGTTCTCAAAACCTGGAGGCTGCCTAACATAGACCTCTACGTTAATAAACCCATTGAGAAAGACACTCTTGACATCCATCTGGTAAAGCTTCAAGCTCTTAGATGCTGCGAATGCAAACAAGATCCTAATAGCCTCTAGCCTAGCTACAGGGGCAAATATCTCCTCAAAATCTAAACCCTCAACCTGGGAAAAACCCTGAGCTACCAATCTAGCCTTGTTTCAAATAACTACCCCGTCCTTACTCTGCTTATTTTTGAACACCCACTTGGTACCTATGACATTATGACCTCTAGGGAGCTCAACAAGCGATCAGACCTTGTTCCGTTCAAAGTTCTCTAACTCCTCATGCATAGCATTGACCCAAGACTCATCAGAAAGAGCATGACTAACATTCTTGGGCTCGAAAGAAGCAAGGAAGGCAGAGTGGAGACAGTAGTGAGACATGCCAGACTTTGAACGTGTGGCTCGCTCAAAGAGATTTTCAATCATTTGCTCTGAAGGATGGTCTTTTTGGATATGACGGGGAGGTCCTAGATGAGAGGAACAAGTGGCCTCTACCTCATGAACTGACGAGGTAGGAATAGAGCCACTAGCTCCAGAAGATGCGGAAGGAATGGGCTGATCTCCTCAAGGTGCAATGGTAGAAGCAGGCACCTCAAAGGGAGGAGGAACTGGATCGGGTAGACGACCCTCATCTCCATCCTCCTCAGCGTCCACAAAGATGGGCTCGAACTGCTCTACTGAACCTGCGATATCAGGCCTAGTCCCTGGACTGGCCTCATCGAAAGTCACCTCACAGGTCTCTACCATTTTACTAGACTCGCAGTTCCAAACCCTATATGCCCGCGAAGAAGTCGAGTAACCCAGAAAAATCCCATCACAAGATCATGACTCGAACTTATCTAGGTTTCCAGGCTTCAGAATAAAGCACTTGCAACCAAACACGCGAAAATGAGAGGCACTAGGCTTTCGCCCGTATCTTAACTCATAAGAAGTGCGATGCAAGTGTGTCCTCAGAAAAACTCTGTTCGAAACATGGCACGCGGTGGCTATAGCCTCAGCCCGAAACTTCCTAGGTGTAGAATACTCGTCAAGCATCGTCCTGGCCATCTCGACCAAGGTACGGTTCTTCCTCTCCACGACACCATTTTGCTGGCCATCTCGTCAAGCATCGTCCTGGCCATCTCGACCAAGGTACGGTTCTTCCTCTCCACGACACCATTTTGCTGGGGGACGTATGGAGAAGAGAACTGGTGCTCTACACCTGTCTCATCGCAAAACCTCTCAAAGTAGGAATTCTTGAACTCTGTACCAAAGTCACTGCGGATCGCTCGTAAGGCACCTGGGAGCTCAATAGAAAGCCTACTAAAAAGACCCCGAAAATGGGTCGTCAGCGATAGACACCTACTGCCCCGCCAGAGGACGGCAGGTAGGCCTGTAGCCCGGCCAAGGGACGTCAAGTGATTAAGCTGACTGATTAGCCAGCTTAATTACCTGTTCTAGTTTTTTTTCCATTTAGTATTTGTTAGAATTTTTAAATATATCAAATGAGCTCAAAAAATTACAAAACTTTATATACAGCCTCCTGACACAATATATTTCACAGTGTAATATTTGGGTAATTTTATCTATTGTGAATATTGCTCAAAAATTCATAATATTTATTTGTACGAGTTTTTACATATAGCAAACTAGTTCCAAAAATTATGAAATTTTACGTGAAGCCTTCGATAAAGTTATAGTTATTGTGTAATTTTTTGAGAATTTTATGTGATCCAAATTTACCATGTTTATTTGGATTAATTTAATCATGAATTTAACTTATAGGAAATCTACTGTCTAACCGTGCCCACTGGACTTCATTGTGTAATTTTTTTACAATTGTATCCCCTCTAAATATTGCTAAAAAAGTCATACGATTTTGATATTTGTAGCAATTGTTACATATAGCAAACGAGCACCAAAAATTATAAAATTTTATATGGAACCTTCCAAGACAGTCGACCTAATTGCATATTTTTTTGGAAATTTTATGTGCTCCAAATTTGCCATGTTATTTTGTGATAATTTAATCATAATTAGCGATATGAGAGGAGGGATGTCCTCCCTTGGTGCTGCCCCCTTGGCCGCAGAAATACTAGTCTATCTGTATTGTACCCCATTGCTCGCTCCCTCCTTAAGACATGTGTTGGCTTGACATACCGGGCCCCCTCACCCACTCCCTGGCCTGCACAATGTTAGTCTATCCATGTCGTCCCGCCTCACCCGCTCCCTCGTGCGCATATTTGTCACTTTTACCATGTTGTCCCCTATCGCCCGTGGTGGTGTATGTTAATAACGCGTCCGTAATTTTCGGTGGCAATGTACCAGATTCTCTTTTCACTCGCTTAAAATACAGATCTCTCGCAATCACTCATCGCTCATCTAAATTGTGTTTCGCTTCTCTCTCTCCATCTTGTTTCTCTCTGTCCTGGTGCAACTTGCTTTTCTCTAGGGCTTCACAACTCTGATTGACGTGCTTGTTTAATGTCTTCTGTTCTTGGCGCATAAGAAAATTACTCTCTCTCCTGACACAAGGGACTTGTCTTCCTTTTCCCTTGCATGGACACAGGTGCTGGATGTGATTTTTTTTTCTTTTCCTATTGCGACGAGACGCTTGCTTTTTCTTCTCTCTGTCTTGCCTCTTTGGTCTCACTCTCTTGAATTCTTGCTCTGTCCTTGGCGCAAGAATTCCTGGACCGTAGAGAAGACTGCTGAAGCATGATGACGAGCGGATGCCTCGGGAGCACTGCGCGAGATGAGTGCAAAACAGAATCGTCGAGATGATTTTTTCAGCAATTCGCTTCTCACCTAGGCTCTGATACTACTTGTTAAAATTTTGATCCAAGAAAAAACGCACACATTGCAAATAAACGGAGGGGACACAGGAGAATTTCTGAATTTCTCTATTCTCTTATTTGCTCCCCTTTTTCTTGCTTTCTTACAAAACTGGTTACAAGTCTCCTCAATATATAGGCTAATAATCTCCTACTAGTATATGTATTCGATTTTCAAGTTGGACACAACTTCAACTTAAGTTACACATGGAGATAGACTCTACTACGTCTTAAACTCTAAGTCAAGATTATTTCTAACACCTTATTTATCACATTTTCTCTCTTGTATTTATAAGTAATACTCTTACAAACTATTCTCTCTCACATTTCCAATGTAATTATAGATAGATAGCATGATCATTTCTCCTTGTCTTCCTCTTGGTTTTATAACCTTCTTAATCCCTGTGTCTAGTTAAACAATGTGACTGATTCTCGTGATAACTCGCAAACCAGCAATACAGGATGCAACAACATCGATTGAGACGTGATACACGTACGTGGGCCGATCTATTGATCATGAGAGTTGTTTTTAGCGAAATGAGACATTTTATTGTACTAGAGATTTTTGCTGATACGAATCAGACTGCAGCTCCTGGACACTACAGATTGATGCGGACATCCATTGCTCAAGCGTATCGCATGCCGTTCCATGCAACTCAGAACAGCATGAACTCACTAATAAACCTGCAAAGAGCCATAGGGAAAGGAAGCTTGTAGCTAAACTGTGTAAAGAGACGGACCCTAAAAATGAAACATCGATCGCTTTCACACCACAAAATTTTCTCTCAATGATTTGAAATTTGGTGATGATGATTTATCGCGTCGACAAGATATTTTGTGCACGTTGGTGGCACTAGACGTCCAGGTGGGCCCGCTAGCCGTGTGGGACCCGTTGACCAAGTAAGGTGAATCCCTTACTTATGTTTTATCCTTTGGTTGAAAGAACTATGATGCTGCCTAAAGAGAATGTTTATTATTTCATTTACAGCATACGTATGACAAGTGGGGCCCATGGGAGCCAGGGATGCCAACATGAGAAGAGAGGGACATGCTGGACGTTAAGGAAGAAAGGAGTCAACGTCATGCACCAACAGAAGATGGTGTAGTTCTATCAGTCAAGTTCATAAAGCTAGCATCTGTAATATAATACAGAAAGTTCTAATACATATATTTAAAAAACTTATTAATCATATTTCCAACGAATCAAATCTCACGTGATTTAGAGTCTTCTACAAAAAAGTTATGGCATTTAAAAGACATGCTGCATAGGTTGTCTCGAGCGACGCACGAGAATTGACAACACGAGGAGACCATGGCTCATATGACATGTTTGGCTTGATATCTAGCTACTCCATGTCTTTTCAAAGATTTAGAATACTTTCTTTTGAAGCTACTCACGGATTCAAATCGTGCCAACTGCCAAACAAGGACTTTGAGGATAGAAATGTTTGGAACTCAACTCCGATTGACCACATCATAGGTAGCACTTAGCATAGTCTATTTGGAAAACATTATAACTTTTGTATACAAAGTCTAATTTGGGTGTTTTTGGGCTTGTTAGAAAGCTAACTTTAAGAACTACACATTGGATTAGGTTTTATCATTAGATTCCTTCTGGTCACACCGCAATATCTAAAACAAACTAACGGTTCAAATTCAGAGTATCCTTTTCTGAGTCCAAGTTATCTCTAAGAGTTTATTTCTTGTTTTAAGTGTCTTACTAGCTATATAAGCCATGTACCATGTCCCATGTAATTTTCAAACTCAACATTATGAATTAAAAAACATATTTGTGTTATAGCTTTTAGCTACTTCCATAATGAGGGTATCACTATTACCTCGATCATGTGTCTATTCTCCCTAGTTGATTTAGCGCAACGACAAGTAGAAGGAGAATTGACGTTCTTCTTTCAAAGATCGTTCTATCTTTCTATTAGGAATTGAGATATCGATATTTTTTATTCAGTGGTCGACGGAGAACATCATGTATGTGATTTGGTGAATTAAAAAGTTGCAAGTCTATTGCATTAATAGCAAGGGATCTACTACGATTCATCAAGCTTACGTGTAATTTATGATCGATCCTATATCACATGGTGCGCCTTGGTTTTGACGTGGTTACTTCCACGTAAGCTTGGTGCGCCTTGGTTTTGACGTGGGCTGGAATTTCCGTGTGTGCAAATAGTGCGGCTTGGTTTTACACATATCGCATACACACTTGTGCTTGATGATCACACTGAAAAGTTTTGGCATTCAAGTTTGGGCATCAACATTTGTCTCCTTGAAAAACTGTCTACGCCATCGAAGTAAGATGTTCTTTTGCCAGGCTCTAGGCTCCAACACCCAGCTTCTCCAAGCTTCTCCTTCCAGCAAGAAGCTGGAGCTGGACGGCAAAGTATCTGGGGCCTCTCTCATTTTCAGAGCTAAGCCTGTGGAAGTTGGAGCCCAGTTTGCCCCAGGAAATCGGAGCCGGTTGATCTTAGGCTCTTAGGTAGCTTCACTATCTCCTAGTAGGCTAGTATAATGGCAAGGAGGAGGGAAGTGGCAACAGCCAATATAGCATAATGAGATGCAGTATAGATTTGGGGAACCATCACCTTAAGTATGAAAGATTCTTCAGGATGTCTGAAAATTATTCAGACAATGAACAGAACTGAAGGTTTGTATCAACTGTTTGAAGAATAATTTTACTCTTTCACTAACGGGCCTGACCATGGAAAACACCTACATACAGATTGAAAAATTACAGTTATACTTAGTAAAGATAGTAATACCCTTCGCTTTTATTCATAAACTAGTTATCTTATTGAGGGGTATTTCAGTCATTTTTATAGGCCCAAGAGTCCATAAATACCCCATGTATCTCTTTATTTATAACTTGAGCTCAAAAGAAATACAAGAAGACATTCTAACTAGTGCGCCTCCGGGAGAACCCCTCGAAACCCCCCGTAGGCCACTAGTGTGTGTGGAGCTTTCGTCCTCAAACGAGGGTAAGGGGAAATCCTTACAACCTCCCTCCACTCACCCACGTAGCAGTGATGAACGGGACTCCTTATTGGCCGTTGCACCTGCCGAGCCCCGGATAGGGAGGAGCTCAGCCTATTCCACTGCAGTTCATCTCGTCTCCTCAACCTCCTATACCTTGGAATCATCATATTTCTTTCATGGTTTATTTCCTAGCATTGTGTGTTTGGGGATTTATTTAATAGGTTAGTAATTTTGAAAATTGCTTAAATGCCTTAATAATTATCAGAAAATCCCAATATTGCTAGGAAAAACTTGGGAAATGATAAATTATCTATTGAATATATATAAGTAAATCTTTACTATTTACATTCATTTCATGCATTTGAAATTACTTACCAGCAATAAGCATGTAGAAAATTGCATGAATATTGTAGGACTTTGGGCATTACTAAGTGGATATTCGCTTGCCTCAAATGACTACAATTGTATCAACTAGGCTTATTTCATTATCATACCACTGTCAAGCCTAACGTTGACATAGCTATACCTTTTATAGCTGAAAGGTAAAAACTTTGTAATTTATGAGGTATTGCTCTACTCTATCCTAAAGAATGACTATATGAAAGGATCTTCTCTGAAAGGATGAATAAACCTGTAAAGTATTACTTGTGTTCTTGTAGGCACTTTGCCAGGATTTACTTCTGTTTCTAGGACTAGAAGACCGCACACGAGTATTACTCAGTCTTACACCATATTGTCTCTGGACTAAGTTTAGGTAATATGTATGTTACTAATAAACAGATGCATTCATAAGCAAAAATATGCCTACGGTGAACAATATAGAGATTAGTAGCATTCTCCTAGTTATCCCTTAACTTTATTTAGATATCATTTTCCTATATGAGTAGCATCAATAGTATAGATACAACTCCTGTCAAGCTTGATCTTACTCATGAAGAGCACCTCTTATCTTTTGATTTAGGCTGAAATTGTGCATTAGATAATTATTACCTAGATGCCATAAATTTATTTGGTGTAAGTTGTTCTATTAAAGCCTTACCTCTGCTGAATAGTTGCTTAATAGAATACATTACCAGTAGCATATCTTACCTACAGTAAAATAATTAATCATGCATGTAATAAATTTTGTAAATATTATGCCTGACATTTGAAAGGAATGATATGCCTCAGTTCACTAGTTCTTTATGCATTAATGCCCAGATGGCAATAGAAAAATTGTCCTTCTTGAAGACACAAGAAATCTAGTCAAATGCTAAATCTCAAAAGGATCACCTTGACTAGAAAACACTATGAATATCAAATAAGTACATAATAACTTACACCCAAAGACTTAAAGTCTATATATAACCCCATCTTCCATATTACAAAGTTTATGTCGGCTTCATGCTAATAACATTTTACTCTTGAAGTAGTATAATAGCAATTTATTGCTAAAACTCTGAGTTAATTCAAAGCAAATGCTAGAAGCAGATGCTCTCACTTGGAATTTTATGGTTGGCGTGAAAAGAGTGAGAATTTGGGGCATATGAGGAATATTGGAACCTCCGAGGCACAAGAGTAATGACAAGTATAGAGGCATATCCTAGGTCAAATCCAGAAGCAAATAAGCTTGAAGCTATAAATAATCTAGTTTATTTGAGAGATAATTGAAATTGCTATCTACAATGTTGGCAAATGAAAATCATTGCAACCTTAAAGGGTAATTGATTTGTCCCCAGTAATATGTTAGTCGCTAGCATGCGACCATATACATGGGGATTACGTGATAGCATGAAGCTGCCGTACATATGCCACTGGAAGCTATAGCTATTTGCCTAAAGAAAATATAACTCTCAAAATACTAGATGATCTATTGGATTTTAATCATCTCGAATTATCTAAATCTGTCATACTTATTTGGCATCATAAATTATAACATGCATATAAATTACCTCCTAATTAATCACATATATTCCTGGCAAATTATTGTTTCATCTGGGTGGTTAAACTAGAATTATATTGTAGCAGAATATATTATATTCCATGTAGATTAATAGATGGTCATATTTTATGTGGTAGTAAAATATTTATGCTCTTAAGAGCATCCTGTAGATGTATATTATGCTATTAAAACATAATATTCTTAACCAGGTCAAATATGTCACTTTGGAATACCCCAGGTTGAATATTATATCTATCTTTGCAAAGTTGACTTATTGGTCAGTGATCTAACGTCTACGGGGATGCCTATAGATCCAAAGTCTTGTAACACTAGTCAAAATAATCATTAAACACTCCTTAAATACTCTAGAAGAGAACTCACCTTGAAGGTGAAAAACCTCATGAAGAGCCTCGTCATGAAGATGAAAACCCCAGTAATAAGACACGCGCATACTACAATACTGGGGAACACGGAGCTTTTCGTTTGGGAAATGACGAAGATTTGGTTAAACATTAAAAGGCACTCAATTATGAGGATATTTGGAGAAAAGTTATCGACAACCAGTTTGCCTTTAAAATTGCTAAATTTCCTTGTATGAGAATATAAATCCGGAACCAAAGTCCATGGCCGAGCACTTGAAATGTTCATATTGGGTAAAGAAAATGAAAGGAAGCAATTGAGGCCGAACCATAATCGTAGATGAATGTCTTGGAACCTGTTAGTTCAGACTTGATGAGTCATTATGAAATAATGAGGTGATGAAAGCGATGATTCAAGGATCCCTGTAAAGATCGATATTCACTAAGAGTGGTCTTCGGGGGAGCATATGCTAAATCTTTATAGTTATACACGAGATTTAGAAAATCTTGACTTAGTCTAACCTAGAAGGTATTAACTTGATGATCACTACCTTGAAGGTTTTACCACCTAATGGTATAAGTCCAATCGATGTACATGATAAAGGTCTTAAAGATCATAATAAATCATGAAGACAGATTATAAATCTTAAAGATAAGTGTTGTACTCTTTTACCTCAGTGAGTTTTCCTATTGGGTCTTTTACTTGAAGGGTTTTAATGAGGCAACAAATGCAATGAAATTTAACGTGTGCTATGTACTCTTTTCTCCATTTCTTTTTTTTTCACTGGTTTTTAGAAGGAGATTTAATGAGGCATATGCATATTGTGGTATTCATGGTCATTTAAATAAACCTTGGCTCAAGCGAATGATTAGCCACATCAAAAAGTCATGTGGCATAAATACCATTGATAACTCCACTATTATCTATGAAGATAACACAGCTTGTGTGGCACAGATGCAAATGGACTACGTTAAAAATAATTTCATGAAGCATATTACTCCTAAATTCTTTTATCCCCACGAGCTCCGAAGGTGCGTACGAGGCATAAGGATAAGACGGCTTATCGAATTACAAGGTTTAGGGGGAGTAAATTCCTAAACCATAACCCTTTTTTAAGACTAGAAGACTTATATATGATCCTGGAGATCTAATATTATATACTCCTTTTCCCTTTGTGAGTTTTTCTGAAGTTTTCTCACATGAATGTTTTAATAAGGCAACAAATGCGACACAAGGAACAGTTGTGATGTACTATTTTCTCCATCTCTTTTTCCCACTGGTTTTTGGGAGAAGTTTTAATGAGGCATATGTATGTCGTGGTATTCGCCCAAGCGGAGTGTTACGAAACCTAGAAGGTTACGGTGTGGACAAATATCAGAACTACCCCTATGTGATGTAGACTATAAATAGATAAGCCTATGTAATATGAGATTGGATCTGAAATTAATAAAAAAAATATTTTGGTATTCTCTCTCAATTGTGTCTTTTGGTGATTGATCTATTATATTCTTAGTGATTGATTGTGTCGATTACATCACTGTTCGTCTATGCTTCATTTATTTTTTAACATGTATAATCAGATAAGAACAGTTCGGGCAGTGGTTTGCCTAATGGACATGTTGGGTCTTAGGTGTCATGACTCATCCCTATCTGTTCGGTCTTCCTCCTGAATCTGGCAATGCAATTAGTATCTGGTTCTATCAAACTCATATATATACCGGCTGCTTGATATCTTGAGGCCAACCTTCTTGGTAAACATCAACAAACAAAGCCTAAACTACACATGATGCTTTCCTACAACTATTATTAGCACGCAAAACTTGTTTGATGCAGTTGTTCATTTTCCTTAATGTATCGATTAATTGTATTTGCATCAAAACTTCACGAGATCTATTACAAGCCGTAACTATTATTAATTGCTCCATCAGCTTAGTCCTGTCATCCGTCTCACATCATACATCGTGTCGAACGTACGGCAACAAGCTAACATAACTTTTCTCACATCATACGTAAGCTCTGCTCACAATGACTCTATAAACCGTTAAATTTTTTTATAACATCTAACTTTTAAATAAAAATTTACTAGTCAATTATAGTATGCACTATAATTACTTCGTTTATATCGACCAAAATCATACACGAGTGTATCTCTACAAGCTGATACTATTCATAAGCTAAGACTAAAAAAACTATCAGTAAAAGCTAATATGAACGCCCTCTACAATGAACTTATTTGCTTGTTTCATTCATCAGTGTGCTTGCCGTATGCTAGCAGTATACAAGGCTAGCTGACGAGGAGATGGAAAGAATGCGAGAGGAGAGCAACGGTGTGCTAGTGGTTGTCTTGTTTATATTGATTTCTAAAATCTATTTGTCTATAGTAAATAATTTTTTTTACAATGCCTAGTTTTCACACAAAGAGTTTTTTAAGATAGGATCTACTAATCGATTATAGTATACACTACAACGACTTTATTTATATCGGCTAAAATCACATATAATTTTTTTATAATATATTACTATTTATAAGTTAAAGCCAAAAATATATGGCACTGTTTTTTTAACTTTTAAAATCTATTTTTTGGCTATTCTACAGTAATTAACTTTTAAATGGAGTATCTTTTCAAGATAGGATCTACTAGTTAATTGTAGTATATACTTTACCGACTTCATTTATATCGGTAAAAGCTGTATGTGAGTTTCTGTTACTCTATAATCTCTCACATAAACAGCCTAAAAATCACAAATCACAACTAAAAACTAAAAATCATAAATTCCAGCTAAAAAGAATAGACCCTATATTTGAACATGCAGTAGAATTTGGCAGGGAATATTTCCAGCCACCGTGCTGGTCCCATTTACCGGGGTACATTCCCGGGTGCACTTTGCTCTGCTCCCACCCCCCTTCCCGCCACGCCCCGCCTCGCCACCACACCACGCCTATAACTTTTCCCTCCACTTGTACCTTGCTCAACCCACTGTACTCCTATCACCGACACGGTGGCCCCACGGATGCTCTACCCCACCTGTAACCTGCACACACCTTCACCCGCCCGCGTAACACAAGACCACCCCAACGCCAGCCTCCACTTTCCCGCGACCGCTTTACGGTGCCGCAATCGCCACGCGTCGCATCCCCATTGGCCGCCTCCTCCCTACCCACCCTCGGCGGCCTTTACCGTACTATATCGCTACAGTGATTTTCTACGGTGATTTGCTTCGCCGCTATGCGCCACCGTGCTGCTGTGACGTGCGCCGGTTCCATTCGACACACGCACGCATCGGAGAGAAACACTGGAAGGGATTTGGCGTTAGGGTTTCGCCGATCGAGCGCCTAGGGTTTCGAGGGAGCCCCATGGCCTCGACGGTGGCGGGGGAGGGGGAGGGGGTGACGAGCGCGATGGTGAGCGCGGGGTTCGCGGAGCTGGAGCGGCAGCAGCAGCTGCTCGCGAGCTGCACGCGGCTGTACCAGCAGCTCGCGGAGCACTTCTCCTCGCTGGAGCGCGGGCTGGCCGCGCGCTCCGATTCGCTCCGCCACAAGCGCCGCGCGGCGGAGGCGCGCACCCACCGCGTTCTGGACTCTCTCCGCCGCCGCGAGCTCTCCATCCACGGCTCCGTCTCCCGTGCGCTCGACCACCTCGACGCACTCTCCGCCGGGGGCGGCGGCGGGTCGTCCCCCGACGACGACGACGCGGCCGGCGTCGCCGAGAGCCTGAGGGCGCTCTGCGCCAGGATGGACTCCGCGGCGTTCTTCGGGTTCGTGGTCGCGCGGCGCAAGGAGGCCGACGCGCTGCGGGCGGAGATGCCCCCCGCGCTCAAGTGCTGCGTGGATCCGGCCAAGTTCGTCATGGACGCGGTCGCCGACGTGTTCCCCGTGGACCGGCGGGAGGTGAAGAACCCGGCCGACCTGGCCTGGGCGTGCGTGCTCATCCTGGAGGCGGCGGTGCCGGCGCTGGCCGACCCGGACCCGGAGATCGGGGCGGCGCGGCCCTTGGTGCCACGGGCCGCGCGGGAGCGCGCGCGGCGCATGGCGAGGGAGTGGAAGGAGGCGGCGGAGCGCAAGGGTGGGGTGGAGGGGGCCAAGCCGCCCGATGCGCACGCCTTCCTGCAGCACGTGGCCACCTTCGCCGTTGCGGAGAGGGAGGACAGGCCACTGTACCGGAGGATTGTGGTCAGCTTCTCCTGGCGCCGACAGATGCCCCGCCTCGCCCTCGCCCTCGGCCTTGAGGAAGAGATGGCTGGTATCTACCCATTTCTTGCTTGCTGCCTCATTATTGTGGCGTTTTTACAACATTTTTGTTGCTAGTTCTTAAGTGCTGTGAATATCAAGCGCTGAAATGGTGGACCTTTGGGGATTCAGATGAGTAATTGGGAGAGGACCAATTGTACAATTGTGTAAATTGGCCTAGATCTAGCATTGAATTGTCACTAGGAGTCATTGGCTGCCATTGAGAACTTGTAGATCAGAGCAGTTGTAGCATAGCAATAGGCTTTGGAAGAAGAAAAAATATCTTTTTTTGTGCTAATTAGTGCTAAACTGCTAATTTCTGTGTAAGGGTTTGGTAGTACTATGATTAGGATGGAGTATGTTTTGGGAGTAAGCCATGTCTTTTGCTGGGATGGGTGGTCGCTGTCATAGCCATGTGCTAGAAAAGGTTGTTGTCTAGCGTTTGTCAAGTGGCTAACTGTGTCTGGTGTCCTGATCGCCATCATTCTTAGTGGTGCTAGTCTTGGGGCCATTGCTTTAGCCTTTAGATGTCAGATTCTTGTGTCTACAGTTCTGTTTCCTTAGAGTGAAAGGCAAATTCCGTTCTGCGGTATCGTTAACATCAAATTGCTGGACTGTTCCAGTGGTACACATCTTACTGCTGTGCCAGAAAGTGCCTAACAGCCTTCTTTTCTGTTTTCCAACACATATTACATTCTATTAGTTTGTCATGTCATGTTACTACAACAGTGATAGTTAGTGTCTCTGCCCTGCTGTATCTATTTGTTTGTTTGTTATTACCATTGACCTTGCTGCCAAATTCATGGTGTTCATAGTTTGGGCTTGCCTTCCTGGGTACCTTCACTATTGCATACATGATGCTTCTGTGTGGACTGTTTTCTATTTCCTTGGTCACTTCGAGAGTGTTTTCTTGATGGCAATTAATCAGTCATGATCTTGCTCAGACTTGATTAGACCAGTGATTACATGATTTCCTTTTGCAGATATCGTTGAGGAACTAATTGCTAAGGGGCAGCAGCTTGACGCAGTGAATTTCGCGTGTGAGGCTGGTCTTGAGGAGAAGTTCCCCCCAGTTCCTCTTCTGAAGTCCTACCTGGAGGACTCAAAGAAGTCACCATCCACTGCTTCAGATAATTCAAGCACTAGCAGTGGCCAATTTGGGGTACGTCTAATAGCAATTCTAAAGCACCTATCTGAACTCAAAAGTGCTAGTGAATTTAGTAAGTAAAATCATTACAAGCTGTTCTTGTTAACAATGGTAAATTGGTAATATGTGTTTCTTAATGCAGTTCGTGCTATTTATCCTCTCTGCTACTTATAAATTTCAGTTGATCACCTTTTCTATTGTGTAGATTCAGTTATATTGTGTTTGTTTGTTGTATGGAACCCAAATGGAATCTAATAAATTTACCTTGCAGAGCAATGCAAACAAGAAAGTGCAATCTGCGCTGCGAGCTGTTATAAAGTGCATTGAAGACCGCAAACTGGAAGCTGAGTTTCCACTGGAGGATCTTCAGAAGCAGCTTGAAGAACTGGAGAAAGCCAAGACCGAGAAGAAAAAGGCAGCCTCAAGCGCCTCCAGCGGCGGTAGCAGTGGCCCTGCCAACAAGCGCATCCGGGCAAGCAACGGAGGCCCAATGCCTCCTGCTAAGGCTGGTCGTCTCACTAACAATGCATGCGTGTCTTCTTTCCCAGCTGCTGCCACATTTGTCCGCTCCCCCTCACACACATCATATTCCACAGCCTCCCCATCCCACACATCATATGCCACGCCCTCCCCCTCTCACACATCATATGCCACGGCCTCCCCCTATCCTTATGACAGGCCGGCTGGACATGGCCTCTACTGTAACCGGAGCCCACCGGCGATCAGGGAGCCATATGTCTACCCAGCCGACGAGATGGCCAATGTTGGCCTTGCCATGCCATACTCTTCCCCTCCCATGAGCTACCCCACCGCCTATGGCGGTTACAGCAATGGAATGGGAGCTTACAACAGTGGAATGGCGCCTGCCTTCCACCAGGCTTACTACCGGTAGGATGAGTCAGAAAAGTTGCTGATGAATGACATGACAACAACTGATGATGCGGACGACTCAATTCCGCGCAATGGCCCTTATTTTGTAGCGACTGACTACAAACGGTAGGTTGGGCATCGCATCTCATCTTTTCTTACTACCACTACTGCTAGATGCTTTGTGTTAGTTCTCTCATTTAGATCACTATTTTGTACCACTAAGAAAACCTGGATGTACATTATGTATGCTATCCGCGAGACTTTTACCGCCTTATGTAATTCTATTCAGGAACAAGAACAAAAAAACCCCAAAAAATCAGCTTGTAATCCTTCAGTACTGGATGGACCGTGGACTTAATTAAAGGCATTTTATTTTATCTATGCCGTACTGTATTGTATTGATGTGTTGTGGTCTTGATTGTTCTTGTACTTGAGATTGATGGTGTTTGGTGGTGTATATTTACCGTTCGTGTTAGCTGTTGTGCAGCTGGGGTTGGTTTGGACGAGGAGGAAGGCCTTGGGCTAGTGAGTGATGATGCTCCTCATGTTAGATCATTATTGCGTGGGGTATGGTCACATGGCTCGTGTCGTGGCTGATAGCACGCAGGCAAGCAGAAGCATGCATGCGTGCGTGCATTGGGTTTTGCCGTCCTGTGAGCGTTCGTGCGCCTTGATGTAGATGTGGATTCCTATTGCGTAGCACTTGTGCTTTATTTCTGTCTCTCTCTTTTCTGGTAGTAGTAGTATTTGATGAGATCGCTTTGCTGTAGTCTTTTTTGATGGGTGAGCATCCCTTTAGTAAGAGTTAAACGCCCTTGCTCTGGCTTTACGACATTCTAACAAAAAGATTTTGTTCATGGGCATAGTGGCTTTACCACGTTTTTAACAAAAGATTCTGTTCCTTTCCGAGTGCTATGGAACATGCATGTGAATTGCAAGTTGCAACCTCGAAGTTCTTGTCCCGTGTGTCATGCACTTGTGAGCTGCGGCGCAGATTCAGTCATTGCCACACATTCATACGATCAAAATGCCAATCAAGACTCAAGAAAGCAAGGCCAACATCAAGTCTCCTGACCATTTCCCAGTGTTTACACCGTCCTCTCATGTTAGATCAAAATGCCAATCAAGACTCGGAATTGCAAGTTGCAACTTCGAAGTTCTTGTCCCGTGTGTCCTGCACTTGTGAGCTGCGGCGCAAATTCAGTCATTGCCACACATTCATACGATCAAAATGCCAATCAAGACTCAAGAAAGCAAGGCCAACATCAAGTCTCCTGACCATTTCCCAGTGTTTACACCGTCCTCGGTGAAAAATATCTTCTTAACGCAAGGGAGACGCCTGCAACAGAAAGGGCATGGCAATTGCAATTCCTTGGCTGGAATTGTGACTCAATATACTGAACAGTCTGGTCGAGGCAAATCAAGATTCTACACCCTCCAGCATCTGCAATGACTAGGAAAACACAAAGGCATCGCTTTCCTCCCAGAAATGGACACAATATTTTCTACCTTTCAGTTTTGCAACGCAACCGAGAAAATGTCGGCGTGCCAAATTTTTTTAAAAGAAACGGGGTAAAGATTCTCAAATTTTTGCTGCTTCCACTCCCCAGAGAAAGATTCAGGAAAAAAGATAAAAATTTCTCAGACTTTCATTTCCCCCGAGATAGGATAATGTCACTATCTCACCATCTTTACATATGCATTTGCAGTTGCACACTTGCACTAAAGAATGGGCAGGGACAAAGATGTAGGGAAAATAGGAAAAAAGGAAACAAGAATGATAGTATACCGACGCCCGATAAGACGTTTCGTATCGGACGCATCTCCACTCCCCCACGTTGCTTCCTCTACACCACTCATTCCCCACTACCAGGTGCTGATACCTCTACACCACTCATTCCACCACTACCAGGTGCTGCTACCTCTGCACCACTTGCCGCCGCCCTCGCCTCCTCGTCCCTACGCCACTCGCTGCGTAGCCGCTACTGCCCTCAGTTTTCCCGCGACCACTGCACTCTGCATGGCCGCCGCAGCCCTCGTCGGCTCCTCGTCGCTAGAGCCGCTCGACTTGAGGCCGTCGCCACCCTCTGTGTCCCTAGCGTCGACATGCATGATTGAGGCCGGCGACACCCATCGCAATGGGTGTGGGATCTGGGCTACAATGGTGAGTGCTGATTGGTATCTGTGTGGCCGCCGCCACTGTCGCTCTCTGCGTGCCCTGGTGTTGCCGTAGTCCCCGCTGCTCTTCGCTTGCCTAGCTACGCTCGCTGCTAGGTCCACGGTCCATGTTATTTCTCTGATTGCTCGGTGACAGTCACTATGAGGTATCTGCTGCTCTCGGAAGGGGCAAGGTTCCTGCAGCTCGCAACCGGTGTGCTATGTCTCATTTGTTATGAACGCTATGCACACCCTTGTAAGTTGGATGTTAATATTTCTATCTGCTGATTTTCATGGTGATTTTATTTGTTCTCGGGTGCTGCAGCAAGTATTTTTTTTCTTGTTGCAATAAGTCTTTTCTATTATTTCAGTAAGAGTTCAGTTTTATTCGCATAGATCTATTATTCTAGTTTTTTTTTGCGTTAAGTATTTAAAAAAAAACCTCGACCTGCAGGGGTACAAGACATCCCCCGGCATTAGCTTAAGAAGAAAGATCCTCTCACAGATCGAGAAAATCCCCGAACCCTTGCCCTACCCTGACACAGCGGCATCAGCCCGTGTGAGAGCGCCTAGGGGAGCTTAACGCTCGGCCCAGACGGCCTGGGCCCTGACCCTAACGACCAGCGACTGGGTGAGCCTTTCGGCCTGTGCTTTGACTTATGGGGCAAGCGAGAGGATTTTTTTTGCCCCCAGCCTGAATCGAACCCAGGACCTGGGGGGTGCTACTAGAGCGTTCTACCACTATGATAGAAGCTCGTTCGCGTGTTAATTATTTTTAAATGTTGCAACTATCATTTTCAAATGTTACAGTGTTATAAGGTTCTAAAATTTTCGTTTTGCAAAATCATATATTTATGGTATTATGCAATTTGTGAGAAAATGATATTTTTTATTTTTTTTTCTCGGTTTTACCTAATGTTATTATGCATTTCGTTGCATATGGCGATCACAATTATTGCACAAATAATTTACCCATGTTGCACTAGAGGTATGATGGGAAGTGCCCCCATCGTACATCCCCGGACCATAGTAATCCCCAAAAGAAAAACAGGATGAACAATCTCAGATGAAATCACTTGTACACGACAGACAATTCACAGGCAATACAGAAAGAACATGAAAAAGGTTGAACAGTTCAAGGAAAAGCCTGTGCTAATTACTCCTACCACACATTCAGCCCAGAAAAACCATGGGCAAGTAATAGACTAACAGGAATAGATAGTTCACCTCCCTTGAACAAATGCACAAGAAGAAACCGGAGAAAGCGATTGCTCCAAGCAACCTTTTTTTGGGAGTAACAGGGATCCTGGGTCTATGACATCAAATTTAAATAATATGCATCCCCCAAACAAAATGAATGTTAAGCAATACACGTCCTCCAATAACTAAAATGGAAGTAGAAATTAGTTAACTTGTAGCTATCATGGTAATAATGAAATTGCAACTCATCAGATACCAATTTTCAGGCTTCAAGTAGACTCCCACAACCTCAAATTTTAGAGGAAAAGAATCCAGGAATTCAGGTAACACCCCACTAGCAGTTAGCTAGTTTGACAAGCAAATCGAGCATCTTCTGAAAGCAAAAGCTGAGATGAAAAGGGGGGAATAAAGTTGTCAACGAAAAATCTAAGACTATATATGCTCAGCGGGTGATAGGATACGCTCTATTGATATAAAGGATGCAATTATTGCACTTTGTATGAAACACAAGCAAGTTCCTGCTGTGATATATGCAGTACAAAATGGATATGGCCTTTGAAGGGATTGGTGATTGATTAATAGGCATCACCAATCCAACATACTGGAAACAACACATACATAGATTGCGACCAGGCTTAAGATATAGACCAAATGACAAGAAAACGAAAACCAAATTGAATCAAACCGTGACTTCTTAACCTCCAAACGCAACACAATCATTTTCGTTGATTCAACACAGAATAGGCACATAAATAACTACTCTTGCGAGATAACTATAGTTACACAAAGCATCTACACATCTCAAATGTCACGAGATCAAATAATTGCTCAAAAGCTCTAGCTAAATGATACTAGATCACAATACACACCACCAAATTTAGATGATCCATGCAAACCGCACAGTGAACTCTAGTACTCCCTGTTAAAGTATAAGTGAATTGCCCATCTTTCCTCATCAGCTTAAACTTTTAGGTGAACTGACTGGTGCATGAAACTCAATATGGTATCAGAGCCAAGAGGTCTCGAGTTCAAGACCTGGCTGATGCAATTAAAAGAAATTAATTACAGTCCACTTCTATTCCATGTATTAGGCCTAAGGGAGTCTACACGTGAGGGGGAGTGTTAAAGTATAAGTGAATTGCCCATCTTTCCTCATCAGCTTAAACTTTTGGGTGAACTGGCTGGTGCATGAAACTCAATACTCCCATATCCACAACCATTAATTTACCACAAAACATGAATAGCTGACGAGCTAATTCTCAATCTCTCATCAAACCATCTCATCAAGAAGATTCCCGATTTCTCATCAAACCAGATCAACAGACTTCAGATATAATCATCTTGCATTTAAATCTTACCCAGCCAACCCAACTACACCATATGCTGGCATTCTAATTCATGCTTAATCTACCCATCCAATCGTCTAACTATATACTACATATGTAGCATCAAAACTGACAACAATTTGTCGCTGTGGACTCTGGCAAGACCACCAAGAATGCATGAGCAGATCAGACGTAGCCACAGAGAATTAACAGGAAATAGTGATTCATATCCATTATTTGTTACTCTTACTGCCCTATTATTACCATAAATATGATCTCAAATCACACAGATATTAGAAACAGGCGAGTGAGCAAAATAGTGGAGTTATGGCTTAGATTTACTATACAAGCACGAGGACGCTCTCGGCGCCGGCGCCTCCAACGACGGCGGCTCCGTCGCCGTCGGTGTCGTCAGGGACGGCGCCCTTGGGGACGGTGACGACGAGCTCGCCCTCGGCGTAGGTGGCGGTGGCCATGGCGGGGCGGGTGCAGGGCGGGAGGCGGAATCGCCACCGATCGAGTTCGAACGCGGCGGTGCTGTCGTCGCCGCCAACGCCGGCGGACAGGTCCCGGACGACGACCTTGGTGACGCCGGGGTAGATCTCGACGGCGTGGGCGCGGGCGCCTGCGGGGGAGAAGCCGTCCGCGGCGGCGACGAAGCGAAGCGCCGCCGCGTCCTCCTCGACGGCGACGTCGGCGTCGGCGGCGAAGGGGAGCTCGAGCACCTTGGCGAAGATGTGCGGGAGGCGCCGCAGCTTCTTCCCGCCGCCGCCGGCCGCCGCGGCCATGGCGGCGCAGCGCTGCACGGCGATGGTGCGCTTCCGCGGGGCCGGGTGTACCCTCATGGCGCGCGGGCGCGGCTGCGTCGGGAGGAGGAGGAGAAGAAGAAGAGGGAGCCTCGAAACCCTAACCCTAGACGCGCGCGCGCGAGCGAGGAGAGGAGGGGACAACGGAGGGGTGCTTTAAAATTCGCGCGCTCGATGTGGAGCTGGAGCTCCGTGCGGAAACGGTGGTGGTGGCGACGACGAGCCGTTGGCTCGGCGTTGCTGCCTTTTAATTTCGTCTTTTCAGTTACGGGAAGAAAAGTGGGAGTGATGCCGAGATTAGGAAGGAATTTAGGACCAGTAAGACCGGAGGACCTTGGATTTGGCGATCAAGGAAAACACGCTGATTGTTGGTTGCTGATTTAGTTTTAACTCTAGAGGCTAGCCTTGTCTTCGTTGTTTGACAAGGAAGTGCTACTCCAAACTAATGACATCTTTTAGCGCTCTGCCAAGATAACACCGAGAAATTTAGGCCATGTTTCAAACACTGAAATTTTATAAGAACTAGAAGCCATATCGTTTCGGTAGGAAATCTTGGTCTTTTTTTTTTTCAGTTTATTACTTATGACTTCTCTTAAATAAACAAACGGAACAGTTTTCTGTCACCGTTTTGAAGTGACTTATCAAGATGGTATTTTTGAAATGATTTATCGGCACTCGGTTCGTTCACACAAACATTTACGCTAGGACCAAAAACATAAAATCGTAGCCATAAACTATAAACTGTAGCCTAAAAGAATCCACCCCTTATATTCTATGGAGACCCTCACTTGGAATCGCATGGACATAGTACCATGAATGGCTAATTTGCTATACGCCCGGGAATGGCTAATGTCTTTTTAGGTTTTTGGCTTATCCAAAAAAATCAAAACAAATGACACAGCTTTTTAAAATGAATTTTACAAATGGCTTCTCTAATCTAAAACTGTATGCGTTGTTCATATCGGTATCTTGAAAAGCACAAAGAAAACCATTAACCGCAGAAAAAAGAATATGCTCCAAACAAATCACAAAAAAAAAAACCGCGAGCTCAGGCAAATCGAGTTCACACAACACATTCAACATCGAAGAAAAACCGAAGCTGGACAATCCGTTCATCCTTATGTAAATATAGATGTTTTAACAAGTTTGATTCTCGAGTCTCAACATAATCGGTTGAGTCTTTTTTTTTCCATCCGTGGATTCGTATCACACGTGCAGCTCGAAATTAAAAAAAATAGAGGCGATGAAAAAGGAAAAGAATTCCTTGAAAAAGAAAGAAAGAAGAAGCAAACAAACGGAGGCTATTCTCTTCGTTTTAACGTCAAAGCTGCTTTTTAGCATTTCAGTAACTAACAGAGGAATAGGATGTAACTAAGGAATAGGATAAAAAAGCACATACCTTACGGTGTGACGTGTGCCCCCTTTATCCTGTCCTCGTCAGCACCGGACCACACGTCACCCTCTCCCAAGTGGTGGGGCCACTACAGCATGGACCCCACATGCTGGAGACGGCACGAAAGTGATTTAGGACTTAAACTGGATGTTTATTAGACCTAAGATGCTCGTCAAAAGATTGTCATGCTCAACATTCTTCTTTAGACTGCTACTGGTTGGCAATCACATTTTTACCCTGCTAGTTTTTGGCTGTTTCTGTAAGCAAAAAAAAAAAAAAAACAGCAAATAGACAGTGGTAGAAGAAAAATTTTCCCATCAAACTAAGGCTTGTGCAACTGGCGAGTAACCAAACAAGTTAGCAAGTTGAAGTGCCATGGGATCACTACTTAGCACGTCAAATTGTGCAGCTCACACTGGTACTATATAACATGTTGGCTTTAAGCCTTTAACACAACACACTTTTGTACGGAACAGAGCAATTAATAATCATATCATGTCCAGATGGGATTAGGCTGACTCGTCACTTGTCACCATCAGGACATGCATGGGCGGCACCCATAGAAACAAGAGACATGCATGGGCGGCACCCATAGAAACAAGTACTCGTACTACAATCTCTACTCAAATTCATAATTCAGTTCATGATGAGAGCTTCTACAATCATATGGAGCATCGCTGGATGCTGGTGAATGGTGATGAACTGATGATACAGAACTGGAAGACAGAAAGGCTGGATCGGATCCCAAGAATCGGATCGGAATACAATCTCCAGCCTTTCTGTCAGATAAAGAAAAATAATAATGCAGTCCAAAGTTGACCCCACAGCACAAATGCAAACAATCCAATAGGCCAAGTCAGAATCCATCATGTGCCACAAATAATCCAACCATGCTGATTAGATGAGCACTTGAATATGGAAACAAAACACTAGATGCTGACACGATGCATATGCCTCCATGGGCCCCGTATGATTAAAAATCTGGAAGAGGATAAACTGAGGCATATAATGCAAGAACATGATGTAGATGTGATTTTGACAAAAACCTGAATGTATAGTATTTTGGTGCATTGTCATGATGCCTCCCTGACCTCTTGTGCAGTGCAAGTGTGCAACAGATGCTGGCTATCCTCACCTTGCTACTCTCAGGAGTCAGAAGCTTAAGGTGGCAACAAAAAAACTTTTACGGTATGGATGCTTGTGTAGACTAATCATGTTGAGAACACATGCTTAATTAGTGGCAAATCATACAAATACGTACACTGTTCACTCAAGTTTTGAGGTCGTCTTCCACAGTACACTAATTAGAATCATAGCTTTATTTACGATTTGATATACCGAGAAATTGAGTCATGTTTCAAAGACAACCTCAAAGCAGACGTCAAGGGCAAAGGTCTGTGGTTTTACTCGGAATAGATGTTCCTTTTGGAAATTCCAGTAAAACTACAATGAGAAAGTCTTGAAAAAAAGATAAAATAAGAATTTAATTTCTGCTAATTCCTTTGTAGTTCCCTCCACGTCTCTGTGCTCCCTATTTGTTTTGGGCCTAATGGAATGCATCAAGTTGAAATGATGACGTTCAAAGAATCGGATACTGTATCACAAGTCATGTTGTGCAAAAGTCTGTTTCTTCACAGTTCACACTATCCATAGTGCAGCTTCCCACAGGGAAAAATATTTAAGTTTTTTGCATAACATATTCAAATTCATAAGGGGAATCATTGTTCAACTACAATTTTTCAACCCCCATCTCTTTTTCAAGGGGTTACATAAGCTACATAAAGAGCGTAGAAAATATTAAAACATTGTATTGTTGCACTTGTTAGCTAGACAAATTTTTAGAAAAGTACCTGTATTCGGTAGGATTGGAGTCCATTGATCTGATTCTTACATAACAGTGACAACTGAAGCTATATGCAGGGTAAGTCCCATATTGCCCTGCTGATTTGCTGAACTCGTACAGGGTGCTGGTCTATGCACTTGTTAGCTAGACAAATTTTTAGAAAAGTACCTGTATTTGGTAACATACTTGAGAATTGGAACACATTAAGAGAACCTCAGTTAGTTAGTTGTGTTTTGTTTCTACATTATCTGCATCGCCTGTTTCCTCCGGAAGGAGACCTAGAAGAGGCAGGGGCAGCAAGGAACTGAGATTGCATACAACAATCAATAGAGGTAAGTTTCCAAAGCTGTCACTAGTGACTCCAAAAAGCCGTGTTAGACCAGCACCGACCAGACCACCAGTAACACTTCCAGCATTAGAAATGGACATCAAAGTAGCAAACAAAGTTGCTTCCATTCCTGGAGGGCACAATTTTGCAGCTAACACCAAGACCGGCATAAATGAAGCCTACAGCATAATTCGGGCAACATAAGATTACATACAAGGAAAACAATTGAAGGAGGAAGCCTTTAAGAACAGGTCTAAGCCAGATATGTTGACATCTAAGGGCATGTTCTTTAAGTCAAAAGCTGGCGGCTTTTGGCTTTTACTACAGTACCTAACTTTCAAACGGAGTATTTTCTCAAGACGGGGTCTACAAGTTAAACGATCTACACATTAAAAGCCCAACATCTGTACCAGCCAAAATCGCAAGTGAGTATCTATCTCTCTGTAATCTGTACCGTAAACAGCCAAAATTCAAAAATTTCAGCCATAAGCCGCAGCCGAAAAGAACAGGCCCTAAATCTAAATACTGCTATGTTTGTAATGCGATTGGCACATGATGAGAATGCTCTCCTCAAGAGTGGTTGTTATCCTGAGCATTATCATTTGTCAAGAAAAATTCAAATTGGTCAGCCTTAGTTTCAGGCATATGAAGGAACTATATTTCATGTCACTCTGTCAGTAACATTTGTTAATGAACAGCTCAATGCATTTTTATGCAATGAACAAATCTTCTCGCGCACCCCAGTTAATGTAATATACCAAATAGCATAACCTTGTAAAAGAGTTTACCATCAATCAGAAATTGCAGTAGTGTTTCATACCTGACCAAGAACTGTGATAATTAACGAATCCCCAATGGAGAACCATTCATCACTGATCCCCAACTGCCTATTAAGCCCAGTGACAAGAAGCACCTGAAGATATACAGCATACTCAGTTTTTAAAGATGGAAAATAATTGCAGCCTCACTGAAATAAATAGCAAAAAGAACACCTGTGTCATTCCAAGGGCTGAACCTATGATGGTTGTCACGAGAAAGATTTTCCTCAGATGAACTGCCTTCAGAAAATAGTTATAAAGTCCAACACCGAGCAAGGATGCAATAGAGGTAACAAGCTTTATGCGTCCTAGAAATTCTGGAGTGAACCCAAGCTTATTTGTGCTGAAATTAATTGTAAGGGGGCATGATAATTCAATCATTTAAAAAACATCACACAGATAAACAGCAATCATACACAGGGTTGAGAAAACCGGCGGTTACCGGCCGGTAACCGGAAAACCCGGTGGCAACCGGGTTTTGAAAAACCGGCCGAAAAATTTTAAATGAAGATTTGAATTTTTGACTTGCTAATGCAGTGGGTATATTAGTTTGGGTATTGTTTTTGATATATTAGGTTGATTAGTTATTGTAGGAAGTAAAAAAAAAGGGTGCTGCCATAAAGAAGGGTGTTAGTAACTTGATCATGAAACTTAGCAGAGGACCTCTTATTGTAAATCTAAGGACTTTACAACATTATTCTTTGATTTAACAATGCCCAATTCAAAATTAGATCAGTTATCGCTATTAGTCACTATACCAGCACATTTATCTTCATTTGAGAGACAATAACAATAGCACCAAAACTATGATGACTGAAGAGAAAGAAATATTGAATGACTCTTGAAGATATAGCCAACTTCTAATTCATAAAAAATAGCCTTGTAAAGTGCTATACTATTATAAATAGCCTTGTAAACAGCCATAGTAAGTCTATACTAGTATATATTTGACAAGTTCATAACATGACCATAGTAGAGTATATGACATTAACATAGCTTAGCTTGGATGCCTCACGAGTCACGACACTTGAGGGAGAGGGCTTCATGACGTGATCAAGGTAGTAATGAGCTATTTTTACGTACAACTTCAGGTCTTATTACTTTCTTAAACACTTTCTATGTAATATTTATATTATTCGAATTTCTAATCACCCAAACGGTTTTCACCGGTTTTTTTCTGGTTACCGGACCGGTTTTTCCGGTTACCGTTTTCAAATTCGAATTTTGGATCGCAAAATTTGACCGGTTTTTTCTTGGTTACCGGCCGGTTTTTCCGGTAACCGGCCGGTAACCGTTACCGGCCGTCCGGCGGTTTTTCCCCGGTTCCGGTTTTCCAAACCTTGATCATACATAAATCAATTCATAATGAAAAATTGTATTGTACATAAGGTAAGTATGACATAATCATCACTTTCTTGTTGTAATTTGCAAAGTTGATTTTTTTTGGCCTTTTTGTATGCGTTATACCCTATGGTAATTAAATTGCTCCAAATAAAGATGAGCTAGAGGAAGCATCCAGTAACATGATGTAATTTCTAAAGCTGCCGTTAATGGATTTACAACTACTCCAGCACAACAGTCAAAAGCAATCATGTAAGCCATGATAAAGATAATGCCATTGCAGACTGATATCGTTGTAAGTTTGATACATACAAGAAGAAAAACGTGGCGGAATCTGACTGTGGTGTTGCTTGCCAGAGGAATATAAACAAGGTGGGCAAGAAAATGTTAGGTTGCTTTACTGAAGTCCAAAGCTGCCTGATGTGCTGCTTAGAGCTCTCAACGAATCCTGAACCAGAGACTGAGATAGCACGTTCCCCAGAAGTCAGACAATGTTCATTTACAAGAGCTGCAACAGCAGATGTCATCAGGGGTAAAAATGCTGTAACACCAAAGACAAATCTGCGTTTACAGGAATACTTTCATCAGTGGACTGCATACAAAACAGGTAGAGCTTAAGTGGTAGCAAGGATGCTATTGCTATGGGACAAACCTTACTCCATACGTGTCCACAAGCGAACCACTGAAATATGCACTCACAATTCCACCAAATGCCGAGGATCCCCAACACAGTGACTGGAGAGATCCAGATGTACTCTGTGATTCGCCACGAGCTCGCTCAACTACCATAGAATCTACTACCTGCAGTTTTTTCACTTGTGTTATTGATACAAATCTAGGAAGCAACAATATTTATAAATTTCGTTGTACCCTTGTCCTAAGTCATGTCAAATTGTCAGGCATCCAACATGTGATAAAAACGAGGTGGTGATTTTTTTTATTTGAAAGGTAAACTTCATTTGGATGTATTTTCAATGCAAAATGGTATCCTTGGCTAGATGTTTTCAGTTCCAGAGCCTGACAGCTCCTATAATGATTTAACAACTTTGAATAAGATAGGAAATATATGTATGAATTGTCAATCTTATAGTGCAAAATTCAACCGGAGATAATTTTTTGTTGAGTAGTAGTACCCATTATCTTCCTGAAGAAAAATGGCAGTCATGTGTAAATTACAGGGTTGCATTATTAGTCCACAAACTAGCTAGAATAAAAGCCCTCAGATACTGAGATTCAGTACACGTTGCAAGACCATCAAATAGAACAATTCAAGCTAATTGCAAGAAAAAAACTCGACCTGCGGGGGGGAGGAAACCCCCCGGGCATCATGCTTAAGAAGAAGGTCTTCTCACGCAGACCGAGAAAACCCCCGAACCCCTGCTCCACCCTTACACAGCGGCACCACGCCCGACCTTTGTGAGACGACCGGCGGATCTTTTGGATCAACGCCCTGGCGGGTCCTTAGACCTGTGCTTTGGTGTGGTAGCAGGTGAGGGGATTTTTCCCCCAAGCCTGAAATTCGCTCCCACTGGGAGTCGAACCCAGGACCTGGGGGGTGCTACTGAGGCGCTCTAACCACTCGACTAGAGGCCCTTTCGCAGCTAATTGCAAGACCATCAAATAGAACAATTCAAGCTAACTTAAAAATATAGCCAATGTGCCTCCACTTAATTTTGGTAACGAGGAAGTAGGAAAATGGGAGCTTGCCTTTTTGTAATAGTTTTGAGGACTGTGACCACTTGTTCTTTGGTTGTGCTGTAGCATGATATAATTGGATGCCTATAAGCAACATTTTGATTAAGGGTTGTTGATGCCTATACTTTATAGAATATAAAATTGGATTATTGTTAATATCTTCAATGATGCAGTTGCAGCATGTGGGAAGATAAGGTCTGTATGTATAGAAATTTGGAGCGATAGAAGCAAGTACTTCTTAATATGAATCAATTATTGTTTCCTAACCAGTTGGTCTTATTGGTATTTTCCTTATCGCATAATGGGTGGCAATTTACATGACACAGGAGAGACCGAGAGAGGGCACACTGAAGATATTTGCTTCAGAGATAACATTCATAAGTCAAAATAAAATTCAGTTATGGAGTATTTGTTCTTTTGCAGAAGTTTTCAGTGTGTAATCTTTTGAGTGTTCATACGTGGTAAAGATCCTATGCCTGAATTAATTTGTAAAGTTAAATTGACTTGCAAGATAGCTGAATGCAAACTTGCACTGTGCTCTTTCTCAAGAAAAAAACATAATGCCAGTGAAGGTTATATTATGTTACCAACAATAATCACAGTTTTACAAAAAAAAAAACAAGGGGTTATAAATAATAGGATTTAGATCACAATATACAAGGAAGTCAAACTTCTCACCTTCAGAAAAAAAAACTATTAATGTAAACTAGGTCAAGAAATTTGCATGAAAATTTAGCATCTAAATATGACTATTAGAAACGAAAACAACAAAGTATCAATACATAACTGGAGCTCATCATCACTTTAATGAATGCTAAAGACTGTACAGACGAAATACATAACACTCAATATAAAAAATTGACAAACATAACTTGCTTGTAGAAGATTCAGCTTGTACTTACAACATCTGAGAAGGCAACAGAAAGCGATCCAAGAAGAATAGAGAGCGCTGCATCATATTTACTGTTCACTACTGTGGCCATCAAACTCCATGAAAGTGCTCCAAGGAATCCTGACAGAATCAGATATGACCTTCTTCGATATCCAAAGAGTGGGATGGAATCACTGGAAGGCAACAGCAGAAGAGTCATAGTGCCATCAAGTGTACAAAAATAACAGAAAGAAATGTATACAGAAGTTTTTGTGAGACCTGACAAAGCCATAGAGGGGCTTGATCAACCATGGCAAGGATGAGAAACCAGATATAACTGCAGTCTATACAACAGAAATCATCTTAGTCACCTATCATTCTATCAACACCTACTGTTTAAGAGTTAAATTATTGCATGCATGTAATAAGACCACATCTCTAAATATCAAGACCATAAAGACAGTATATGGAAGAAGGGAAAAAGAATGAGCACCACATACCTCAGCTGGATCAAGGTGAAGATCATCTTTTAAGTAAAAGTTCACAGCAAGTCGGGCAAGGCCTAAAACCCCTTGCACAAAATATACAATGGCAACTGCCATATTATCAGGGGACAGGTCCACCCCAAATGCCGTGAAGTATCTTGATCCGGACTTGCTCTTGCGCACATCATCTGTACTGGACTGCTTCTTCTGCCACCCCTCCAAGTATCTGTTACTAGTATCACCTTTAGTTGAGCCCGCCTGATATCTAGGCATGATATTTCCTACAATTAGTACCATGATGAATGAGTATGCAGGTAAACAAACAAATTCTTCTATTCACATCATCAATGGCCAATTTTGGGGAAATTTTTTGTCAATATAATGGGGGAACGAGAGAATGTGAAAGAAAAGTTGCAAGGGGCGATTTTTTGATATGCAAATTGCACACACAAATGTAGTACAAAATAGAAACTCTGAACTAGCCTATGTAGCACAAGCTAGGACTGACCATATATGCACTGCTATTTTTCCCTTTTTCCGCTTAAGATTAGTGAGAAGATGAAAAGTTTTGGAAATTAGAATTATAACTTTGTAAGGGGCCATAGAAGCACATGGTCTACATTCATCTACTCCAACCTTGATATTGTAACTTCAAATAAAGAAAAAATTAATCTAGAACTCCTTATCCAACCTTAATTTACATAACCTCAAAGGTTTGTAGTATGCCAATACTACGTTGTTATGATTTCTACTTGTCACAATGATATCCAAATGGGAACAGTTCCTTGAACAGGTATATGGTATTTCTCATAAAAACAGCCCTATGATATAAATATTAGAAAGAAAGAGATAGCAATGTTCAGTACTTTCGACATTCTTATGCTTCCATGAATTAATGTCTTAGTGAATCCATATGTTTCTTTTTTAGAAACACAGGGCCAAAACCCTGCTTCCCAATTTTCATGAAGAACACAGAAGCTGAAGTATCCTGAAGTTTCACTGCACATTACAAACCCAGGAAAATCAACTCACTATTAACTGCAGTATAGAAAATCAACACCTTTCTCAAATGACTGACAGCCAATGTGCCACGTCTACATAAAAGCTCTAACATGGCTCCATACAACAGAAGAACAGAAGCAAAAAGTGCATTCTATACAATTGCATGGAGCAAATCGGTAAGCTTGAGCCAGTTAAAGTGCCATGTTGGCAACAAATAGTTATTTACAAGCTGTACAGAAATACAAAATAGAGATGGTACTGGTGCACACAAGGGCAGGGGAAGTGAGGAAGCATTGGGCACATAACTTTTTATATACACTGCAACTGTTATGCCATTAGTACTAGGTCATATACATTGTACATGACAATTCTCTAATACAGCAACTTACATTGGTAATCATTAAAGAGAAGAACGCACATGACAGGGCAAAACTCCGAAATTACACCTACCCTCTACATTTCCACTCCACATATTAGTATAAATAGAAATTACTCTACCACCTTTCTGACATATCATCTAGCTCTGCTCCTTGCTACACATCAGACACAACTTGTAAATTGTAAATAGTGACCAGAGACACAACGATGCATGAGAAAGGCTCACTTAGCTCTAATTTGAGCTCTTTTACGGTACCTTAAAATAAATATGAGCTGTCTAATCTTTACGATCCAATGGTTCAGATTAGTTAGTATTTAATTATACTATCATCCACACTACTAGTAGTAGAATCTCTAAATGGATAAAATTGTCAATGAGACAAATGACATAATATTAATTTTTGCCGGAGCTAGCTTAATTAGGCGTTGCTCCAGTAGGACCCGAGCATGGCACCGACGCTGGCCCTCCGCATGTACTGGTGGTGGGCAGCAGCGATGGCGCAAGAAGGTGACCACGGCATTCAGGCCAGGTTTTAGCGACCAGGCCATGATCGCTCGACGGCATGCAGTTGCCTGTCAACCTGCGACAGTGGCAGTGTGGACTTGCTATGTGTCGAATAATTCATGGTAGCCTCACGAAGTCACATTCACGATCCTCACTATGACATAGGAGAGAAGGGGATAGATACAGGGTTGGAGATCACAACTCTATAAACATGCAAATAGTAGTTTATAAATCGCACATAATAATAATAACTCTTTAATTTCCAAATTCTCCATATGCATATATACATTAAGTTAAAAAGGGATTTTTTACAAAGCTCCTTTACCGAGGTTGAAAAACAAAAATATATAATACTCTCACAGATCAATGGTTAGATTTCATTTCTTCTACCATCTTTCTACTATTAGTATAATGTACTGTAAAAAATCCCCCTAATTTACTTATTGCAGCTGCACACAGCAACTGCATTGCACCAACCAACAATCACACGCCCACAATCCAAACACTCAGAAGTCAGAGCTTGCTATCCACAGTCAATTACGCTCTCTGTCGATACTCGCTCTTCACAATTCAACCCGGTCTCCTCTTCTACCACGAAAAACATCCTATGGGGCTACGACTCATTGAGATCCCCAATTCCAACAGTCCTCACTGCAATCCCGCACCAGATCCTCAGCAATTCGGCGGTTCCGCCCGTGTACGAGAGAATTTCGAGCTCACCAGACCGGTGGTCGGAGGAGGCGGAGGCGGCGGCGCGGCCGTCGAGCTCGAGCGGGCGGCGAACGGCGGCCTCCTCGTCGTACGAGTCACGGCCGGCCGGGCTGCCGGAGGCCATCCCGGGCGGTCGGAGGCGGCGCCGTCTCCGGCAAGCCGCGCGGATCGGCGGCGCGGTGGGACGGGGAGGTGGGGACGAGGTCGGAGACGGGCAATGCGGTGCGACGTGGAAGTGGGCGCGCACGCGAGAGCGTAACATCTGCCTTTGTGTCTCTCCCTGTCTCTCTGTATCATGGGGCCCACACCCTAACTCTCTCCTGGTTTGTTGGGTTGGCAGTACTACACTACAACACATCCTTGTGTTTCTCTCTCTGCTCAATTGGCCCACACACTCTATCCCTTGGTTTGTTGCATTTTTATGGTAATATTATAGTAGAACATCTGTTTCGTGTTTCTCTCTATGCTTCCACAGGTCTATATTATGATCACACTATTACTGTAAATTTTACGAGGGACAATTAGCCGCCTTTCCATCGTACCCTCCTTTCCCCGATAGATCTTAGTTGGATTGATTTTGGGTCGTTCAATATGGCACAACAAAAAATTGTAAAAAGCTCATCTCCGGTGGTGATCTTTGGCCTCCGCGGATTCCTGCTTTTCAGAGGAGGAGGCTGCGGTAGATGGCCTCCCTTGAGCATGAAACGCAACATCGATATGATAAACATGAAAAAAATTATCCACGGTTGCAACAACCAATCACAAAACAAAAGTAGTGCAACAAACTAACAACTAACTGCAACCACAAAGAACACCATGATGCAACACATAAGAACTCCAACGCAAACATCAACAAATTTCTATTGCAGCAAAAATAAAAACTCTCGTGCAACAAATAGACACAATTGATGTAACAAAAACACTATTGTCATAACAAATGAAAAGACGGTTGCAATAAAATAGTAAATCTAATTGCAACAACCATTCGAGGAGGCATGCCAGTATGCAACATTCAAAGAAAACGTCTACAACAACTCAATTAACTATTGCAACAAGCTAACAATTAACATAAGTATAGAGGAGAAGACAACAGTATATCACACCACCGTCTCATCGTTGCCACGGACTCGTCGTCGTTCATGTTGTTGGCCCTATCATGAGGGGCAACACCAGTACGGGTAGCCTTCGATAGAGTTGGAGTACGGATATCAAAACCACACCTAGCTAACACCAGCGGATCTCTGTTGGGCTTGATGGTGCTCATGGAGGTCACGTCTGGTGGGCGGACTCGGCTCAGCCCAACACTCTTGTGGAGGCCATGTCGGTAGCGCATGCTCCCCAACGACAGTAGAGCTCTGCCGTGCATGGAGAAGGAAAGAAGGAGCTCGTGTGCTTGCGTGTGATAGAGAGAGGCGCTTAGCTATACCTTGCCGAAGAGCTCAGCAGCAGTGGCTTGGGCAAAGCAGCTGAGAGACTCATGGGGTAGAAGAGTGAGGAATAAGTGGATGATTAATATATACCTTGTAACGCCCCCGTTTCCAGGGGCACGTACAGATACGGCATTCCGCAACTATTCACGCATGAACAGTTATGGAGTGTCGCGCAAGAGTATACCATTGCATGCTTACAACAAAAGTCCAACATATATTTCACATAAGGATTAACATCCATTTTTCAACAGCGGGCGTGCAAGCCCAAAGTATACTTACATCACAAAAACTCCAGAATCCGCTTGAGCGCGGCCAAGACCTAAAGCCACGGGTCCTCGTCGAAGAAGTGACCTTCCGGAACTTCCTCAACGGGGAGACAAACACCTTCGTCTTGATCCTCTAAAGAAAGGCAAAAGCAAGCCGTGAGCCAAACAACCGGCTCAGCAAATCCCAAAAGGGACCCTAACTTATTACAAGCACGGAACAACAATGGAAGGGAGTATACTTGGTTTATTAGCTTTGGTGGATGCAGTTTTATTTGCAAATATTTTGATAAGACGGACCCAAAACTACTCCTCAAGAACTCAGGGGTTTTTCATAAAGATTCAATTAACCAACTAAACAAGTTAAAGCATGTACAAAACTACTTAGCTTTGCTGCTGGAATCACCCACGTGACACAACTCCATTAACCGGAAGCACGGCGTATTCGAATACCATTCATTTGACTCTGCAGAGTTTGCTCAGCTTTACCCACACGATTTCTTAACTCCCGCGTCCGGGTTAAGAAAGCCAGGTCGTTTCACTGCTCAATTCTTTATATAGGCTCTACCCGGTAGAATCCACTCGGGTCTGGCTCACACATACACACACACACAAACGTCCGCTTCGAGTGAACTCTACTGTTGTTAGGCACCGCAAAGACGGCACGCCTAACCTTTGTTACCCAAACACCTACTCCACAACACTGTAGAGTTTCAATCGAGTTGGCGACTACTAAACCGGTGTTGACAAGTCAACTCCGTGGTTGAGCGGTCACTATGTCATTTGCTCAGCGTAAGAGTTCGGTCCTCATATTTTTCCCTCAGGGGCCCGCGACCCCTGCCAGGTCCGCGACCATACAACCTAGGGTAAGAGGCGGGCGAGAACCGTCTCGCGGCGCACCACAGCCCCCCTTACCCTATTCTGCGCATGCCGACAATCTCCGCCCTAGGGCACGGTGTCCCATACCACCCTGCCCTAGAGTCGGGTTTTCCAAAGTGTAAAGACTTATTAGTGTAAAGACTTTGCACGATCATAATAACCTACAATTATCTAGAATAACAGATAATTAATTCTAGGGTTACAAAGGCATGGCTACAAATTTAACATGGCATTTGTCGGTGGTAGGTTTAACTACATAACATGTCATTCTAAACATTTTATTTTATTTTGAACTAACATTTCAGAACTAGCTCAATGCAAATAGCGTAATAACATAATTAAATAACATGGGTTGCAACATGATCAAAGGATTTGGGACTTGCCGGCAATTTGGACGAACTCGATTAGCTTGAACGTAGAAGCCTCTGGATCCTGCGACTGCACTTGAACTTCCGGGATCTCCGACACTAGCGCAAACACATAAAACAATTAAATCCAGCTTGAGACTAATCAAGCGAGGAAAAATAAACTATTTAAAAAGGAGTAAAATGCAAAAATCCTCAAATTGGAATTTTAGGAATTTATCTGGGATGAATCTGGAGGAATGGAGGTCAAAAATGGGTTCATGATATTATCTGTTGCAAAGAGGTGAAATTTGGGAATTTTTGGGATTTTCTGTGATTTTCTAGGATTTATTTGGATTTTTCTGGAATTTAGAAATTAATAAACTCGAGAAATTCGGTGTGAATAGTGTTGGGCTGGCCTCACAGCTCTGATGCGGCCCAGCCCGGCTCAAAGCGCGGCCGGCCCACGCGCGCAGCAGCAGCGCTGCGAGAGGCGAGCGGCCGAGGCCGCGCCACGCCGCGCGCCCGCTCGCCGGATGGCCGACGCGTTGCCTGCGGACGGCGGAGATGGCGAGAGAGGAGCGGCGAGATTCGCGCGGTAGCGATCGGCGCGCGGCGGCAAGGAGGCGCGGCGGTGCGGGCGAGATCCAACGGAGGCGGCGGTGTGATTATGAAGATCGGACGGCTGCGGTGAAACTTCATCCGATGGTCGGCGCTAAACGGCAACAGAGGAACGGGCGGATGCGATGGGGCCACGTCTTCGTCTTCCTCCTCTCGCTCGCTCGCGCGCGGGGACGGAGAGGCGGCGCCTCCGCTCTCCGGCGAGGCAACGGCCTCAGGGTCGGGAAAGGTTCCATCGGATAGAGTGCAGCAAGGGATCTCGTTTTGGGGTTGGTGAGGTGAGAGGGTCATCGGGAGGCGGGAGACCGAAGGGGAGGATGGTTCCCGACGGTGGAGGATCACCGGAGCCGAAAGAGGTCGACCGGGCGGTTTCACGATAAGGGGACACGGGGCTCACGTTGGCGGCGCCAGGTGGCTTCGAGCCGCTCTGTTGGGTGCCACGGAGAAGGTCTTTGGCCGGCGGTGGGCTTCGATGCCGGAGCTCCACAGAGGCTCCCTTGGCCTAGGGAGTTTACCAAAAGCATCAGGGGGTAGTAGGGGAGCTCGGGACAAAAGCAATCGAAGAATGAAGGGGAAATGGGGAAGATAGGCTTACGGGTCGCCGCGCGCGAGGGGGTGGCGACGGCGGTGAGGGTGATGAGAGTCCAATCCACCGCTCGGGAGCTGCGTGGGCAGATGGGAGATGAATGGGGCGGTTGGAAGGCTTGGGGAGCAAGAGGGGAGCGGGGAGCAAGGGAGTGGTTTTATACCGGCGGGAAGAAGGAGCCGTGGGAGAAGCTAACAGGCGGGCTCGGGGACAACGGGAAGACAGGGGAGTTGGTGGGCGTCTCCTCCGCAGAGATGACGCGACGACCAGACGAAGTGACGGCGACGCGACGGGAGCAGGAGAGTAGGTGAACAGCGGTCATGGTGAGAGCTGCGTCGCCGCAAAAAGGAAAGCGCGCGCGATCGCAGGTGGGGTCGGAGGCTGCTGCGGCACAAGGAGTGGAAAGGCGGGCTCGCCGGACTAGAGAGCGGCGGCGCGCGCGGCGCGAGAGCGTCTTGGGTGGCGCCGTCGGCTGGCGCGAGGAAACGGGAGGAGCGCAGTGCCAACGGAAGAGAGGGAGCGGGGAGGGCGTCGAAAGAGGGAGGAAGCGGGAAGAGACGGGGCGCCAAGGAAGGAGGGGTGGCGTCCCGGCCAAAAGAAGAAAGCGGGAACCGGGAGGACTTTCCCAAAAGGGAAAGTTTTGAAATTTCACCCAAAATTCAGCAGAAAAACAAACAAAAATTCCGGTTTGAAATTTTGGGGTTTTTCATACCTCCTCTCGTCTAGGGTAGCAGTTGCCAAAAAGCAGCAGGGAGTAAGAGAGATGAAAAGGCTCATAGGATACGGCTTGAACGAGTGGTTGAGAATGTATGAGGCAGAGGAGTGTAGGATAGCTAGATTGCTGGGTGTCTGATTTTTTTCTCTTGCGTGGTGGGACGCACAAAGTATAGCAATTCCCAAATTTTAGTCCAAGTGCATTTTAAGTTTTACCCAAACACAGTGGGCTCCAGGGCCTAAGCCCAGCCCAATTGGCGTCATCAGATTGGGCCGTGTAAGCGCAGATCCGCCTGGCCCACCAAGTCGAACGTCAAAAAGACCAGCCTGCATTTAGACCAACTCAATCAATCTAGTAGTGTTACTTGTGCCACCACAAGGACTCATCCACACCAAGAAGAACAAAATTAAGACAAGAACATAATAGATTTGGCGGAAATCTTCTAAAGCTATGCATTTGAAACAACGTGTACTCTTGAAGCTGCTGATACAACACAAGCCATGGCATCCAGATACCAACACAACAATGGGTCTCTCTCTCAGGAAACTAATGCCTGACGGACTCAGACACTCCTTTTTTGTTGTTGTTTTTTTCACAGAATTTACAAAATGTTCATCTCTGGGCTCATTGGATGACACAGGCGCACGCATTGCTGTCTTCATCGTCCGAGTCTCCAGATTCGCTGCATGGAAGAAAAGATAGAGTTAGGAACAAGAATAAATATATGTTAGATTTGATTTTGATAATAGGAGGTTGAGCAGTCAAGGCAATCAAGGTACACTACTCGCAAAAAAAGGTACACTACCCTAGTGTGGAAAGGCTCAAACCAAACACATTTCTAAGAGGATCGAAAGTAGCACAAGAATGCACAATTATGTCTGTGGTATTCCCATCACAGAAGAAGAATGAAAATGATGTTTGTGCTAGCATACAATTACTAGTTTAAATGCAGTGATGGGAGTACAGTCAACGTAATCAACATTCAATGCATCCATTCATGATATGGTGCTATAAAGAAGCTGGAAGCAATCCGTAACAAATCCGATGACTTGCTGAAAATGAAGGTTTAAGTGCTCAACTGCCTGGTTGTGAGTTTATTTCTTTTGAAAAGATGTGCTGATTTGGATTGGAAGTTTACTTGGTTTTTAGCTAGGCTGTCTATTGGTGATTGAAGAGGATTATCACAAGGTTGTATTCAACTGGCCACATGGTGCACTGCAAATTAATTGAAGAAAAATCAGCAGAACCTTTTCTTACATGGAAACGACAAAACCAAAGATTGCAGATTGAAAATAAATATGAACCACTGACAACTCCAGTGAGACGTGTAATTTTGTAGAAGAAAATTTCTGAAAATAACAAGCTTGGTTGGATGCACTAATTATTAGCATACACTCAGGCCATTTCACAGATGCATGGACTCGACCGATATTTCGAAGATGTCTATATAGCACCTAAATCTAACTCAGACTGGTGAATGGTATTTTTGCAGTCCGAAAATTCAAATATCGCAGAAAGCTTCGGGTTTACATTTTATATATACGGAGTACGATGCATGCTCAAAATCAACCAACTGAAAGCAAAGTATGCAAGAATTACCAAGCTCCTACAAGCACCGTGCAGTGCTAGGTGACAAGACCTCAGTGGACTGACTTAAATCTAGATAGCAACAACGAAGTTACATTAGCTGTTTGATTACGTTTCCTTTCTGCATTGAAGAACCGTTAGTTTGGATGCATTGAAGGAAAAAAACATATCCCAGTTAGGATTCTTGGGCAGCTATCCAATTGGAAGAATATGGCTTAGTCTCCAGTGTCATCCAAACACGACAAATTGGGTTTTATGACAACTTATTGTGATGAATCACAAATCTATCTTTACTTCTTCAGAGTATGATCTCAGCCGTCTAATTTCTTAATCAGATGGTAACCAGATGGACTGTGCTCACTGCAGCCGCATCCATGCTTACATACCACAACCAAGGTCAAAATATAGTAGAATTGTATATCCCTCCATTCTTTTTTACTTCCTAGAATCCGTGTAGTCAAACTTTCCACCAATAGATCTAAAACTATCTAGTATGGCTATACGAAAATTATAAAAAATACTTTTATAATATTACAATTTTATTAGTATATCTTAGTGTAAAGTTGTAAAAAGTTACGGTCAAAGTGGCATCACGAAGACCGTGAAAATTAAAAAACGTCGAGTAAAAAAGAAGGGAGAGAGTAATATTCAATGACTTGCCCCATTCTCATCTCATACAGCCACTGCCCACTACATTGGAATAACAAAAGAAGCCAACAATTATCAAGGGACAGGAGGCACAAGACAACCATTGAATTTGCCATTAGATAGTGTTTTCCTAATGTCAACACAACTGCAAATGACCATGACTTACAAGCAAATGTTTGTACCGACGACCTAAAATAGGAACATTCCTCTAGAGATCAGAGACATTCCACATTTCCACTAGCAGAACTGACCTCTACCTAAACTGAGGAACACACAAATCACATGATGAACATTCAACAATTTGACTATACATCATACCAAATTCACCCACAAATTCAACTATACAGCAGTAAAGAGACAAGGCAAGAGAACACAACATGTACCTTGGCTCAAATTCTTTAACTTCAGTGAGATCCTTCCCCAGCAAATCCATCCACTTCACATTGCCTTTCACCACATTCTTGCTGTCCACACAATTAGCCCTCTTCAGGCTACTCTTGGGAGCCACTGCCGCCACCACCTCCTTACTACCCTCCTCATCATCGCCGGCCACCGCTGTCTCAATCTTCTGGACCTGAGGCGGCTTGTCCTCGGCGACAACAGCGACGCCGGCCGGGCTTGGAGACGCAGCGACGGCATCACTGCTTGCATCGTCTTTGGACTTGGGGAGGCACGGCAGGTAGCACAAGGGAGGAGCGCGGTAGTTCTCACAGTGGGAACTCCTCATCAAAATGGCGAATTGGGTAGCTGAGCTCCAGGAAAACCCACCACATCAATCAAATCTCCCAAGGGGGCGGATCAAGAACGGCCACCGCCACCAGAATGCGACCAAGGATTGCTCCAGGAACAGCAATCTTCACCTTGGAACAATAAATCGGCACTTCAATCCGAGTCTGGATCAAGAACTGCCCACACCAACCATGTGAATCCAAGAACAACACCAAGCTAAACCGGCCAAGAAACAGAACAATAAAGGAGCAAATCTTTACGCAGCAAGGCACCAACAGCAAACACCAGCAGATCGAATCTTGCACTAAAAGAAGCCCTTTTCTAGGGACCAGAAGGGGTTGGAAGGGGCAAGAGAGAGAGGAAGTGGGTCTCCAAGAAGCTCAAAGGGAATGGGGGGAGGAATCCAACCAATAAAGATCGCAACTTTTGCTGCTTTGCCTCGCCTCAATGCCTTGTCTCGCACCGTACCCCACAAGAAATGGAGCAATAATTTACACAAATCTCACGGAAGAAATACTTATACAGGGGGGATTCTTAATGGAGAGAAGAGGAGTGGAGAAATCAAGTGGAAGCAAAAGGATAGAGACTAGTGGTGTATTCTGGTAATATAGAAGAGGGGATGTACAATTCTGGCAGACTAGTAGCATCTCCATTTTCTCCAGTAGAAGAAGACAAGTGCTGTTGAAGGAAAAATAATGTGGATTTTGACATTTTGTGTTTTTTTCCTGTGAAGTTTCTGTTTCTTGGCTTTAGCTTCAGTTTTCACTGCTGTGAAGACTTCCACCCACTCCTTTTTGGTAAACTCATTGTTCAGGATTTTCTGCAACCGTTGTCTACATGTGGAGAGTTATGAGTATGACGGCCATTTTTGAGTTTCCATTTCTCATTACATGCGTAGTTACGTGTCGTGAGCACCATATTTACGTATTATTTAATTATTATAGTGACAATTTATATGTGGGGAGAAACTTTATAACACGTTAAGAAAAAAACGGAGTTTAGAACTGCCTATGCAAAATCAAGAAGAATATCGAATGTCTTTGCAAAAACTTTCCAAGTGTTTGCTTCTTTATTTGTACTCTCTCTTGTTCATAAAAACACGTTTTGAACATAGGCATGTTTCTAAAACATAACTTTATTCACTAATTTTTAGTGTAATATATTTATAAAACCCAATAAAATTACAATATTATGAAAATATTTTTCGAGACAAATCTACAGATATAATTTTCACATATCCAATATAAATATTTAAAAAGATATTCATAGTTAAAATTTTAAAAGTTTAACTGTACGTGTTCAAAACGACATGTTTTTGTAAATTAGAGAAGTATTTGATAAGATAAAATAGACATGCTGAAAAAAGTGATGCTAAACAGCTAGCATGACTTGAACTAACAGAAGAGGATATGAGTCCAGTCCAATATATTTAGATAGAACATGTGGATTGCTTTCACAACAATGAATTGAGCTATAGGATTCTGTGAGAGCTAAATTATGATGGCAAGTTTCACTCAAACGAGCCCTCATTTAGTGGATGCTTTAGGGCCTGTTTGGATCCCTTTATCTAAAGTTTAGTCAGTAAAGTTTAGATCTAAAGTCTCCAAACAGATAGTCTAAAGTTAGATCTAAACTTTAGCTAACCCCTAAAAAATACTTTAGACCATTAGACCACAAAACTGAGCTAAAGTGGTCTAAAGTTTTGGTTTCTCCCGGCTCCCGCACGCAAAAGACGTTTTTGCCCCCGTGAAATATCTGTTCTTCCCGGCTACCGCACGAAAAAACTTCGCGAAATCCATCGGCGCATCTTCCCGCTGGACTCCGACGCCCGCCGAACTAGCCATCCCACCGCCGCCGCCAGACCTGCCGCCCGCCGCGACCAGCCATCCCACCGCCGCCCCGCCTTCACACCGCCGCCCCCGCCGCGCATTCCATCACCGCCGCCCCTGCCGCGCATCCCACCACCACCGACGATTGAAGAAGCAGCGCCGCCGCGTCGAAGATTGAAGAAGCCGCGCCGCGCCGAGGATTGAAGAAGCAGCTCCGTCGTGCCCTTCCCCGCCTTCCTCTCATGGATCCCGTCGATGTGCAACGGCTCAAATATCCCAGGGGTACAAAAGTCCATTTATTGAACCAGAACTAAACTTTAGTCCATGATCCAAACAGTCATGTGGTCTAAAGTTTAGTGGCTAAAGTTTAGTTGTCTAAAGTTTAGTCCTGAACTTTAGCCAACTAAACTTTAGACCTGAGAATCCAAACAGGGCCTTAGTACAGATAGTCGCCTAGATACTTCAACTGTATAATAATGTGCATGGTATTATGGCTGAAAAATAGTGGCTTATGGCTGAAATTGCACTGTAGCTGGCTAAAATTACAGTGTAGTTAAAGGTGACTTATTTGGCGTAATTAAATTTAAAAATAGAAAAATATGTTAGCTCATCACGGACAACACAAACGGATACGGGAAAAAAGAACCGGCAAAAATACTTAAAAAGCCAAAATTTCAGAAAAAGACGAAATTTATGAATAGTGAAAAATAAGCTAGAAATCAAAAGCTCAAACCGAAATTAGCGGGACGTTAGTATGCATATCCTAGATAGTATACCTACTCAGATTTTCTTTTCTAGAACCTAACCACAGTATACTTTTACAAAAAAAACATTATTAAATACTACAGAATTAGTAATGCATATTAAATTTTAAAAGATGAGCATCCATAGGCAAATGTTTACTTGCCATCTATTCTGTCTTCGGAGAGAACCCATGCACATGCTTAATATTCTACGGTTTCAGTTCCAATGAACCACACGCCATTGCTTGCCGTATCAAAATATCATCCTCCCTCCGGTACACAACAAAAACAAGTCATTTGAAATGTCATTACGGTCTCTGAAATACAACTTTGATCACTAATTACTATCATAATATATTTGTAAAATCTAACAAAATTATAGTATTATAAAAGTACTTCCCGAGACGAATCTACGTATATGATTTTTATGTGTATAATCTAAATATTTAAAATGTATTAATAGTCAAAGTTTCTGAAATTTAACTACATGTGTTTTAAAACAACTTGCCCCACTTATTTCTGCTTAAGTTTCTGACTTATTTTTTACTATTCCTAAATTTCATATTATTCTAGATCTTTTGGCTTTTAGAGTTTTTTGTCAGTTCTTTTTCTATATTCGTTTGTATTGTCCGTGATAGGTTAACCTTTTTATTTTTAATTTTTTTAAATTTAATTATACCAAATAAACCACTATTATTGTAGTATGTTTTCAGTCAATTACAGTAAAATTTTAGCTATAAACTATTTCTTCGGCTCAAATGAACGGCACCTTATCTCTGTGAATGGGATGAAGTATCAAGCAAGTCTGTCAATGACATGATAGCCAGGTAGAAAGCTGGCTCCGTCCATGGCGAGAGAGAATTTTCAGCCAGTGGAGAGAGAGAGAGAGAGAGAGAGAGAGAGAGAGAGAGACCAGCACCGGGAATGGAACTTGTCCCTTTCGCCTTCTATCGGTAGCGTGTGGCCGGATGCTTCGTACCAGTTTCCTTGTCATCGGAGTGACCTCGTGGCGCTAGATTTAGCACTCGTGTTCTAGAACGAGGCACCTCAAATTGCGCAACTGTTCATCTCGGGCTTGGTTGTTCATTGACCTAGAATGAATGATTGTGTTTACTTCTAATTCTTTTAAGTGGTGATTATTTAGGTTTTTTGAGTGACTTATGGCTAAAAAGTACTGTAATTGATTAAAAAACATTGTAACTGACAGAGACTTATTTAGTATAATTAAATTTAAAAAAAATAAAAATATAAAAAAATATGTTAGCCCATTACGTATAATATAAACAAATACAGGAAAAAAGAACCAGCAAAAAAGCTCAACAAAAAACCAAAAGTTCAGAAAAAGACGAAATTTATGAATAGTGAAAAATAAGCCGGAAGCCAGAAGCTCAAGCCGAAACGATCACCACCTAGTCTTTTAATTTCGCTTTTTAATTTTTTAGGCTTTTTGTTTTTCTCTTCCTGTTTATTCCTTTGTATTAACTGTGATGACATAATTTTTTATTTATTTAAATTTAATTATACTTAGAAGCTAATATTAGCTATAATACATTTTTAGCTACTATAGTTAAAAAAAATAGAAGCCTAGGCCTATACATCTAAATAAGCACTACCTTAGTACGACTTTGATCAATTTGGTGGTCTTTTTGGAGAAATTAGGTGTTGATATCATGATGTGTGAGAAGATCTTAGAAAAAATGCTGTGAATACTGCCTGACATGTGGGTGTTATAACCAAGGATTCGAAACTTGGCGGGCCGTAATCACCGGTTTTATCAACGGTAGTTTTTGCTCAATGGAGTGTATATGGAGAGTAATATGATTGCACTACTATTCTTCTACTAATTTGGATGCATGGGTAAACTTTTGTTCAACAAGTTGACCTTTTGTGTTTATCAAATTTAAAAAAAACATATTTGACATTTTTCTTGTTCAAGACCGGATACGTATAACTAAAAGCTGAGCCGACTTGCAATCCTTAAACCAAACTAGGAGTACACATACTTTTGTTTCCCTAATATAGAAAGGGAAAGTGAAAAAGCAGCGAAGAAAAGGAACACATGTGTGATGTGTAGCACACCCTCCTACTCCCTAGTCTACTACTACACTGAATTGATTGCAAGTTACCTCTTGCTCAGGGAGCACGAGACGTTCCTCTTTCGGACATTTGATTTCTTTAAAAATTAAAATAAATAAGATAATTTTTAAAGCGGATTTTTAAATGGTTTTTCAAACTTAAAATCATGTATACATCTATATCGAAATCTTCACCAGCTACAACTAAAAGTCATCAGCCACAACATAAAAGAATAGTGCTAATGTTAATGGAACTTGGTGCTTCACATTTTTTATTGGGGAATTTTTGACCTTATGACAATCAACCATTGACCTTATGTTTTTAGGATATGAAGCAGTATTCCAGTAGAGTCAAATTGTAAGAGTCATTGCCCAAGTAGAACCCATAGTCCCCATATTACACCCAGGGTATTCTTCCCTAGGAGGCCCTCCACGTTATCTAATTTGCAGAAAAACTATTTAGTTTTTACGAAATTGTATGCAGATCTTCAGTTTTTGCAGAAAGACCCCTACCACGTTAGCTTTTTCTTAGAAGACCCCTCTACTTTTTCAAAATTACGTATAGATCGTCGATTTTTTAGAGAGACCCTCTTTTTACATGATAAAACCCCGCGATTTTCTCAGAATTACGTACGGGTCCTTAGTTTTTCCAGGGAGACCCTTCTTTTAGTGATGAAACCCAACGGTTTTTCCAGAATTATATCCTTGATTTTTTCAGAAAAAACCTTCACTTTTTCTGAATCACATATATGTCCTTGATTTTTTTTTTCAAAAAAGCATTCACATAAATTATCGGCTCTTTTATTTTGGTTCACACGATAGCCAGTGCCCCGTGCATCCGCTGCTAGTTTACTTGAAAGGTTTAACACTACCGAGCCTGCAGCTCTAGATAGCGACGAGCAGTACTCTCAAGTAAAGCATGCAGCAAAGTTATGGAGACTGTCTTTTCTTCTTCTTCTTTTTTTCTTTCTTTTACTTTCTGATATGGCAACTTGTCGTGCGTCCATCTTTATCCTGTGATTTGAGGAAAATGATGGCTTTGCTGGTCCAAAGATTATGCTTTTGCTCCTTGTAGCTCAGATTCGCATGGAGGATCTATGGAGCAAGCTTCGGCCTTTTGAGATGAGCTAGCATTGATGGATTCGTATCCTCTGCCTTCTACTAGTCCAATTGTCACGTATTATACGGTCAACTTTAGTTACAAACATCGGTTCAAGCTAGAGGTGGTTAATGGATCAGGCCTTACCATTCTAGCTCGTGGCCTGCTACTGTTGGCCTAGTCTAAGCAGGCACGGCCTATTTACCTCGTAGGTTGTGCCGGTCCGGTATAGCTCGGCACGGTTGGTAATGGGTGTAAACGAGTCGTGCCGACACGGCATGGCACGGCCTGGCCTGTCAAAAATAGTCGTTTTCTGGGTTTTTTTACCGTTGGAGTTCAAAAAATTCTTAAAATAGCAAAAAAATTCAAAAAAAATATGGATTTTTTATATAAATAGGGGGGCATCCGGCCTCTATTCTCCACACATTAAACCTGAATCTCATCTCTCTGTTTAGCTATGAAAAATCTGACAGTGTATGTGCAAATTTGGCAAAATTAGTAAGAAATTCGTGCGAAATTCAAAAAATTCAAAAATCTTCAAAGAATTTTCTGAGAGCTGTAGAAGAGGTATTGAGGTAATAGTGCTACCTTATTTTAATTTTTTTGCTATTATTTATTGATTCAATAGTACGTTAATTGTACATTACTATTTCAATTTGTAGTTGATTCAATGTAGAGCCATGATTTTCAACTCTCCGAATTCGGCCTCACAGCGGATGATATGCAATGCTTTCAAGAAGCATATCCATCCATGGAAAGTCCACATCCACAACAAACTGGAGAGGCAGAAGAAGCGACGGCCCCGACGGCGCATGGTCCAAACGATCCATTTTCTGCTGGCTCAACGAGTGTATCAATAACCTATAGCATGGGTGCAAAAAGAATAAGAGCTATTACATCAGGAGTCTGGAACGATTTCGATAAGAAGTTCAAGACTAACGATGATGGGAATTCGGTGAGGTATGATGTTTGTAAAATTGTGGTAACGAATTGTCTGCAAAATCTTCAGGTGGGATGGGTCATCTGCAACGGCATGCTGCAAGCTGCAAAAGAAGGCAAGAAATACAAATATGCCAAACGCAGCTGCAATATAACCCCAACGGCTAGGTACGTGCTTGGGAGCACAACCCAGAGGTAGCTCGGGAATCTCTTTGTAGATTAATTGCTTCTCAAGATTTACCTTTAAATTTTGGTGAGTCTAATGCTTTTCAAAAATATATTAGGATTGTTCATAACTCTCGATTTAGTGTTGTATCTAGGCAAACCACAATTAGAGATTTAATTAAATATTATAACAATTGTCGTGAAAAATTGAAAGAAATATTTCATACTTGTACATTCTCTATAACTTTGACATCAGACATATGGAGTGGTAGGGCTAGAGAGGATTATATTAGTGTTGTTGCTCATTATGTTGATGATAACTGGGTAGTGGGAAAAAGAATTATAGGATATTAAATTAATTAATATTTCACATACTGCTGAAAATATTGTAGAATGTATTATTAAAGTTGTAGAAGTTTTTGGCCTCACGGATAAGATTTTTCTATAACTTTAGATAATGCAGCTACAAACACTAAGGCTATGAAAATTCTTACTCCTTTGTTTAATATTATGCATAATCTTTCTTACTGCATCAATGTTGTGCTTATCATATTATTAATCTTATTATTAAATCTAATTTAAAAAGATTAAATGCTTGTATTGATTCTTTTAGGGATGCAATTTCATATATTAATTGTTCTAACCAACAAATAGCTGCATATAAGAGCTTTTGCATAGCAATAAATATTCATCCTAGAAAATTTGGCTTAGACATGGCTATTAGATGGAACTCTACTTACCTTATGCTTAAACATATATTGCCATATAAGAGCACCTTATTTGTTTTCCTTCACACCTAAGGTCATCAATCTCGTAGCTCCTCCAGTAGAACCCAAGTTAGAGACCCTGAACTTACTGAGAACGATTAGGTTGTTGGTGAAAAAATATTTTCTTTTTTAGAACTTTTTCATAAAGTTACACTTTGTCTTTCTGGAGTATACTACCCAACCTCTCTAATTGTTTATAACATTCTTGAAATTGCCAATCACCTAAAGGTTTTTGAAAATGATCCTATTCTTGGGATGTTGTAGTTGTCATGAAAACTAAGTTTTAAAATATTGGAGGGAAATTCCTATTTTATATGCATTCGCCTTAATTGTAGATCTTAGGGCCAAATTCTACGGATATTGTACATATTATAGAGTAGTTAAAAATAAATTATATGAGGTATACGAGAAATACGAAAATAAGTTTGGATCCGTGCGTTTGGAAAAACCCTTGGTAGCCCCTAGCACCTCTATAGGGACTATGCAATGGGGCAAGATTTTTTGGTTCTTCCTCTAGAGATTCTCGTGCAGGTACACATCAGTCAGGACGAGGAAGGCAGCAAAGCACCGGAGACCTATCAAGCTATCTCAACATTAATAGTGTCAACTTCGAGCAAGAGTTGAACATCTTCTTGTGATGGCAAACCCAGAAAGTAACATATCCAGTGCTATCCATATTAGCACGGGATGTGTTGACTGTTCCTGTCTCTACGGTCTTCTCGGAGTCAGCCTTCAGTCTATCTGGAAGAATAATTGAGGAGCAGCGAACAAGTCTCTCAAACGAGATGGTCGAAATCCTTTTGACCGTCAAAGACTAGGAACAAATTGAATCAAGACTCCAACATACTGTAGAGAATAGAGACTTAGAAGAATCTTTTGAAAATTTATATCTAGATAGCAATGAATAGGATTTTCAATATTTTTCTTTAGATGTAGTCACTAGTAAGGTTTATAGGCTATACACTTTTTTCTTTGCAAAGGTTTTCTTAAGTTAATATTTTACTTGGTAAAGTTTTTAACTGGGCAGTCATCCCATGTAATTTAACAAGTTAATAAAGCTCATTATGACATTGAAAATAATTATCTTGATGATTAACAATGCCTACAATTTTCTATATTTTTTTTTGTAATTTTCTACAATTTACCTTAATTTTCTACAATTTTCTAATTTTTTATCCTTTTCTTGGCTTAATGGGCCAATCATGCCGGCATGGCCCATTTAGCCCTAACCATGCTCGTGTCGGCACGGCACAGTCGTGGGCCATTCCTGGGCTCACACTGCGGCCTGTGGGCCAACACGTCACGACCCATTTATTTGCCAGTCCTAAACGGGTTGTGCCAAAACGGGCCGTGCCTGAACCGGGCCTGTGCCGTGCCAGCCTAGCACGGTCCATTGGATAGGTATAGTTCAAGCTGAGGTAGGAGTAGAAACTTGAAAGGGAAGCGCCTCCATAGCTCCATGTTCAAAGAAAAAAAAGTAGAGTGTATAAAAAATTACTAGGCATAATTGCAACTAGCCACCATTCTACTTCCTCGCTGTAGTAGTACCCAAAGGTAAACACAAATAACTAGTGGAGTAATTAAAAAACTACTTCCTCTATTCACAAATGTAGGTCATTGTTGATTTCATGCTTGAAAGGATGTTTTGAAATTGATTCAAGTCTATGTCATCTTTCCAGTAATGTGATTCCAAAAGAAATTTGTGGATTTGTTCCTTGATCTGTTGGGAGTCACATTTTAATCTTGAATGCATATCTTTAGAATTTGCAAATCTACTGTGCAAGGTACTCGAGAAATATGCGTTGTCCTTTCTTGTCTCGAGCCAGTCTTAAAGGTGACGGTCTGACTGGGCTTAACATGGCGGTCAGACCAGCCTGTATGTTTTCACCCGGGCCAAGAGGCAATCTGACCTGTAGGGCGGCCAGACTGGAGTTCATGTTGTGGTCTGACCAACCAGACCAGCCTACACATGGCGATTAGACCGCTCGACGGTCAGACCGACGTGTGGATAGCGATTCGACCGCTCTGCGGAACTACCGTTCTTCCCACGGTTTGTTTTTTTCCAGAGAGTGATTGTAATACCACTAAGAATGCAAAAGGGAGAATAAAGGGAATTAAGTAGAGTTTACCGTCGACCCATCAGCTTTTAGAATGCCGAATAAAAGTAGCGTTCACTGAGGTTCCCAAACTGTCCAGGGATGGTCGGCATCGTCTCGTGTTTGGGTTCTTATCATCCGGCAGGAAATTCCATTCTTACCTTTTTACCAACTTACCTGCCGCACAGTAAGAAACCTCCCAAAGCTCATGTAGTGCCATTTGGACCAAATTGCCCTTGGGGCAGTCAGGTATATGAGAGAAAATGGAAGTAAGGTGAGGGCATTCCAGTCATTTTGCAAAGCTAGAGGACTACCCCAACCATACTCTTATAAGCTAGCACAAGACAAGCAAGCCCATTTCTTCTCCCAACCGAGAGCTCATCCTGGGAGCTAGCCAGAGACCGAGAGCAAAAATTAGAGAAGGCAAACCTTACCTCAGTTCACCACATTTCCCCAATCGAAAAATCAACTTCTCATTTTCTGCTTGTCAAGAGACCAAAGCCACCGCAGACCGAATGTAAGGGAGAGCCGAAGAAGAAGAGCTAGGGAAGTAGGGGAAGACGGAGGAGAAGAGCAAGGACTCAGGAGGAGAGGTGCAAGGACGTAGTGACCACGATAGCAAGAGGAGGGGCCCAACTGAACCGCAATACGGCCTCGCCATTGTCATCCACAAACCTCGCCATCCTCCACCTGAAGTTATAGTAGGCCTTTCTCTACATCTTACCTGTAATGCCTTTCTCTCCAACGAGGCCGTGAACACCACAACTGGCTTGGCTCATGACATTGGTGGCGAGCCCATAGAATCACCATGCACTCTTGGTCGAAGGATCATGCTTCCCGATGCATGGTCCTCCCACCGAGTTCTGGTGTGGCGATCCTGTAGGCCTTCCCAAACCTTTGTGCATAAGAGTAGGAGGAAACCAAAAATAGAAGCTAGAACAAAAATGCATGTAGAATGGAGAGGAAGAGAGAACTGTCCTGAGTAGTAGAAGGGGGTGGGTCAAGGTAGAGTGGCCAAAGAGGATGCAAGGGTCCGAGGCTCCCGGTCAACTGCGAGCCGCGGCTGGAGGTCCCAAACCCATAGGGAGTGGTGCCAGAACCAAGTAGCGGCATCGTGCGGCCTGAGCTAGGGGCGACGATCGACGGCGATGGGTGGTGGCGCAGGCGCCCAAGCTCTGAGGGCAGGAGCGTGGCCAGACCAGTGGGCCTGAGCACCCGTCGGTAGCTGGGCGAGGGACGGTGCTGGGGAAAGGTGGCGGCGCCGGCAGATCCAGCGTTAGGGGCACCACCGGAGGCAAGCCCATGGGCGGTGTGGTTGAAACGCCCAAAATCGGGTCACACTGGATAGAGAAGGGAGGCTGATTGGATGAAGGTAGGAGTGGCACTGGGCTCCCGCCTAGCGGCGTGTCATGGCCAGTGAGCCGGAGGGAAGACTGGCAGCGGGATGGCGCCAGATCTAGCCATGGCTAGCTAGATCTGGGAGTAAGAGAGAAGAAGAGAAAGTGGGAGAGAGGGGGAAAGGTTGGGGGTGGCGGAGGAGCCGTCGACGGCGAGCTCCGGGCCGGTGATGCTCGAGCTCAGCTGTGCGCCACCGCGAGCGATTGGGAGACACTAGGCCGTTTGGTCGAGGAAAATGAGGAGAGGGAGAAAGAAGAAGAGGGATGGGGTAAGGCCAGTTCGGCCGCATCAGATGAAGGGAAGAGAGAAAGAAAAAAGAAAAAAGAAAGAAAAAGAAAGGAAATAAAAGGAAGAGGAAAAAAGGGGAAAGAAAAGAAAAAGGGAGAAATAGGGATTTGGTACCTGCGCGACGGGTCCTTAACCCCATGCGTTTTATACTAGAGTCAGGTCATGCGCATAGAGTTGCCATTGCTCGTTTAAGCATTGGTTTCGATACTCGGTTTTGAGTCGGGTTAACTGCCTGTTTAGTTGGAGGCTCGGGATCAACACCATCTGCATGTCGCTTCACTCCGCTTGGTTAACAAGCAAGTGCATGGTAGAGCGGTAAACTGTAGAGTCTATGAAAGATACGATGTTTACATGATATGATGTTACTTATATGGAACTGCAATGTTTACATGACATGATGTTGTTTTATTTAATGATGATAATGGTAATGGAATGGGGTGAGTAGCAATGCCACCCTACCAATGATAATAATGATGACAATGACAATGATAATGGATATATGTATTCGCATCATGTGCACCCATAAAATGAGAACTGGGATCCGCCTGGGTGGATCCCGCAAGACCTACTTCGGTTGGCCTCCACGAGAGTGGAGAGAACCCCGTGCCGATATGGGCGGGTCCAAGATTTTGGGTGAACATAAACAGTTGTTCACTCAGCAATACCGGTATATGCAATGAGATGAGCAAATGAGCATGTAGAGTAGTGCTGCATCGCATTAATGATATGACAATGTAGGAACATGAAATGAAAATATGAACCGAATAATGTATGTGGAGAATATTTTGGCTAGTTAAATTGCTTACATGTTTTGGTAATGTTTATCGTTCTATTGTGTACTTGCTGAGTCTTTGGACTCACCCTTACTTTGTTGTTTTTTAGGTGATCATTAAGGACGTCATGCACATGCGGGAGTAGCACATGAATAACTTCACATACTTGCAGCATTTCACATATCAACTTTTGTTAGTATATTTAACTCCAATAGTAAGCTAGAATAGTTGGTTAAAATGGTATGGTGTAAGTGGTCGTTGCTTTATGAATAAAGTAGAGTTTGCTTAAAATGATTAGCAGTTGTTCAAAAATAGTATTATTATGCAATGATAGTAGCACTCTAGGCCTGGGGTGTTACAATGACTTTTCTGATAGCGGTCTAACCGGTACCCTTGCGGTCTAACCGAACCTGGCGGTCAGACTGGTCTCTGTGTGGGCGGTTTGACTAGTTTTTCATTCTAACGGTTAGTTTGTAGCCGTTGGAGGGACCGTGGTACTACTAGGCCTCGGGTCGATTCTTACCCTTTCCTTGTTCTAACGGCTAGTTTTTGGGTGGAATATATAAATACCTTCCCAAGAGCTGTTGGGATAAGGTTACCGATGATATTATCCTATTCTTAAGCTAAGAGCAAGTCTTCTCCTTTATATGTGCACGTGTTGCACTTAGAGAGTGAGGAGAGCAATAACCTTGTACATATGTTGCACTTGGTAAAGGACTTTGTGTCCATTAAGTTGAGATACTTGATTTGTTCAAGCGAGGGTCTTCAACTTGTTACTCTTGGAGTTTGCCGACTCCTGGATGACTTCGGAGGCATGGTGGTCTGGAGATCTTCTTAAGAAGCTTGCGAGAAGGCCTGGTGTGTTGTGAGTGGTGTGGTGCTCACCATCTCTAAATTAGAGGAAGAATAACCTTAGTGGCTTGAGGTAGTTAGGCTTAATTCGTGGAGCTGGTAAAATAGGTAATAGTGTAATTTTATATTTGCATTTTGCAAATTTTCACATTTCTCCATAGAAAAATTTTACAATTTTTCTACGAGTGAATACAAAATTAATCTAGAAGTTCTTTTATCATTTGAGAATGCAATGTCTCTACCTCTGCCTCCATTTGAAATGGGAGAGCATACCCTAGCTATACCATCGTCAGGATTTACGAGTGATGCTGCATCTGCAAGCACCGGAGCAAAGAGGTCCACCTAGCACGTGAGAGGTGCGGCAAGATTTTGACAAGATATTGATGTGAGACGAGGTCGAAGCTCAGGTAAGATATGCTGTTATGAATTGTCTGCAAAGTTTTTAGGTGGAACTGGGCACTTGCATAGGCATGCCTAAAGATGTAAAGAAAACAAGGTATAGCCATGAGTCAGACGCAATTGCAGTTCAACCCCGACAGTACGGTACATAACTGGGATTATAATCCCGAGGTAGCTCAAGAATTTCTAGTCTGTTTAATTGCCATATATGATCTACGTTTAAACTTTGGTAAGTCACAAGTGTTCAAAAACTACATTAGAACTGCTCATAATTCTAGTTTTTTTTAGTTTTTAGATAGACAACTGTTAGATATTTTGACAACAATTAGAGATTTAGTTAAATACTATAATAATGGTCGTACTAAAATAAAAAACTCTTTGAGACATGTACATTTTCTTTGGCCTTGACCTCGGACATGTGGAGTGGTCGGTTTAGGGAGGATTATCTTAATGTAGTTGCTCATTATATGAACGATGACTGGGTAGTGAAAAAAGAGAATCATAGGCTTTAAACTAATTGTCGAAGCACATCTGGTGCGAAGATAACAGAATGTATTATCAAAGTCACGGAAGATTTTAGTCTTACAAATAAAATTGTTGCAATTACCCTGGACAATTCTACAGCAAACTATAGGGCAACGGAGATTCTCACTCCGTTATTTAGTACATACGTCGAATCCTTCTTGATATATCAGCGATGTGTTGCTGTATTATTGATCTTATGGTTAAATATAGTTAAAAGAGATTGGATCTGTATGTTCAAGCTTTTCATGGTGCAATTTGTTTTGTAAATCATTCTAATCAGTGAATTGTAGCATATAAGAACTTCTGTATTGTGATGGGTATACGTCCATGAAAGTTCAGTGTGGACATGCTGGTAAGGTGGAACTCAACTTATCTCATGTTACAGAATATTTACCCTATAAGAGCATTGTTGTAGGGGTGACCCCTACCTAAGCCCAGTAGGCCTGTTAGAAGGCTGTAAGGCCCAAAATAGGACATGTATAATGACATAAGTACCCCCAAGGGGGATACTCAAATGTAAGGGTACTATTGTAAAAGCACTCCCCAAGAGGGTATATTAGTACAATATCAGCCATGAGGGAGGGGCGAAGCCATTACTCACCTAACTCTCCACTACCATACTCTCTCTCTATTTGGTCTATAACCACAATAGTTGACGCCGTCCGTGGGGAGGACAAGAGCAAGCCTGCAGATCCTAAGGAGGATGGCACCAAAGAAAGCTTCACCATCGGCGGCGAAGAAGAAGAAGGTGGAAGCGGTGAAATCTCGCGTCAATACCAGGGCTTCGGCTTTAGCAGCTGCAGGTACGGGTGGCGGTGCGGGTGTGATGACTGTGAGCACCGGCGTTCACGACGTGACGCCCAACCCCGCCACCGCCGCGACGGCCAATCCCGCCATCAGCGACGCGACGCCCAACCCCGCCACCGTCGCGATGAACAATCCCGCCACCAGCGACGCAACGCCCGACCCCGCCACCGTCTCCGAGCCGCCAGACCCCGCCACCACCGCCCCGACGACCAACCCCGGCGGTGGCAACGCAAGCGCGTCCACTTTCCCACCCGGCGCAGGAGCGGTGAGCGGTCCCGGCGACGACACGGGCTTTGTCACCGGCTCCAGGGTTCTCGACGACAGCGTACCGATGGCCCCAACCACGTCCACGGTGGAGACCGCCCTGCTGGCGGCCCTCAACGCGTTCCAGCGGGAGCTGTCAGACCTCCGCGGGGCCGTGCGAGACATACAAGAGGCTCGGAGCCAGCACGCCCCGCCGGTGGTTGCGTCCAAGCCCACTCCAGAGAAGGCGGATAGCCGCGACGCTCTTACGTCCAGTCGCGTCCCACTACGCGTGAGACGCGAGTCCCGCTCTCCGCGGCTGCAGCAGCGGCGCGCCCGAGGACTTCAAGTTCCCGAGTGTCATCGAGGCGTATAAAGGTGACACAGACCCGCGACAATTCGTACGTGTGTACGAAACCGCCATCGAAGCTGCTGGCGGAGACGACACCACGAAGGCCAAGGGACTCCCCCTCGTGCTACAAGGGGTGGCGCTTTCATGGTTCTTCACCATCGAGCCGCAATCCATCTATGCGTGGGAGCAGATCCGCGATCGACTCTATAATAACTTCCAGGGAAACTACGTCGAGCGTGTCGATGCGGACCAGCTCTTCGTAGTCAAGCAAAAACCCGAGGAGGGGCTCCGGAATTACTTCAAACGCTTCGCCAAGGTACGCTGCCAAGTCAGGGACGTCAATGAGACAACCGTCATCGATGCAGCGGTACAAGGTCTCCGCCCGGGACCGCTCGCTGAGTATAACGCACGGAAGCCACTCAAGTTGGTGGCAAAGCTCTTCGACAAAATGGAAGCGTACGCCCGGGCCGAGGAGGATGTGCGGAGACGCAACGGCGACAGCTCTGATGCCGGTCAGGCGGAGGAGTTGTCGCAAAGGAGAAGCATAAGAGACAACCCGAGGACAAAACACCAGCAAGCGTCCGCGGGTGATACTCATGAGCGCGTCGACGCCGGGGTGCACCAAAACCCGCCAAACGACAGGCGCAAGCCCCGGCGTAACCAGCGAAGACCCCAAAAGGCTCGCCGCGTCCTCGCCGTGCAAGGCGTTCCTCGGGAAACCGCTTTAACCCCGTGCGCCGGAGGGGGACGCGAAGGAAGCCGCGAGGAAAAGCTGCGTGCGGAGCAGGAAATCCTACAATACGGTAGGTGGTGCGAGGTGCATGGCTACGGGGGCCATTTCACGCGGACATGCACCACACTCGCGGCGTTGCGGCAAGCGGTGGCCCACGTACGGGCCTCGGAGGCACTGACCCCGCAGAGCCCACGTCACGATATCGCAAGCGCCCCTCGCTACCGGGCCCTCGAGAGGCCTAGTGCCGTGCTGTCAATGTCATCACTGGAGGCTCTTCGTCGAGCACATCCCCAGCACAACTACCTCCGGGGACGTCTCATCGCAGCATCACCTTCACGTCAGCCGATGCCCAGGGCGTGGAATTCCCCTACTAGGATCCCTTGGTCATCCAGGCCGACATCGCAGGCTGCGACGTCAGGCGTATCCTCATTGACGGAGGGAGCTCCGCAAACATCTTGTTCGCGGAGGCCCTTGATCGCATGGGGGTATCTCGGAGTTTATTGAAAGCATCGGAAGCCCCCCTCCAGGGCCTCGGAGGCCAGCCACTGAAGGCTTTGGGTCAGGTACGCCTCCAAGTCTCCTTGTGCCAAGCCGCCAACGCCAGGACTGAAGATATCATCTTCGACGTTGTGGACGTCCTGTATTCATATAATGCCATACTGGGCCGGCCTGCCATCAACTCCTTCGAGGCGATCCCTCACTACGCCTTCCTATGTATGAAGCTCCCAGGCCGGCGGGGCGTCATCACCGTCTTTGGCGATCAGGATATGGCTAGGAGCATCGAAACCAGAGCTGGACGCCTGCACCGTAAGGTGCATGTCCTCGCTGACAAGAACCAGGCGGACACACCATCCGCCCCAGGGAGGACACCTAAGCCCCACCCGAAGGGTAGAGTTAAGAGAGTACCTCTCCAGGCGGAGGGCAGTTCGTATTCATAGGCGAGGGCCTCCCTCAGGACGTAGAGCAAGACTTGCTCCGAGTTCTTCGGGCCAACACAGATGTCTTCACATGGTCCCCGGAGGATATCAAAGGTGTGGACCGCGCCCTCATCGAACACAACCTGGCGATCCGCCCTAACGCCAAGCCAATCAAGCAAAAACTTCGCCGTATGTCCATGGACCGGCAGCAAGCGGCCAAGGTGGAGGTGGCGAAGCTCCTTCGGGCGGGGGTCATCCGTGAGGTCCAACATCCGGACTGGCTCGCCAATCCGGTGTTGGTCAAAAAGGCCAGCGGCGCCTGGCGTATGTGCATCGACTTTACCGCCCTCAACAAGGCATGCCCGAAGGACGACTACCCTCTGCCGCGCATAGACCAACTGGTCGACGCCACCGCCGGGTGCGAGCTCATGAGCTTCTTGGACGCCTACTCCAGCTACCATCAAGTCTACATGGCCAAGGACGATGAAGATAAAACCAGCTTCATTACGCCGGTTGGGACCTTCTTCGTCAGGATGCCCTTCGGCTTGAAGAACGTGGGCGCAACCTTCACTCGCCTCGTCGCGCTGGCCCTAGTCGCCCAGCTAGGGAGGAACGTAGAGGCCTACGTGGATGACGTGGTAGTAAAAACCAAGCAGCTCGCCTTCCACGGCCGGGATCTTCAGGAGACCTTCGACAACCTCAGGAAGGCGGGCATTAAGCTCAATCCGGACAAGTGTGTTTTCGGCGTGCAGGCGGGCAAGCTCTTGGGCTTCCTCGTGTCCGGGCGAGGCATTCAAGCGAACCCCGACAAGGTCGACACCATCTTGGGCATGGAACCGCCCAAGACAACGAGGGAGGTCCAAAGGCTGGCCGGCCGCATGGCGGCCCTGAGTCATTTCCTCTCCAGGGCAGCGGAGCGGGGTTTGCCATTTTTCAAGACTCTCCGTAGTTGCGACGAGTTTCATTGGGACGACGACTGCGCAAAGGCCTTCGACGACCTCAAGAAACACCTCGCAACCCTTCCCACTCTGGTGGCCCCAGCACTGAGGCTCCTCCTACTCTACCTCGCCGCCTCGGCAGGCGGCGGTCGCCGCTGTCCTCGTCCTCGAAGAGGCGCTCTCAGCGACGGTGTAGTTTGTCTCCGGCCCTCCAGGCGCCAAGACGCGTGATACTGGCTCGAGAAGCTTGCTTACGCGCTGGTCATGGCCTCAAGAAAGCTCCGGCATTAATTTCTGGCGCACCCGATAACGGTGCCATCCTCATTCCCTCTGGCGGAGATGCTGCACAACAAGGAGTCCATGGGGCGAATCGGTAAATGGGCGGCCGAGCTTGCTCCATTCTCCCTAACATACGCCTCCCGAACGGCGATCAAGTCTCAAGTTTTGGCGGACTTCCTTGCGGAATGGACCCCCCAGCTCAGCCTGTCCTCCAGGCCAAAGACCCGGTGTGGATGCTCAACACCGACGGAGCTTACGGCGTTGTGGGCACAGGGGTTGGCGAAGTTATTACCACACCTGAGGGGCAGCGCCTGTTGTACTCGGCGCACCTAGCATTTCCTGCTACGAACAACACGGCCGAGTACGAGGCGTTACTCTTCGGCCGAGTACGAGGCGTTACTCTTCGGCCTCGGGAAGCTCAAAGCGATGGGAGCGAGGCGAGTCCTCGTCCGCACTGATTCACGGCTAGTGGCGGGTCATGTGGACAAGTCATATCAGGCCAAGGACCCGGAGCTAGCCAAGTACCTAGCAGCCGTACGAGCGAAGGAATGACACTTTTTGGGTGTCACGGTGAAGGCCATCCCTCGGGCAGACAACGAGCAAGCCCATGTCCTCGCCAAGGTTGCCAGTCAGCAGCTCTCGACTCCCGGGGGGCATTTTACGAGGTCCTGCCAGCGGCAGCCATCGCGCAGGATAACCTTTATGCGGCCCTCGTCCACCAGATCACCCAGCGGGGTGATTGGCGGGAACCCCTTTTTGCTTTTCTGCAGGGCATCGCGGAGCCGGACGACCCCACCGAGCTCCGGCGTTTACAGCACCGCGCTAGGTCCTTCCAGGTGCTCGACGGGGTGCTCTACAAAAAGGGAGTCTGTGCACCGCTCCTGCGATGCCTCTCGTGCGAAGAAGGAAAGCGCCTCCTCGTAGAAATTCATGCGGGGCTCCGCGGCTCGCATCTTCAACCAAGATCTCTAGTGGGCAAGGCATTCAGGCAGGGGTTTTATTGGTCAACAGCTGTCGCGGACGCCCAAAATCTCGTGCGCCGTTGTCAAGGTTGCCAATGGATGGGAAGGGCCATCTGCAGGCCCCCGACAAGCCTCCATCCCATACCCCCGGTATGGCCGCTGGCGCGGTGGGGCATCGACGTCGTGGGACCGCTTCCCAGGGCCCCAGGTGACCTGTGATTCATAGCAGTCGCTCTGGAATACTTCTCCAGGTGGCCGGAGGCGGTAGCCCTGGCCAAGATTACCTCGGCAGCTATGCAGCGCTTCCTCTGGCAGAACATCATATGCCGGTTCGGCGTGCCCAGGGAGATCACCGTCAACAAAGGTCTGCAATTCGACGCAGCCCCATTCAAAGAATTCTGCGGCAACATGGGCATCACACTCCGGTTCGCCTCGGTTGGACACCCACAGTCCAATGGTGCGGTGGAGCGGGCGAACGGTGCTATCTCCGCCGCGATCAAGAAGCGCCTTGTTGGGCTACCAAAGGGGAAGTGGCCGGGCGAGCTCCACAGTGTCCTGGTCCCTCCGTACAACGGTCACACGCCCAACGGGGTCCACGCCATTCAAGCTCCTCTTTGGCGACGAGGCAGTCGCACCTGAGGAAATAATGGCCGGCTCGCGTAGGGTCCTCGTCCAAGCACCAGACGAGGAGCTGCAATTGTCCATGGACCTCCTTGACGGAGACCGGGCAAGCGCGACAGAGCACGTCATAAAGTACGCGCGACAGATGGTGCGCGGTCGGGATCGTTCGTTGTACCCACGCGAATTCAGACCAGGGGACCTCGTCCTTAAGATGACACTCCACGCGGAGACGGTAGGCAAGCTCGAATCTAGATGGGAAGGCCCATACATCGTCGCGGAAGCCCTACAGAAGGGAGCATACCGCCTAGCCACCCTGGATGGGCAGACGTTCCGCCACACGTGGAATGCAGACAGACTGCGTCGGTATTATGCCTAAGCCAAGTGTGTGAGCGCGCGGACCTTCCACGACTTCGGGGAGCGCCCCGCCACGCTCCTGCGCGAACTGCCCTGGCACTGGAGGCTCCAAACGCGTGCAGCTCCACCACCGGGCAACGGTGGCTGAGGTCGTCTCCACCTTTAAGCGGCCAGCGGCCCGCTCGCCCGCGCAAACGGGAATTTAATAAAATACACCGTTCACACAAATTTTCTTGTTTCCTACCAAAAGTGCGCAAAGGGTTACCTTCGTGTGTACTATCCACGAGCATAAATAAGACGTAGCGTCGAGGTCCGCCTCCGCACGCACCCTCACCGCCCGCAACGCGTGGAGGCTCGCCTCCGCGCGTAGTCTCCGGACTCTAAATAAGACGTAGCGTCGAGGTCCGCCTCCGCACGCACCCTCACCGCCCGCAACGCGCGGAGGCTCGCCTCCGCGCGTAGTCTCCGGACTCTAAATAAGACGTAGCGTCGAAGTCCGCCTCCGCACGCACTCTACGGAGTATAAATAAGACGTAGCGTCGAGGTTCGCCTCCGCACGCAATTTCACCGCCCGCAACGCGCGGAGGCTCGCGTCCACGCGCAGTCTCTGGACTCTAAATAAGATGTAGCATCGAGGTCCGCCTCCGCACGCACTCTACGGAGTATAAATAAGATGTAGCGTCGAGGTTCTCCTCCGCATGCAATTTCACCGCCCGCAACGCGCGGAGGCTCGCCTCCGCGCGCAGTCTCTGGACTCTAAATAAGACGTAGTGTCGAGGTCCGCCTCCGCACGCACTCCACGGAGTATAAATAAGACGTAGCATCGAGGTTCGCCTCCACACGCAATTTCACCGCCCGCAACGCGCGGAGGCTCGCCTCCACGCGCAGTCTTCGGACTCTAAATAAGACGTAGCATTGAGGTCCGCCTCCGCACGCACTCCACGGAGTATAAATAAGACGTAGCATCGAGGTCCGCCGCCGCACGCACCTTCACCGCCCGCAATGCGCGGAGGCTCGCCTCCACGCGCAGTCTACGGACTCTAAACAAGACGTAGCGTTGAGGTCCGCCTCCGCACGCACTCCACAGAGTATAAACAAGACGTAGCGGAGGGACGCCTCCGCGCGCACTCTACGGAGTATAAATAAGACGCGGATGTTGTCCCTACGCACTCTACAGAGTATAAACAAGACGCGGATATCCCCACGCACGTGCAGGCACTGTCCTTGTGCGTACTCCCCGGAGTATAAATAAGACGTGGTCGAAGTTCCCACGCATGTAACCCCCAGTAGCGTGCTCGCGCGTCTACTTCGACTGCTTCCGAAGTCCAGGGTCTGAGGCGCAAGGAGTTCGCAGGTCTGCTCGCTACTATCAGCACGAGGGACGAAGTCAAGCCTGAGGACCCGTAGCTCACACGACACCCCAGCTCACAGCATATTACATAACAAAAAGAGCACAAGAGAGTTGTCACTTAGCTCATATAAGACAGGAGTTGCATTACACAAGCAGACATACACACGGCGTGTTGCGCCGCGCCGAGGAACCTCTTCGAGCCAGCGGAGCACATCCCCCTCGTCGTGCAGCGTCCGCCGCAAAGCAACCGTGGCGGCATCCTCCCCGATGTAATTCCAAATCCGATTGTGAAAGTTTCAGATGGCGGGCTGGGCAGCGCGAACCGCATCAGATATCATCCCGCGTTGGGCGGACAAGTCAAGCTAGGGGTTCGCCATCTCATTGACATACTCACACCCACCAGCGTGCAGCAAGGCAAGGGCAAGGCCAGCACTCATGTAGCCGCAGTGGGTGCCGAAGGCCTTGGCGCCGCGAAGGGCGACGCTCGAGCCCTCTTCGATTCGCCCAAGCGTCTCCATCAGATCTTGACGGCTATGAGTGGCGTCCTCCACGTGCACGGATAGCCCCCGGAGGGCCTGCTCCAAAGACTCCATCGACCCCACGCGGAGGCAGACGCGTTGTCCTAGGATAAGGCCTTCTCTGCAAGGGAAGCAGTAAGCTGCTCCTTCTCCGCCTCTAGCGCGGAGATTCGCTGTAGAAGGGCGGTCCGCTCCTCCGTCGCGACGCGCTGAGCCTCCTCCATCGCGCGTTCCGCGGCTAGCACCGCGTTCTTCATGTTCGTGCCTACCAACTGCGCGTCGGAGATAGCCTCGTCACGTTCCGCCATCAGCACCCGAATGCGCTGGTCCTTGGCGGCGGGGCATCGTCAGCGACACGCAGCTGGTCCTCCAGCGCTCTCCGTTCGTGCGCGCGAGTCTCTTGGAGGGCTTTGCTGATCGCAAGCGTCTACACGGGCGTAAGAACAAGGGTTACCCATCAGATAAGCAAAAGACATGCAGCGCGAGCAGGGATCGTTACCCTCATCTCCGAGGCACCCAGCACGAGCGCCAAAAGGTTGCCCCGCATGACTGCAGCGCCTGCCGATCTAGGTGGCCGTTAGCGTACTCCGCCACCTCGCTCAAGGCGCGAAGTGTCTCCCACCGAGGAACGAAGTCAGAGACGCCAAGCCCTAGAGCCCCCGCCCCGACGCCTTCGACAACAGTTGGGGCGCACACAGTCCCCTGCTCAATTAGGCCACAGACCTCGCGGGCACCCCCGTTGCTTGATTCTTGTCATCGTCTGGGAGACCTTGTCTCGCCTGATGTCGACGGAATAAGCGAGCAAATCGGAGAGAGTTTCGCGAAGTCGCGGGAGGAAAATGAACCACACCTACCTCCAGTACCCTCTACTGCGGTACTTCACGGGGCCTCCACCTGGGTCATGATCACCTCGCTGGCTTGAGGAGTAACAACCCTCTCGGCTTCAGCAACATCCCCGCTGGGTGTCAGGGCCTCAGTCACTGGGCCTGCCACGCTGAACCGGTCCTTCGAAGGTGGCGGTGACCGCACCCGAGGGCGTTTCACCCTCGGAGATGCAGGCGACGCTTCCGTGGTTGCCTTAGTAGCCGTGGCAGCTGTCGTCAGCGACAAGGCCGCGGTTCTCGCTGGAGGCGACGAGGCATCATCTTCAAGAACAATGAGGCTCGGGCCCGCCGCCTCGCCACCGTGTACAGCCTCGCCAGGTAGTGTGCCTCTCCGAACCGGTCGGTTCGAGCTCAGCGCCCGTTTCGCCCCCCGTCTCCACGGTCTCGACCGGTGGCACGTCCGGCGGGATGAAGATGATGGTCTCCGATCGGACCTCGCTTTGAGAGGACGGTGCCACCACCGACGCGTACCCGGTTAATCCGCCCTTGCTTTGCCAAGGAAGTTACGGACTCACGAGCCTTGTGCTCCTTCGCCGTGTACGGCCCAAGAACCGCAACCACCGCGCGCTCCGCATCTTCTAACCGGCGCACTGCACGCGAAAGCGGAATGTCATACGTAAGGGTTTGCGACCACCCAGGTGGGGTGGGGCCTATGGTAGTGATACTTACAGGGCGTGGAGGGCTTATGAAGCGAAGACACCCCCGGGTGGATGCCGTCCTTCCGGTCGGGCCCCCGCCACTCGTACTTCCAGTTACAAGAAAGCGAAGATATCCCGTACATGGTGAACTCCTCGGCGAAGTCACGCATGTTGAACCGGAGGGCGATGCCAGCGAGTCTTCGCGCCTGTTGTTCGTCGCCGGATTGAGGCCTCACATCCGGACAGCGCTTAAATGATATCGGCTCCCCCGGCTTTGAAGACCGCTCGTGCTCGTCACGAGGTGGTAGAACCACCACCGTGTCCAGCCAGACTCCCACTTTCCTCGCGTAGCCAACGCAGGGAACAAGTGCGCGCAATCCGTCCTCAACACGAAGTCCACGCTGTCGAAGTTCGAGTATGCCTCCCCTTCCATTTTCTTCGGTTGGCACCGTGCGTCGTGCAGGATGGCAAACAAATTGGTGCTAGGACGGGTACCTTCCGTCCGCATCACCCAAGTGAAGATGGCCAACCGAACGATCGCGGTTGGAGTCAGCTGCGCCAGCTCCAACCCATAGGCTCGCAGCACTTCGCGAACAAAGAGTGTCGACGGGATTCGGAGCCCGGCATCGAAGAACGCCATGAAGACGATTGCCTCCGATTCTCCCGGGTTCAGCTCCGTCTCATCAGGCCTAGGCAAACGGAGAAGGGTTCGGAGGGTCTCCTCCGTGACGCGACTCCGCCCCAACACACGGGAGCAGCGGCCCTTTGACTTCTTCATGGAATCCCAACGATGGTTGGTTTGCCCTTTGTCGCGCAGAACCAAGCGATACTCCGCCGGTGGTGGCGTCAGGCACCTCTGGCTCGACGAGGCGCTCTCGCTAAGACGGCACGCAGGATCGTCAAGGGCGATGCCACTGTCAGCTGGGCGGTCGTCGCGCGCAGCCATTCCTCTCTCCCCACTACGACGATGAGCAGGAGTGGATGCGGAAGCAGCAGCGGGGTGCGCAAGAAAATGGAAAGGAACGCGCAAGCACAAGCAAGCAAGCAGCCAAGGGGAGCGTTTGCATGCCCACGGTGACGACTTATAAAGTCCCCGCCTCCCCGCAAGCGTAAGATCAAATGGCGAAATTACAGCGTTCGGCTACCCACGATCGGCAAAGGTGCATCACGACAACCGCGCGGCGGCGGTAGGTGGGCGATTAGCGCGTAACGCACTGATGCATTCCTACCGCGTGGCCACTTTCCCTAGGGAAGAGGCGAATGGCCGTGGTCGTATGACCGCTGACATCCCACGACGCCCCAATCACAGCCTGCCGCGTGCCCCCACCCAGCACAGAGCAGATAGAGCAGCCGCGACAGCATGCCCCTGACAAGGGCTGGCGCGATTCCAGGCGTCATTAAAGCGCACTCCCAGGCCACGCAGCCACCTCTCCACGTTGGCGCTACATCACGCGGAGCACCTCCCGAAACTCAGCTGCCCGGGGCAGCCGCCCAAGCTTTACTTCGCGCCCACAAACATCCGGGGCGCGAGGTATGCCACGCCCTGACTTCGGCCCCGTCGAGGCCTTCGGCCTGTCTGATATCTTCGACCTCGAGGCCGCGCAGCTCCGGGAGCGAAAGACACGCCGGCTCTCGCACCATCAGCACGAAGGAAGGTGTATCTAGTTCATCGAGGGTCACAGGCCGATGGGACGGAGGGGGCCAAAGGGCTCAGCGGTATGGCTTCGGCCCGTGAAGCCCTTCACCATGAGAGGCTCATGTTGTAGGGGTGGCCCCCACCTAAGTCCAGTAGGCCTGTTAGAAGGCTGTAAGGCCCAAAATAGGACATGTATAATGCCATAAGTACCCCCAAGGGGATACTCAAATGTAAGGGTACTATTGTAAAAGCACTCCCTAAGAGGGTATATTAGTACAATATCAGCCATGAGGGAGGGGCGAAGCCATTACTCACCTAACTCTCCACTACCATACTCTCTCTCTCTGTTTGGTCTGTAACCACAACAAGCATATTTTTGGCTTGTTCTTTATGGCTGCAATTTTTGGCTTTTGACTGAAAATTTTGAATTTTGGCTGTTCACGATAGATATTACGGAGAGAGAGAGATACTTGCTTACGATTTTGATTGGTACAAATGTTTTGCTTTTAACGTGTACTACAATTAACTTGTAGACTCCGTCTTGAGAAAATACTCCATTTGAAAGTTAGGTACTGTATCAAAAGCCAAAAGCTGTTTTTAGAAACTGCAAAGAACATGCCCTTTTTTGTTTTTATCCACATGTATCATGATGATAACACACTATTGATTGAACAGCACTGGTATAGTGCTAAGAAGTTATTAGTATTTCTGGAACTCTTTTACGAAACCATTAGTTACTTTATTCTGAGTGTACTATCCAACATTTACTTTAATTGTGCATCATATTCTTCTGATCGTGGGCCACTTGAAAGCTAATGAAAATGACATAGTGTTACGAGATGCTGTGTGTGCTATGAGAACTAAATATTTAAAATATTGAAAAGGGATTCCATATTTATACACATTTGAATTTATTTTAGATCTAGGAGCTAGAATGGAATGATTCACTAATATTCTTTCACTTCTAGGTGATACTGCAGGGATAGATTATTCTAGCTATTTTTCAGTTGTTCATACTAAATTATTCGAAGTTTATCAGAAGTACGAATAAAAGTTTCGGAGAGTTCGCTTGCAATGACCTCCACTAACACCCACCATAGGTAAAAAGACAAATATGTAGGGTAAAATTTTTGGTGTACCAGGATTCTTCGAAGGATCAAATTCTACAACATCTAGTGCTGGAACAATCCGTACCAGTGGTTGTGGGGAACTATCAGTTTTTCGAACAGTGATCTTGTGGATCACCATACAAAGGATTTCAATATTTTGGGATGGTGGCATGAGAGCAAACTAATATATTCGGTGCTATCCATATTAGCACAGAATGTGTTAACAGTTTCTGTCTCGACGGTTTCTTCTGAGTCTGTTTTCAGTGTAAGTACTTCTCACAGTGAAAGACTGAGAATAAGCTGATGTGCGAGCTTAACACTATGTGGAGAATCTAGATTTGTAACACGCGTTCAACATCTCTATCTAGATGACGATGACAACAACGCCTCTTAGAGTATCGATGTATGTTGTACCTTGTCTGATTTTTTGCATGTACTACAGGGTTATAGGTTGTATTCTTTTTTCCTTACCAATATTTTCTTAAGTTTTACTCAGCAAAATTTTTAACGAGCCAACTATTTAAATATTAATAAAGCTTATTATTACATTTCTTTAATTTATTTTATCTTTTTTGAATTCTACATATTTTCAAAATTATTATTTTTTTCAAAATATTCAGGTCAAAACGGGCTAGCCGGGCCTCCTTAGCCCATCAGACTAAATGAGTGCGTACAAGCCCGTTACTGGGCCGTGCCTAAGTCACGGCTTTGAGCCATAGGCCGGTATAATACAACCCGTTTAGGTTGATAAACTAATTAGGGCCATACTTTAATGTGCCGTGCCGTGCCGTGGGGCCGTTTAGACACGACTAGCTGCGCCAGCGCGAGAAGCCTAAGCGACCAACGCCTTCGCTCCGTCTGCCTCGGACTGAAATGAATGGCCATTTCCACCTCATCCTCCCCTCCTCCCCTCACGTTCCCACCCCCAGCCCCACCCTCCTCGCTCCTCTCCTTCCCGCCCACCACCACCCATGGCCCGGCGCCCCGCCTGCCCCTCCGCGCGCTCGCCGCTGCCGACCCCCGCGCCGCGCACGCGCTGGCAGCCAAGTCCGGCGCGTTCGCGCTCGCCGCCGATACGCGCCTCGCGAACGCCGTCATGTGCGGGTACCTCCGCGCGGGCCGCCTCGCCGACGCGCGGGAGGTGTTCGACCGGATGCCCGCCCGCGACTCCGCCTCCTACAGCGCTCTCATCTCGGGCCACGCGCGCCTCGGCTCCCCCGCGTCCGCGGCCGAGGAGCTCTTCCGCCGGATGCGCCTCGCCGGGCTCGCCCCCACCGAGTACAGCTTCGTGGGGCTCCTCACCGCCTGCATCCGCAGGGGCAACCCGCGACTTGGGACCCAGGTCCACGCCCTCGCCGTCAAGGGCCACTACTGCGGCGCTTCGCTCCTCGTCGCCAACGCGCTCCTCGGCATGTACGTCAAGTGCGGCCGCTTCGACGACGCGCTGGGGGTGTTCGACGGGATGGAACGCCGCGACGTGTCCTCGTGGAACACGGTGCTGTCCGGTCTGGTCGAGCTAGGGAGGTACGAGGAGGCGTTCGAGCTGTTTGGGGACATGCGGGCGAGCGGTGTTGGGGCCGACCGGTTCTCATTGTCGGCGCTCTTGACTGCGGCCACCGAGGGGTTTAACCTGCCCGAGGGGGCGGCGGTGCACGCTCTGTCGCTCAAGTCCGGGCTGGAGATTGATTTGAGCGTGGGCAATGCGCTCATTGGATTTTATGCCGAGCATGGTGATTCCATTGAGGATGTGGTTGGTGTGTTTCAGAGGATGCCAGTGCAGGACGTGATTTCGTGGACCGGACTGCTCAATGGATACATGGAGTTTGGTTTAGTTGAGATGGCTTTGGATGTGTTTGATCGGATGCCTGAGAGGAATTTTGTTACATACAATGCGGTTTTGACTGGGTTTTGTCAGAACAAGGAAGGTGCCCGAGTCACTTTTGCTAAGAAGGCAGGGCTGCGAGGGCTGGTGTTGTTTAGACAGATGCTGGAGGATGGGTTGGAAATCTCGGATGTCACAGTGACTGGTGTCCTGAATGCTTGTGCTATTGCTGCCGATAGGAAGACCAGCAAGCAGGTTCACGCATTTGTGATTAAGTGTGGCTGCAGTTCAAGTCCTTGGATTGACGCGGCATTGATAGACATGTGCATCAAGTGTGGCAGTTCTGGAGATGCACGGCTGTTGTTCGAGCAATGGCGCCATGAGGAGAGCTTTCACATTGCTTGGAATTCTTTGCTGCTGGCTAGTTTCAGAGATGGGGATTATGAGAAAGCACTTTCTACCTTCCTTCGAATGTTCAGAAGCAGTGATGTTCAGTTCATTGATGAGTTCATGTTAACTACTGTTCTTGGAGTATGTGGTGCCTTAGGTTTTGCTGAACTTGGAAAGCAAATGCATTCCTTTGCAGCAAAATCTGGGCTTTTGTGCGCTCGTGGAGTTGGTAATGCAATTATCAGTATGTATGGCAAGTGTGGGGAATTGGAAGATGCAGTCAATTTCTTTGAACGAATGCCTTGTCGAGACTTGGTGTCATGGAATGCACTGATCACTGCTCATCTTCTTCATCACCAGGGAGATGAGATACTGAACCTATGGTCTCGAATGGAGAGATTAGCCATCAAGCCTGATTCCATTACCTTTCTTCTGGTCGTATCAGCTTGCAGTCACACAAGATCAAACTCTGCAGATAAATGTAGGGAACTATTTCTTTCTATGTCAAGCACATATGGCATTGAACCAACAATGGAGCATGTTGCAGCGTTTGTTTATGTCCTTGGCTGCTGGGGTCATTTTGATGAGGCAGAACAGCTTATAGGTAGTATGCCATTCAAGCCTGGTGCATTAGTTTGGCGATCTTTGCTAGACAGCTGTAGCAAGTGGTCCAATATGACTGTGCGAAAGCGAGCAATGAAGCATCTACTTGCATTGGAGCCACAAGATCCATCCACATATGTCCTGACATCTAATCTCTACGCTGAATCAGCAAGGTGGCACCACTCTGAGAACACAAGACTGGAGATGCGTGAAAAGGGTATGCGTAAGATTCCAGCACGGAGCTGGACATTTCATGACAACGCTGTTCACTCATTTTTCGCACGAGATAGATCGCATCCACAGTCCAAGGACATTTATGCTGGTCTGGATGTGCTAATCCTTGAATGTATAAAGGCTGGGTACGAACCAGACACCACCTTTGTTCTACATGATGTCGCGGACTACCAAAAGAGGCATTTCCTGATGTACCATAGTGCAAAGCTAGCTGCCATGTATGGCATTCTAATGGCAGGTCCTGGGCAAACGGTCCGTGTCGTGAAGAACATCCGCATGTGCGGAGACTGCCATTCATTTCTGGAGTATGCCTCTGCTGCTACTCGTAAAGAGATTTCAGTTAGAGACTCTAGTGGGTTTCACATTTTCAAGGGAGGGAAATGTTCTTGTAGAGAATAGACTGGCACCAATTTTGACATCTTTGCACTGCTCTTTGTAGTAATATAGAAACTATAGTAGATATCCCTGTAATGAGCTATTGTACATCACTATGTGTTTCTTCAGAAGCTAGAGCATTTATGCAGAAGTGCTGGCATCATACTCAACAAGCTTTTTTCTCTCAAACACTGGTTATGGTTCAGTGGTGCAAATATTCTGCGAAAAGTCAACATACCAGTTGATTTTACTGTTAATGGGCCTGTTCTTTTTTTGGCTGTGGCTTATGACTTTTGCTGCTTGCGCCTCAATTTACTATACACTATTAGATATATGTAACGTACTAACGTCTCCCTGAATCGGAGTCTTTTCTTGATGTACTCTGTGGAGTTACTAACAACAGATAATTTCTGAATCGTACATCGCACAAGAAAAAAAAGGGAAGAAACGAACTGGAGTGAATATACTTGTTCGTCTGAATTTAACCGAACACTTGCGTACAATAGTATCCGAAATTCACAGTAAGCATTCAAGAGCACGTTTAGACCGACAAAATGAAGGCGTATCACAAGCATTCTTCGGATCCCCGCTGCTGTCTCGTAAAGAAGCGAACACGCTCAATGTGTACTATATATCAGAACAGGTTACGCAGCGCAGCATTGTGCTCAGAAATGATCGAAAGCTAGTATGATCGAGCACCAGACCAGAGATTTGGGCGTGCACCAGCTACGCATCTTGTGTTACTGCTGGGCAGTGACACTGATAAGTGGGCCACACATACCGGGGTGGGAAATGAATATGAATTATCCGTATTATTCGGTTACCGTATTCGATAGGATATGAATACGGTATAGATTTTTTCGTTCAACTAACAATTTAACTTCTATTCGTATTCGTATTTGGATTTGCATAAAACTATATGGACACAAATGTGATATGGGCTTTTACTATCCGAAATATTATTTTATCCGAATTATTTGTATTCGACAAAATAATATACATATTTTATTGCAATCAAGGTTATTAAGGCGGTAAAGCGAGGCGAGGCGACCCACCCCCCTCACACATTTTAAGCGGTAAGGCGTGAGGCGAGGCGACGTCTTACACATATCGTAAGACGAAGAAAATGGAGCTCTAGAGGTCTAAATTAGAAGAAATTTAAAGTGGAAGAAGGACTTAACTGCAATTTTATAGAAGCTAAAGGCTAAATTGCAAAAAATCTGGCTTCTCTTCAAAGAGGGAGGACTTATCTGCAATTTCACGTAAGTCTGAGGGCTAAATTGCAAAATTGCCGTTAAAACACCGCCGGTCGTGTAACCCTAGCCGCTGCTGAGATCGAATCGAGCCGGTTCTCTCGCGTTCCCTGTCTTCTCCCCCACAAGCGCCGGCGAGTCCGCCTCCCTCGGTCCCTCCTCCCCGCGCGCCTCCGTGCCTCCGCCTCGCGCCCCTGCCTCCCCTGCTCCCCCTCCCTCTCATCCTCCCCCTCTCTGCATACCTGGAGATGGAGGCCGCAACAGATGGCCGCCGGTGCGCCGCTTCGAGGATGGTGGCGCCACGGGGTGACGGGGATGGAGGCGGCGCTAGGGTTCGACTTCGGCCCAGGCTTATGTGACAGTTCCCACCGCCCCTCATCCCATTTCTTTATTCTTGCTTTTTGGGGTTCTTGGGGCGTCCGCCTTCGCCGTCTCCTCGCTTTTCTTCGCCTAATCGACGCCATAACGATGCCTTGGGGTTTGAGGCGGACGCCGTACTCCCTCCTGGCAAGGCGACGCCGACGCCTTACAGTCCCTCACCGAGCGACGCCTTAATAAGCATGATTGCAATACGGCAAATTAGTTGGACAAGTTTTTTAATTCAATGTTAATTAGTGTTTCTTTAGGTAAAATAAATGAATTAATATGATTAAACGTTACGCAGCGCAGCATTGTGCTCAGAAATGATCGAAAGCTAGTATGATCGAGCACCAGACCAGAGATTTGGGTGCGCACCAGCTAAGCATCTTGCGCTACTGCCGGGCTGTGACACTGAGAAGTGGGCCACACATACCGTCTCCCCTGCGCATAAATAAGTAGGGGTAGGAAATGAATATAAATTATCTGTATTATTTGGTTACCGTATTCGATAGGATACGAATACGGTATATATTTTTTTGTTCGATTAACATTTTAACTTCTATTCGTATTCGTATTTGGATTTGCATAAAACTATATAGACAAAAAAATGATATGGGCTTTTACCATCCAAAATATTATTTTATCTGAACTATTCGTATTCGACAAAACAATATATATATTTTATTGCAATACGGCAAATTAGTTGGACACGTTTTTTAATTCAATGTTAATTAGTGTTTCTTTAGGTAAAGTAAATGAATTAAAACAATTAAACGTGATTGCATGAGGATAAATTATTATTAATATCTTTATACTGTATAAGTTATAAGGATATCTCGATTCGATCGAATTAAGTAGATATTTGATTCGAATTTGTTACAATATTTAATTCAAATATAAATCAAATATAATAAAAATATTATTTAATTAGTATTCGATCCGATTATACCCCTATGAATAATAAAACATAAGGGCTCACCATTCGAAAATAAAATAACAACAAGCAAATAGCTCGCTCCTACAAGGATGTATGTCACGCAATGTCTTCTGCTATCGCCTGCTCGTCGGGATCCGTGCGGAATCAGAGAGCGACATCGAGAGCGGCTACTGGGCACGACGACGACGACGACTCCACCAAGGTGACAGAACTCGATCTCCCTCACGCTTCGTGACCTAAGGTTTTGGGACGCCAAATGGGCTGTGGTTTATGTGTTTTTTTGGGTTCTTTTTTGTCAAACTGAACACTACCTTATGCCATAATTCAGTGGTCTAATGCACATGTCAAACTTTTAGTTCCAGATTATGAACACACCTGTGCATGTTTTTTCTGCTGATAGAAATTAATTATTGTCTTCCAATGCTTGCTTGATGTTTTATACATGTGGCCACGTCAAATGTGTATAATTTAGTGGGATTCAGTTGATGCTATCAATTAATAATTACTTTACATGGGTTCTTTTGATTTTTTTCCCCAGATTTTAAAAATGTTTTTTTGGGGGTTTCCAAACCAGATGTCAGTTAATTGGACATGTTGGTGCTTTTCCAAATCCCATGAGCCCTTCTCAGGTTAAGGATGCGCCGGCGACTCGGCGTTCGATTTACATCAAGATTGATGAGCCGGTTCCACTTTATTGTAAGATTTACTCCTTTTTTTTCTTGAGAAAAGTCGGTTTGTTGTACCTACGATGTCAACAGCATATGTTGTTTTGGCAACTAAAATGTGACGACTGAAGCTTCAAGAAACAAATACCTTTTTTTGCTGACATGCACATGACTGAGTTCAAGTGGGCTTGCCGACTCATGTTAATTTCAAGATACATATTGACAGGTGCAATTTCTTATTCTTCATTTGGTTAAGCTAAGTGCAATATCAGCGATCAAACGAAGAGCGCTACAATTTTCTATTCTTCACAGAGCTTTATGCAAGTGCTAGTGCTGCAAAATGTCTTGAAGTCTTACTGTCATGATGTTAGATCATGTGAATAGGTTGTGAATTTAATGATGATGAATAATTGATATTTAAGTTGCTTTGAATTTTACGTTTGTGAAAGTTTCGGTTGATGCGCTTTTGAAAAACTAGAATTGCTGGAATACTCAGATTAAGTGGTCTGGTTGCCTTGTATTAGGCGGTTTGATCGGCTAGCTTCGACCATGATCGGTAGTCGGTAGTTCGATCCGCCTTGTGTTGGGCGGTCCAGTCGGCCTTGTGTTGGGCGGTCCGATCGGTAGACTTCGACCACAGTTAGAAGTTTGAGAGTTTACGAGTGCGGCAAATCGACCACGGCAGATCGATCATAGCATGTCGACCACAGCAGGTCGAGCATGGCAGAACGACCATGACTGAACAACTGCAGCAGAATAACAACGGATAGTCGAAGCTATAGTGAACCGGTTTGAGCTACAGTGAACCGGTCGATGGTTGGATGTACAATGACTGGTCATTGATCGTAGCTATAGTGCCTGGTCGGTGGTCATTGCTACAGTACCAGGTCGATAGTCAGAAGCTATAGTAACCGGTTGATACTCGGAAGCTACTGTGCCTGGTCGGTGATTGGTAGCTATAAACTTTATGATTGGTAGTCATAGACTTCACGCTCTATTGTCGCAGTCGTAGGCTTCGTGATCTGTTGTCTTAGAATTTGTGATTGGTAGTAATAGGGTTTGCAATCGGTTATCGTAGACTTCGCAATCGGTAGTCGTAGGCTTTGCAATCGGTTGTCGTAGACTTCATAATTGGTGGTCGTAGACTTTAAGTGCTTTAATTCTTGTAACCTTCAAATACTTTGAGTACTCGTGTCTGACCGGCCAGTGATCTGACTGGCCTGTGCATGACTATCAGACCGGCTTTTCTGCATGGTCTAAAGTTAATTTTTGAAGAGCGAAAATTGAGATCGTGGATGATCTGGTTCATAGTTATTAATTGTTAAGGGTGTGGTTTGCGTGTATGGACTATTGTTGGTCAAGTTGAGAAGAACTTATGTCGGAAAAATGTTATTTGGTCTTTGCATGTGCAGGTTGGACATGGAGACGGTCATGGTCGGTGATGAGGAGGACCATGACTAGGAGGGGGAATTATGAGGTCTAGGTGGTTGAGGATGTCACGAGGTGGTCGGGCTCACGCTGGAGCATGCGAAGATCAAAGGTGGTTGATGCATGGAGAAGCTACAAGAGGTGTAGTCTCGGAGGTTTCAACACATAATGAGTTGAAAGGAGTTATGGAAGGTGTCCATAACTGAAAGGATTAGAGATAATGAAAAATCCATGTTTGGAAGGGTTTCAGGTCTCTTGATTTTTGGTGGCAATTAGGATTGCGTGTCTAGTTTAATGAGGACAAGGTTTGAGGCTCTAGCATATAAATAGAGGGGAGAGGTTATGAAGTTAACCATGATTTTTGTAGGGCTTATGGAGAAAAAGCTTTTAGAGTTTTTGTGCTAGAGTTTGAGGGGTGTCGTAAGGGCACTTTGTAGACACAAAATATGATTCAAATATAAAAAGATTAGATCTATTCCAAGAAAAGTTAGTCGGCGTTGGCAGTGTGTTATTCTGGGTGTTGTCTTCGACTTGTTCCTATTTCAAGTAGAGCACATCGGTGTCGAAGCGTTCGAGCGGAGCAAGATTATGACTACGTGCAAAGGGGTTGAGCAAGCGATCAAACGCCGAGCAGTACAAACCTTCATCGAGCACGTGCAAAGGGGTCAAGTGAGAGGTTGAGCATCTTGTGGTCAAAATCTACATCTAGTAAGTTAGGTTACTTTTCTTCTGGTTTGAGATTTGTTTTCAGGTATCAAAAAGCAGAGGCAATCATTCACCCCTTTTAATGCGGTATTCTATCCTACAAGTGGTATCAAAGTGGGTTGCTATGGCATCAGAGAGGCTGCTGCGTCAAGTTCTTTGTCTTGGTAAAAAGAAGAATGATGACTTCACAGGCATATGATTTATGGCAAGCAACAACAACGACGATGACTACAGTGATCCAGATGAGGTAAGACCGTCTTGTGATGAGATTGAAGATGGTTTGGTTAGACTTGCTATTAAATTGAAAAAGACCAAAAAAATTAAAAGAAAATAATTTTGTTGTTGAAAGCTTAAATTCTAAGATTAACATACTTACAGCTTCTATTCCTAAGGATGAATCATGTGAGTCTTGTCATGTTTTACATTCTGAGTTGGAGACTACTAGATCAATTAATTCATCAAACTTGGTTCAACTTAGGGATATAACTGATAAATTTGATGAATTAAAATTGGCATATGACTCTTATGATGAAAAATTAATATTTGCAAATGTTAAAATTGAAAAGCTCAAGTCTAGTTCTTCTATATGTTTAGAGTCAAGTATTTCAAATGATCAATCTAAAACTTGCTCTAATTATGAATTGTTAGAATGTAGACTTAATTCATCCCATAAATTAATTCAACAAATGCTTTATTATGAGACACTTTCTTCCTCTAACTGTCTTAAACTTAACATTGAAATAGAAGCATTGACTAGACAACTTAATGATTTTGCTGAAAAGATAGATCGGCTCGGTTAGTGCTTCTAAGAATCTTGCAAATGAATTTGTTAAGTGCACATATTGTCCCTCACTGGTTAAAGAAAATGAATATCTTAAGGACACTTTAAAGAGATTTTCCTTTGATAAGAAAAGTTTGAATATGATTCTAGACAAGTCAAACACAAATGTAAAAATTGTAGTCTAGGATATAATTTTGTTGAGCATGCAAAAAATAATCCTCTTAAGGTTGTTAAGTTTATTGAACCTAGAAAATTTGAAGTAAAATCTAAACCAAAATAAATTATGTTTAAATCTGCTGGTATAGCAAAGGAACCCTCTACTAAAGTGGGTGTTGTGAAGCCATCAGATATGACTTCTCATCAAGTCAAGTATCAATGCACTCATTGTAATAGAGATGGTCATTTGTTTCAATTTTACTTTTGAAAATCAAAGAAAGAAAAGAAAGACAGGCTAAGAAAGGTTTCTCGTTCTGGAGTGGAGTTTGTACAAGCTTCTTATCATTGTTTTGGTCCCTCTAATCAATTTTCTATAGGTTTGGGAGTTTTTGCGATAGGACTCATCAGACCGGCATTTTACATGTGGTCAGACTGGTCTCTAACGGTTAGACTGGCCTTACCGAGGTGGTCATATCGCTCGATGGTTAGATCGGCCTTACTGAGGCTATCAGACCGCCCTGTGGTCAAACTGGCACTTCAACGGCAGTCTGACCGGAATTTATAGAGGCTAACTCTTCATTTAAATCATTATCATTGCCTGCTATTGCCTCTATTCATTGTGTATCTCAGTACTCAATTCCTTAATCTTATTTCACTAACCCTAGTATTGTGAGACCGATGATTCTTAAGATGTAAGAACAGCTGATGAGGATGGAGAATATGCGCTTGATTGGGTTACAGTATTTTACGTCATTGCTTTATTGGAACACTTGATGGTTCTTTACTTCCTTTGATGGCTCTTCACTCCCTTCGATGGCTTCTAAGAGATTTCACTTTCTGAGAGACCATGTGGAAAAGGTGATATTATTCTATACCTTGTTGAAGTTTATTTTTCAAATTGCTCATATTCTCTCAAAACCGCTTGGTTCTTCTCGTTTTGCTCTTTTGCGAAGTGATTTCGGTGTGTTGCATCTTTTGGGATTTTTTAAGGGGGAGCTTGTTGTTTGAAGTTGTTTTAGAAACTTTATTCATTATACTTGTCAAATAATTAATTAAGTCCTAGCCTATGATATGGCATAATACTTTGACTAGATTATTTATAGATAGTAATTTGTGATGTTTATCTAAAAGGATTAATTTGATTGTGAGTCTTATTTTGTTGGACCGGAATGGCGACAGAGGAGGGGGGGGGGTGAATAGCGCTCTCAAAAATTAAATTCGCCCCTTAAGAATCCACACTTATGCTTCTTCTCCAATAGCTATGGAAGCTATGAAGAAAGAAGAAAGACACTACTGGAAGACACAACAACAAGGCTAAACCAGAAGGAAACAGTCAAAAAAAAATTCAGAGCAAGTCTGACTGCAAGCGGTAGTACCGCTGGGACGAGCGGTAGCACCGCTGAGCGGTAGTACCGCTGGGCCGAGCGGTAGCACCGCTGAGCGGTAGTACCTCTCGAGGAGCGGTAGTACCTCTCGAGAAAATCAGCAAACAGGATTTTCAGGAATCTGAGAAAATCGCAAAGATTCTTGGATTCTTGGCTTGGGAAACTTTGAGGATAGCTAGGGAACACTCCCAGAAGAATAAGCCAAGAACCAATTTCGAGAAACCACTCCAAGAAACAAGAATTTCAGATTTTGAGTAAAAGTCTAAATCTTGCAAGAACCGAACCAAAAACCAAATTACTCCTCAACCTTTGATCTTTTGGCGATGAAATTTTGAGGATAACTAATTAATAGCCTCTGAACTCTCCGTGCCAAGTTTCATGCCATCTCGCGAAGGGAATCAAGATTTTGCATTAAGCCCTAGATGGAGGAAATGAAGAACAGGGAGGCTCAAAAACCCAAAATCTGAAATTAAATGAAGTTTGCTCTTGAGAAACTCGATCAAATGATCTTGAGGCATCATCCCAACATAGTGCAACCCATTTTGGGCCTCCCCAGCAAGAAAGAACAAGAAACCAAGAAAGTCAAGAAATCACGCAAAAGGGAGAAATGAAGAACAGAGAGCACGAACAGAGAGAATCAAACTTCAAATTTTCATTCGTTGAAGCAAAAGGAATACAGAGGAGTTTCGATACGCATGGACATTAGAACAAGGAAGATTACATGCATATCACTCCAATCTCTCCCTCTCCCTAAGCCAAGAACTCATCTACCCTCTACATGCTTGCTAGGGAGGAACAGACCCAGAGATGATCGTGGGAGACAAGGTGCTGCTGCCCTCAACCACTAAAGAGCAAAGCAAAACCACATCTCAAAGCCTCTTTTGACCCACTAAAACCCTAACTCTCTCCTAAAGCCATGGGAGTCATGCAGCCCCCTCCACCTATTTATAACGCTTGGTTAACGGGTCTCCACCCCGTTACGCCCGCTAAATCCAACGGAGCCCGCTCCCGCTTGTGCAGCCTTGCGAATTTACCGATTCGCCCCTCGTGCACCTTCCGGTAAGCTTCCGCGCTCCTTGTCGTCCACGACTCGCAACCACATCGAATCTCCACCGTCTTCGACACATCCGACCGTTTTGACCTCGACACCTCCCTGTGTCTAGTCCGGTCACCTCGTGTCTCACCACGACTCCACCTCGACGTCCTACAGTCACACAGACAAGAAACACGTCACATAGCACCGCTCGATACATGAAAGCGTAAATAGCATAAGCACATCATACTTACTCATGACGAAGTCCAAACCTATCGAATCATCGGAATATGCAACCTAATCCCATACGACCAAGTTTGACCAAGTTCGACCGAGCCCGTTGTAAAGGATCGCGCGTAGGCTACGAAAGCAGAAAACAAAATTTTTCTACCGCGCACACAAGGACATCATGCTTAAGGAGGGATCATGGATCGTTACCACTAGACGCCAGCGCAGCGGAAGAAGAGTTGGAGAAGCCGATCCAACCACGCCGTCGAGGTAGTAGTGGAAGTAGCCGATCGTCCCGAACAGATCATCTCCTCCACGCGATCAACCACACCACGAGCGGATCCAATCAGAGGTTGTTGATGCCGATCAACGCCGCAACGAGCGCCGCCCACCGGTATCCACACGTCCGGTGGAATGCCGATCGCGAGTGTACCAAAGACTCGTGGCGGCTAGGGTTTGGCTCGGGGTGGCGGCTAGGGTTTGGCTCGGGATTACCGTAGCATGCACCCTCACCCCCTCGCCTCCATATATATACCTCCTCACTTGGGCCTCGTGGACCGAGGCCCAATAGGAGTCTATCCGGATCTCTATCCGAATTGAGCCCACATCCGAATCACATTCGAATTAGTGTTCTAACCCGTTAAGTGTGCGACCCGGTAGGTTCACGTATACTTGGTCGCGACCCGGAAACGCCTTTCCGGTCACCCTGTTAATAGTGGCCTCTAGTAAGACATATTAACCCCAAAGTATATGTAAAGATCATATCGGCTGAACCTGTAATGTTGTCATGTACGAACCCTTTTGCCTCACGATATAGATTAAGCTCAAGGCGAGACCTGTGTCATCCTCTTAATAGCTCAATCACTCTCTCGATTCCGTGATGGATTATAAACTCGTGATTGACTCCTCAATCACCTTGGCATGGCCATGCACTTTCATAATCCATTACATCGAGGGGCCCAGAGATATCTTTCGCATAAGGAGGGGCAAATTCTATCTTGATCATTCACATCCCACTACATGTTTCATGGCAAACCAAAGACTACTTTTATGACTACCCAGTTACGGAGTAGTGTTTAGAAGTCCCAAAATAAGCTACTACGCATGTTGGGAACCATGATGATCTCAAGTCTAAGGATTCCACATAAACACTACTTGAGACCAACTGATGACACATGGAATCTTTGCAGTGTCTCACGGCGGGTCTATCAAACATATGTTCACTAATGTAACATCCTGATTTTTAGAGTCTTTTTGAAGCTTTTAAAATAAAATTCACCATTTGAATTTTTCTGGAATTAATTAAAGCTTAAATGGAATTTTTTATAAATTAAAAGGATTTAATATGATTAATCTGAACATGAACATTTGCCAAAATTATTTTATTTGAGTTCTTTGTGTCTCAAGGAATTTATTGGAATTTTTCTGGATTTTTCTGGATTTATTTGCTATTTTCTAGAGCTCAAATTAATTTAAATGAATTTATAAAAAGAAAAAACCCCAAAATTCCCCAACCGGCCAGTGGGCCGAAACCCACCAGCCGGCCCAGCCCAGCAGGCCGCCAACCCGCACCGCCCCGCCGCGCCACGCGTCGTCAATCCGTCCTGCGCGCTCGCTTGATCGCTCGATGGCCGACGCGTGTCGCCATCCACCGCAGCCCCTTCGCGCGCGTCATCCTCGCCGCTCGCCGTCGAGCCATCGGCAGTGGGGGCCCACTGTCGAGTCCCCGTCCCCGAAGGGACTCTCTCCCGTGTCCGGCCCGACTCGCCGCCGCCGCCGTTTCGCCGCGAACTCTGCCGCATCCGACCCGCCGCTCGGCGTCCGTGTATTCGCGCCAAACCCTCGGCTTCTCGCCGTCCCGAGCGCCGCCTCGCGCCGCTCATCGCCGGGCTGCCGTGCGTTCGCCGCCGACGTCCGTCGCGTGCTCGCCGTTCGCCGCTTCGTCGCCGGAGCTTCGTCGCCGTCGCCGCCGCTGTCGTCGCCGTCCTGACCCATCCGTCGCCGCCAGCCGCGCCGCTGCCCCGCCGTCGGCGGACCGCGCCGTCGTACCCGCCGCCGCACCTGCACCGCCAGCCGAGCGCCCGCGTCCGCGTCCCCTCGGCCTCGCCGGCGTCGCGTCGGCCACGGCGTCATCGCGCCTTCGCCTTCCGTGCGCTTGTTCACCGTCGCCAAGCCATTGACACGCGGCCCACCGCCACCGTAGTCCCGTGCGCCACGTGCCACGTCGGCCAGCCAGTCGGCGACCACCTCACCCTAGTGTCCACGTGGCTTGCCACGTGGCTGCCACCTCGGCACGAGGTCCCCAGTGCCACGCCGACCGCCACGTCGGCTGCCCGTCGCCAGCCGGTCGGCCGCCACGTCGACCACCGCGCACACGTGTCGCCACGTGGACGCCACGCCGCCTCGCCGCCGCGTCGTGACCGATCCGCCCGCACTGCCTCCGTGCGCGGGTCCACGATGACCGGTTATTTCGTGAGCGTGTCTCAACATAGTGCCATTTTCTATTTTTCCCGATTTTCTGTAGATTTAATTTTCCAAGAGCCCGTTCTTCCTCGTCCTAGCTCCGATTCACCCCGTTCTTTTTTCTAAATTCATCTAAAATTGAGCTCTACCTTTTGGTTCAGGTTTGAAAGTTTTTGGAGTTCATTTGAATTTTATTTGAATTTTTGTCTTTTCGTCTCGTTTTCTCTCGTTAGATCGCGTGTTCGAGGGAGCGGAAGTTGGATTTGAAGATCTAGAGCCCTCATCTGAGCAAGGCCAAGGCAAGTCGTATTCTTTGATCATATTGAACCCAGTTTTCAAATCTATTATGTATTACTTTGTTTTAAATTATCATGCATCGCTATTTTATTATCAAACCCTTGTATTGGTAGTTATTGTCCAAATTGATTAATCCTCCTTGATAATTTGAATACCCTGATTATTTTGTCACCATAGGATGGGTAATTATTTAGTGATGCAATAATAGTGGTCACATGGGCATACGTCTGAAATGCTTAGCCATGCTTATTACTAGCACGTTGGGTTTATCATCACATGTGGTTAATTAATCTTGACTTAATGGTATACTTGAACGTGGTGGTTAACCACAGTTATAAAATTTGTTTGCCATGGCATGGGTAGTGTCATGAGCATCGGTTATACAAACTTGGTTTTCACTTAGGCGAATGATCGTGCGATAAAGGGGTGCAGGTTGCACATTGGGATGTGGATGTTCCTTTGGGTAAATTTAAGGACTTAACTTTGTGCGCCATTGATCCGAGCTAAATCGTGCAAACCACATGTCTAGTATGGGATAGACTGGCATAATAATTTGTGAAGTCTCCACTTTGGTTTTACTACGATGTTGTGTGGCGCAAGAGGGGCAATTATCGACTAGGGGTTACCCTACTCGACGCGAATCCTTAGCGAGTGGGATCGGGTGGAGATGGATCATTGTAAAAGCCTTGTTGTGATTTCCTTGCCTGAGGCTAATCACATCGTGTGGGTACAGATTGTGCAACCTCTGCAGAGTGTAAAACTATTCGAATAGCCGTGTCCTCGGTCATGGGCGGTGCTCGGTGATTTCACACGAGGTAGAGTCTTTATGAAATTTTGGTTGATTTGAGTGGAAGTGAATGGTTAGTTCACTTGTGGATTTATTTAATTCCTTTGATTATCTACTTAGTGTCTGTTGTTAAATTAGCTTTACAATCTATTATTTGTATTCACTTCAAATTGTCGCTTATGCAAAACTAACCTTTCACCATCCATTGATAAGCCTTGCATACTATATTGCATTCATTTGTTACAAGCGACTTCTTGAGTACCAATGTACTCACGGCTTTATGCCCATGTTGCTCGATTGAGGAGGAGGGACCGGATCGGCAGGAGTTGCTAGAAGGAGGCTACTACGAGGACTTCGCGGATTAGGACTTCGCTCCCGATCGATTGCTGTGGGCATGTCGAGTGGCTACTACGCTTAATTTTGGATTTCCGCTGCTAGTTTCTTTAAAGCCCTTCAGGCTAATAATTGTAAGCTTGGCCATAAGGTCGTACTCTGATGGTTATTAATATAATTTGGATTTCCTTTAGAATATCGTGATGTGGATGATATTTGTCTTTGTTTACGCTGTGTGCACTAGCGTGATCCTGGACTAGTGCAGAATACACAGTAGAGTCCGGATTTGTATATTCGGGTCTCGACAGGTTTCGACCCTGCGGGACTTTGGGTTAGTCATAGATAGTGTTCCACTCTTTTGTAATAACACTTCTGCGATTAACATTGCTAAGAACCCAGTGCAGCACTCTCGGACTAAGCATATTGATATCCGATATCACTTCCTTAGAGACCATGTAGAGAAGGGTGACATCGTGCTCTAGTTTGTGGAGAGTGACCACCAGTTGGCCGATATCTTCACCAAGCCATTGGATAGCTCTAGGTTTTCAGCTCTGCGGGGAGAGCTTGAGGTGGTCTGTCCTTATGGGCTGTTGTGAGGGGGAGTTTTGTGCTTTACTGCTTTATTATATTGATTATGTTCTTTCTCCTTTCTGTCGCATTGCATTTTGGGTGCTTTCGGGATAGTCCTTCTAGCGTAGGTTAGAGTGATCTTCTTGTCTAGCGTTTAGACTTTTTGCTTTTATCTTGTGACTCTAGGATGCTGCTTGTTAGTTGTCTCTCTTCTCTCTAGGTTGAGCTTACTCACTTCTTGTGGGTTCTAGCGAGGGTTGGGCCACCCTCGGGTAGACAGGGTACGTGTTTGCTCCCTAGGTTGTTAGTAGACCAGCTGATAGTCCTCGAGTCATTTTGGGGTAGATGAGAGTCAGTCTGAGTCATAGTATCCTCTATATCTTGTCTATGCTTTAAGGACTGTCCTTTCGGATTTCTTTGCCAGCTTCTCGATTTACTGCTTTGGTTCAGGGGGAGTTCATTTGGGAGTTTCTGGAGCTTAAATTTGACATAACTCAACTTGAACTAAAAAGTTGCATCACACGTTGAGGGGGAGCTGAATTTCTTGCATGTCATTCTGCATTGTAAATATCTACATTGAGCCTTGATTATTATCCTTTCATGACATGTTTACAATGTTTTACACCTTGCCATGACTTGTGCTTATTTGCTAGATTTATCATGACTTCATATGTGTAGACTAGCTTTTACCATGGTAGCACTCGAGCCTAGTCTTTCTTGAGCTATCCTTTTATGATCCATGCCATGTCAAATAGGCTTAGTTGAGCGTTGAATCTTTGTTGAGCCTTAGATTGAGCTGTTTTAGTCTCTTGATGCAGCATGAGTTAGTACAACATGTTAAAAAGCAAAAAGATCTCTTTTGTGCGAAAAAACTGATCTCACCAATTCTTTCTCATGAGACGGCTTGCCATTGCACTAGGCATGAACTCAAGGGGAGTTTTGGATGACCTAGACTATCTTCTTAAGCTTCTTGCTTGGAGTAGTTGCATAAGGCTTGAAATCTAGCACATGATAAAAAATATTGGAAACAACCATAAGTTTCAAAAGAAAATATGTCATTTGTGCTCAATTTGCTTGAACTATAAAAAGAACCAAGTACTTGACCCAATGTTTCATTCTTGAGCGTATAGCACTCTATTTGGACTCAATATTAGCTTCTTGGTTCTGCTTAGCTTATTGACATGGCCTGCATCATCCTTAGATATCTCTAGCTAGACTTTGCTCATTGATGACTTGACATGCTCACTAAAACGCACTACTTTTCAGATTGTCATCTATATGTTCTAGCTGGCTTATATATATCTTGTCATGATCTAGATAGCCTGTTATTGAGTTATGGCTTGGTGTAATACATTATGGTCATTTTGGAAAATTCTCATGGCTTTAAATGCTTAGAATAAACAAGTTTCAGCCATATTCATCCATTGACATGTCTATTCTCTCCTTTGCATCCTTGATATATTTATTGCCAAAAGGGGGAGAATAGAGGAGAAAACAAAGTCGTGTGGGAACATTTTAGAGCTTTGGAGAACAATTTACTCTTTCAGTTGTTGCTCTAGTGTTTCCTTCTGTCAACATGGTCATTAGCTTCATTCTTTTTCTTTGGACCATGTTGGACTCTTCAAACTCAAACTCAACTTCATGCTTTTTCTGCGTTTGTCAATATACTCATCAAGGGGGAGATTGAGAAACCATGTGGTCGTGACTCCATGTGAATGATGAGTAATTGACAAAGGTTTAGGATAGTCGAGTTTGGGTTGTTTGGTCGGACCATGTCGTTGCGCGGTGCAACGGTTGGTGATATGCCCTAGAGGCAACATGGAGATGTTGAATATATCACATACTATGTTTATGATACATTGCTTTGTTCCTTGAAATAGACATTATCATTATTGATCAATGAGTATGTGACTTATTCATGAGGCTCTTAATGCCAAAATGTTGCTATTTCTAAATGATCCTTGATTATATATCATATGAGGAACAAATATGATTCAAAGATCAGCATATGTATTGATTGATGATCATGTCTCATGGATCATGGTATGGAGATACCAAATCAATAATATGGACATGTGTTAGTTGTCGAGACCCGAATATACAAATCCGGACTCTACTGTGTATTCTGCACTAGTCCAGGATCACGCTAGTGCACACAGCGTAAACAAAGACAAATATCATCCACATCACGATATTCTAAAGGAAATCCAAATTATATTAATAACCATCAGAGTACGACCTTATGGCCAAGCTTACAATTATTAGCCTGAAGGGCTTTAAAGAAACTAGCAATGAAATCCAAAATTAGCGTAGTAGCCACTCGACATGCCCACAGCAATCGATGGGAGCGAAGTCCTAATCCGCGAAGTCCTCGTAGTAGCCTCCTTCTAGCAACTCCTGCTGATCCGGTCCCTCCTCCTCAATCGAGCAACATGGGCATAAAGCCGTGAGTACATTGGTACTCGACAAGTCGTTTGTAACAAATGAATGCAATATAGTATGCAAGGCTTATCAATGGATGGTGAAAGGTTAGTTTTGCATAAAGCGACAATTTGAAGTGAATACAAATAATAGATTGTAAAGCTAATTTAACAACAGACACTAAGTAGATAATCAAAGGAATTAAATAAATCCACAAGTGAACTAACCATTCACTTCCACTCAAATCAACCAAAATTTCATAAAGACTCTACCTCGTGTGAAATCACCGAGCACCGCCCATGACCGAGGACACGGCTATTCGAATAGTTTTACACTCTGCAGAGGTTGCACAACTGTACCCACACGATGTGATTAGCCTCAGCTTAAGGAAATCACAACAAGGCTTTTACAATGATCCATCTCCACCCGATCCCACTCGCTAAGGATTCGCGTCGAGTAGGGTAACCCCTAGTCGATAATTGCCCCTCTTGGGCCACACAACATCGTAGTAAAACCAAAGTGGAGACTTCACAAATTATTATGCCAGTCTATCCCATACTAGACATATGGTTTGCACGATTAAGCTCGGATCAATGGCGCACAAAGTTAAGTCCTTAAATGTTACCAGTGAAGCATCCACATCCCAATGTGCATCCAAAGACCCCTTTATCGCACGATCATTCGCCCAAGTGAAAGCCAAGTTTGTATAACCAATGCCCATGACACTACCCATGTCATGACATACAAATTTTATAAGCGTGGCTAGCCACCACGTTCAAGTAAATCATTAAGTCGATTAATTAACCACATGTGATGACAGATCCCAACGAACCAATAATAAGCGAGCTAAGCGGTTGAACGTAACCCCATGTGACAATTATTATCTTATCACTAAATAATTCCCAATCCTAAGGTGTCAATGGAATCATGGTGATCAAGTTATCATGGAGGATTTAACCAATTAGGAGTATAACTACCAATACAAGGTTTTATTAACAAATAGCCATGCATGATAATTTGAAACAAAATAATACATAATAGATTGAAATCTGGGTTCAACATGATCAAAGAATACGACTTGCCTTGGCCTTGCTCAGATGAGGGCTCTAGATCTTCAAATCCAACTTCCGCTCCCTCGAACACGCGATCTAACGAGAGAGAAAACGAGACGAAAAGACAAAAAAAAATTCAAATAAAATTCAAATGAACTCCAAAAACTTTCAAACCTGAACCAAAAGGTAGAGCTCAATTTTAGATGAATTTAGAAAAAAAAACGGGGTCAATCGGAGCTAGGACGAGGAAGAACGGGCTCTTGGAAAATTAAATCTACAGAAAATCGGGAAAAATAGAAAATAGCACTATCTCAGAGGCACGCTCACGAAATAACCAGTCATCAGTGGACCCGCGCACGGAATGCAGTGCGGGCGGTCGGTGGCGACGCGGGCGGCGAGACTGACGTGGCGTCCACGTGGCGACACGTGTGCGCGGGTGGCTGACGTGGCGGCTGACCTGGCTGCTGATGGGGCAAGCTGACGTGGCAGGCTGACGTGGCACCTGGGGGGACCTCGGGTGCTGAGGTGGCAGCCACGTGGCAAGCCACGTGGACACTAGGGCTGAGGTGGCTGCTGACTGGGCTGGCCGACGTGGCACAGGGCGCACGGGACTACGGCTGGCAGGTGGGCCCGGCGTGTCAATGGCTTGGCGCACGGTGAACCAAGTGCACGGGAAGGCGAAGGGGCGCGATGACGCCAGCGCTAACGCACGCCGGCGCGAGGACCGAGGGGACGCGGGGCGCGGCGCTCGGCCGGCGGTGCGGTGCGGCGCGCGGGTACGACGGCGCGGCGTCGGCCGACGGCGGGGCAGCGGCGGCGGTGGTCGACGGATGGGTGCAGGGCGGCGGCGGGGCTCACCGGCAGCAACGACGACGGCGGCGACGACGGCGGCGACGATAGCGGCGACGACGGCGACGAAGCTCCGGCGACGAGCGGCGAACGGCGAGCACGCGACGGACGTCGGCGGCGAACGCGACGGGCAGCTCCGGCGATGGCGCGCGGGCGCGGCTCGGGGCGGCGGAGAAGCCGAGGGTCGGGCGCTTAAATACACGGACGCCGAGGCGGCCGGGTGGATGCGGCGAGAGTTCGCGGCGGAAGCGGCGGCGGCGAGTCCGGGCGGACACGGGAGAGAGTCCCGCCGAGGCGGGGACTCGACAGTGGGCCCCACTGCCGCTGGCTCGACGGCGAAGCGGCGAGATGATGCTTGCGGCGAAGGGCTGCGGCGGATGGGCGACACGCGTCGGCCATCGAGCGGATCAAGCGGAGCGAGCGCGGGACGGATTGACGACGCGTGGCGCGGCGGCGGTGGTGGTTGGCGGCTCTTTGGTGGGCCGGTGGTGGGTTTCGCCCACCGGTTGGGAATTTTGGGGTTTTTCTTTTATAAATTCATTTAAATTAATTTGAGCTCTAGAAAATAGCAAATAAATCCAGAAAAATCCAGAAAAATTCCAATAAATTCCTTGAGACACAAAGAACTCAAATAAAATAATTTTGGCAAATGATCATGTTCAGATTAATCATATTAAATCCTTTTAATTTATAAAAAATTACATTTAAGCTTTAATTAATTCCAGAAAAATTCAAATGGTGAATTTTATTTTAAAAGCTTCAAAAAGACTCTAAAAATCAGGATGTTACAAAACCATGCAAAGTACCTGACTACAGCAACTAGCTGCAGCAACGTACTCGGCCTCTGCGGTGGACTGTGCAACACCGGACTGCTTCCTCGAAGATCAAGAAACGAGAGAAGTGCCAATAAATTGGCAGGTGCCAGAAGTGCTCTTCCTATCTATCCTACACCGCAAAGTCTGCGTCCGAGTAGGCTCTCAAGGAAAGACAGGAAGAGGAAGAGTACCAGATACCATAGTCAATGGTAGCTCGAAGGTACCGAAGAATGCGCTTCACCGCCTGACGGTGAGATACGCGAGGAGAAACATGAAACTGAGCACAAAGACACATGGAGAAGTGTATGTCCGGTCTCGAGGCAGTGAGGTACAAGAGGGAGCCGATCATACTCCGATACTCCTTCTGATCAACTGGCTCGCCATCCTCATCTGGGTCAAGCGTGGAAGAAGACGCCATAGGAGTCGACACTGGCTTCCCATCACTCATGTTGAAACGCCTCAGGAGGTCACGAGTGTACTTGCCCTGATGCAGAAAAGTACCCTCCCGAGTCTGCTTAATCTGGAAGCCAAGGAAGAAGGTCAACTCACCCATCATGCTCATCTCAAACTCGGTGCTCATGACATCCGAGAACTGTGAAACGAGAGCATGAGAAGAGCCGCCAAAGATGATGTCGTCCACATAAATCTGGACGAGCAGAAGATCAATGCCATGCCGGTGGATGAACAAGGTCTTGTCTACTTTACCCATTTCGAAACCATGACTCAACAAGTAGGGCTTAAGCCTCTCATACCAAGCACGAGGTGCTTGCTTAAGTCCATACAGAGCTTTGGAAAGCTTGAAAATATGGTTTGGGTATTTGGGATCCTCGAAACTTGGAGGCTGTCTGACATAGACCTCTTCCTCAATAAAACCATTGAGGAAGGCACTCTTGACATCCATCTGGTAAAGCTTGAAACCCTTAGAATCTGCAAAGGCAAGCAGAATTCTAATGGCTTCAAGTCTAGCTACAGAGGCAAAGGTCTCCTCGAAGTCTAGACCCTCAACCTGGGAAAACCCCTGAGCTACCAGTCTAGCCTTGTTTCGAATGACCACCCCATCCTCACTCTGCTTATTTTTGAACACCCACTTAGTCCCAATAACATTGTGACCTCGCGGGGGCTCAACAAGCGACCAGACCTTGTTTCTCTCGAAATTCTCTGGCTCCTCATGCATGGCATTGACCCAAGACTCATCAGAAAGAGCATGAGAAACATCCTTGGGCTTGAACAAAGCAATGAAGGCAGAATGGAGACAGAATTGAGATAAGCCAGATTTTGAGCTGGTCACACGCTCGAAAAGGTCTCCAATCATCTGCTCTGAAGGATGAGCTTTTGGATATGTCTAGGAGGTCCAGGATGAGATGAAGAAGTGGCCTCTACCTCATGAGCAGAAGAGGTAGGAACAGAGCCACTAGCTCCAGAAGACGCAGAGGGCATGGGCTGATCGCCTCGAGGTGCGGTGGAAGACGGCACCTCGGGTGGAGGATGAGGAACTGGATTGGGTAAACAACCCTCATCTCCATCGTCCTCATCATCCACAAAGATGGGCTCGGACTGCTCTAAAGAACCTGAGATATCTGGCCTAGTCCCCGGACTGGCCTCGTCAAAGGTCACCTCACAGGTCTCTACCAATTTACTAGACTCACAGTTCCAGACCCTATAAGCCCGCGAAGAAGTTGAGTAACCTAGAAAGATGCCATCACAAGAACGTGACTCGAACTTGTCTAGGTTCCCGGACTTCAAAATAAAGCACTTGCAACCAAACACACGAAAATGAGATACACTGGGCTTTCGCCCATATCTCAACTCATAAGAAGTGCGGTGCAAGTGTGCCCGAAGAAAAACTCGATTTGAGACATGGCACGCGGTGGCTATAGCCTCAGCCCAAAACTTCCGCGGTGTAGAGTACACATCAAGCATCGTCCTAGCCATCTCGACCAAGGTACGATTCTTTCTCTCCACGACGCCATTTTGCTGTGGGACGTGCGGAGAGGAGAACTGATGCTCTACACCTGTCTCATCGCAGAACCTCTCAAAGTAGGAATTCTTGAACTCCGTGCCATTGTCACTGCGGATCGCTCGTAAGGCACTCGGGAGCTCAACAGAAAGCCTACTAAAAAGATCTCGGAGGTGTGTAAACGTCTCATCCTTCGAGGCTAAGAAAAACACCCAAGAATACCTCGAGAAGTCATCGACCACGACAAGAACATACCACTTCCCTCCTGCTGACTGCACTCGAGCTGGTCCAACTGTGTCCATATGGAGCAGCTGTCCTAGTGCATCGGTCATAAATCTTGTGACCGAGGATGAGAAGCGGCAACCATCTTGCCGTGCGGCAAGGAGCACAAATTAGATCTTTGACCATCTTGAGCTTGCGGACCACGAATGAGGTCGTGGCCGCTAACTTTCGGGTCAAATGGTCAAATCAATATGACCAAGTCTCCTATGCCGAAAAGAAAGGTCGCGGGACTCGAAGCAATCGAACACCGAGAGGATCACCGAAGACTCGGAAAAATCAGCACGAAAGATCCTCCCAAAGCGAAATCCATAAACCGGACTACCCAAGAATCAAGAATTTTGCAAGCGTTTTCTTAAAGCTCACCTCAGAATCGTCATCGGTAAGTGAGTGATTGAAAGCAAATTATACTGCAGCTTACTAATCAAGGCAACATCTCTCAAGATAAAAGAGTCATTTACGCGCACTGTACCTTTGGCGATGACGCGCCCAGATGAAGTATCCCCGAAGGTGACCGTCTCATCACCTGGAGCACGGGCAAGGGAAGAAAACCAACGGGAGTCTTCGGTCATGTGACGTGAACACCCGGAGTCTACAAGCCAAACCTTTCCCTTCCCTGCCCGGCGAACCTGAGTCAAACAGAGAGTAAAGTCTCAGTACTGGGGTAAATCAAGAGTGATTTTGGCACCCAATACTGAGTAACACGTCGAGCAGATGAAATAGTTAAACACGACTGACCTCTATCTACCCTACGCTCTCTGTCACTCAAAGAAGCAGAAGGTCTGTGAGCAGACCTGAAGCTGTTGTTGGGACTGCTACAGAAGAGCGAGTCAAGATACCAACAACATGCTGATCACGCCGCGGGTAGCTATCTCGACGGGGAAAACGAGATCTACCCTCAGGACGGCGGAAGTCACGACCAAAGGGAGCATGAGGACGAAAACCAGAAAACTCAAAAAAACCAAGTCCTCGATGCTGCCCAATCCATCAGCTGAAGCAACTCTAGACCTCGTGTTAGTCTTAGGTGCACTCAAGGTCTGGGGCTGACCCTGAATACATCTAAGAGACTCAACACAGTCTCTACGCGCGATCTTGGCGCGCCTGAAGCATCGATCGATTAGATGTCCATCCTTCTGACAGAAGGTGCAATGATACTTCGCCTTCCGAGGCGTATAGCATGAGATGGCCGCGCTTCGAGAGGCGAAGCTGCAGGTGGACTCACCTTGCCGTCAGAAATCCCTTGGACAAAGCCCGCAGACTTGAATTTAACTTCATCAGATCTGGGCTCAAGCTCGATCACACCTCCTACTATGGGTCTGAGAATAGCAGGTGGATGCTTCCTAATGTCCTCATAGAAATCATATCCTAGACCTTGATTAAACTTGCAAATCTTGGACTGGTCTAGGATAAGATTCAGCTTCTTCTTGTCACCTACAAACCTCTCGAGAGTGTTCATAAGATACTGACACTCCCGAAAGAGAGAGGTGCAAGAAGAGCAGGGAGAAGAAGAGACAGCAAAAGGTAAGAGAGCAGAAAAAGAACCAACTGTAGAGGAAAAAATGGCTTGTGCACGCACAGCCGACTCTGAAGGGATAGTCCTACTACTAGCCAGTTGGTTCACGACACTAAGCGTCTCCACCTTACCCTGGGGCTTCTCCCCCTCAGCAGCACACACATTACAAGTAGAAGATGACTTCTCTAGTAAGTCCTTAGTTAGCTTCACACATTTTTCTTCCAAAGAAATCAAATCAGATTTTAGTTTATCACAACTAATGCATGGTGAGCTAACAGGATCCTTAGTCGCAAACTGAGCTAGTTTGTTGTCACGATCAACCATCTCTTGAAATTGCTTAGAAACGGACTCAAGCTCAAGCGTCAATTTTGGACAGTTGGTGCAGGAAACAACAGGCTCAAGTAAAGAAGCATGCAACTCAACAATTTTATGATCTGCCCGTTTTAGGTTCATCTTCAAATTATTGCAGTTTTCACAAGTCTCGGGTAGATCGAGCAACATGGTATAAAGACCTCTAAATGTGTTGTCCTTATCCTCACATGAGGTGCAAGCACTAGTCTCAACAGTGGTAGATGAAACAGGAACTACCCTACTCATCTCAAGCTCAGCAAGAAGACTAATGTTCTCCACCTTAAGCGTATCAAGCTCAGAAGACAAACTATCATGCGAGGTCCTTAGTTTCTCCATGTCACCCAAAATAGCACAGCATGTATCACAATCATCACTAGAGGGAGCAGATGTAAGAGCAATAATCTCTAGTGACAATCTATCTACTTCCTTCTCTAACTCAGTACACCTAGCCCTATCTCTAGCATGAAATCCACCTAGCTTAAGAAAAGCATGATTGAGCTGGTCGTAGGTGGGGCATACCTCGTCCGAGTCGGAGTACAGCTCGCTGTCGCTCAGCTCACCCTCAAGGGCCATGAAGCACATGCCGGAGAAGTCGTCGCCGCTCTTGGGTTCTTGGTCACCTGTCCCATCGTCGTCGCTCCATCCCTCCACCTCGCTGAGGTCGAGGTCGTCGAAGGCGGTGAGGACGCGGTGGAAGAGCTTCTTGGCCTTCCCAAAGTCGCGGAACTTCTTCTTGGTTCTTTAGTTCCTTTGATGGCTCTTCACTCCCTTCGATGGCTTCTAAGAGATTTGAAGCAAAAGGAATACAGAGGAGTCCCGATACGCATGGACATTAGAACAAGGAAGATTACATGCATACCACTCCAATCTCTTCCTCTCCCTAAGCCAAGAACTCATCTACCCTCTACATGCTTGCTAGGGAGGAACACACCCGGAGAAGGGAGATGATCGTGGGAGACAAGGTGCTGCTGCCCTCAACCACTAAAGAGCAAAGCAAAACCACCTCTCAAAGCCTCTTTTGACCCACTAAAACCCTAACTCTCTCCTAAAGCCATGGGAGGCATGCAGCCCCCTCCACCTATTTATAACGCTTGGTTAACGGGTCTCTACCCGTTACGCCCGCTAAATCCAACGGAGCCCGCTCCCGCTTGTGCAGCCTTGCGAATTTACCGATTCGCCCCTCGTGCACCTTCCGGGAAGCTTCCGCGCTCCTTGTCGTCCACGACTCGCAACCACATTGAATCTCCGTCGTCTTCGACACATCCGATCGTTCTGACCTCGACACCTCCCTGTGTCTAGTCCGGTCACCTCGTGTCTCACCACGACTCCGCCTCGACGTCCTGCAGTCACACAGACAAGAAACACGTCATATAGCACCGCTCGATACATGAAAGTGTAAATAGCATAAGCACATCATACTTACTCATGACGAAGTCCAAACCTATCGAATCATCAGAATATGCAACCTAATCACATACGGCCAAGTTTGACCAAGTCCGACCGAGCCCGTTGCACCACGCAACGACATGGTCCGACCACACAACCCAAACTCGACTATCCTAAACCTTTGTCAATTACTCATCATTCACATGGAGTCACGACCACATGGTCTCTCATATTTTAAATCTTGGCTATAAGGTTTGTATGTTTCATATTACAATCTTTTTATGTTCACTCAATTTGGCATGTTATGAAAAAAATGAGAAAGATAAAATTGAAAAGATGTATGCTTCATGCATGCCATGTGTAAACAAGAAGAAAAGGTACAAAAAGTGCACAAATGAAAAGAAATATACTTCAAGCACGGTGTCTTCGATTATGGCTCTTCGACCATGGCGTCTCCGACCACGGAGGTCTTCCGAGCATCGACCAGGTATTGTAGCTACGACTGTCGACCTACGACTATTATAGCTACAACCACTGTATCTATGACCGTGGCTTTGACCACTATAGCTAAGACCGTGGCTTCGACCAGCTCCTTCGACCATGGCTTCAATCATGGCCAAATCATCAAGATTAATTCTAACATTTCCCCCTTAATCTTGATGTGTTAACTCACTAACACGGATCACCCGCATCTTCTTTCCACACGTAGTGGCCTTCTCTTTGCATGACTTACAGTGGTTTCGCACCACTGTTTGTGCATGTCTTCATTTTGCAGCTGTCACACATTGCCATCTTGCCCCTGATTCTTCTTGCAATGGCATCACACTGCTACCACTCGGATTCACATCGAGGCATGCTTGTTGGCTTCACACCGATGATCACCATTAGCTTCATGCTGACTCTTAATCGTTGTGATGGCCTTCGCCACCGCCAGCTTCTTCTGGTGCCATACACTACTAACATGGAAAGACCTAGACAACCATGATCACCACATGCAAAAGAATAAATTAAACATGCAGATACAAACTTTGTTAAGATTAGTATCTAACAAATTTATTCTCCCCTAATCTTGACTGACCACACTTTACAAATCTTCATAGAAGAGTTGGCTCATCATCACTCTAAACGCACAAAGAAGTGCTTTGTCCTCCTTTCCTTTTTCTTTCACCTCCTTTCCTTTCTCAGGGCACTCGTATACAAAGTGTCCAAACTCTTGGTAGCTATAGCACATCACCTTGGTTTTGTTGAACGTTTTTCAACTACCACCACTGCTAGTGCTGTCGAAGGAGACCTTGCCATTTTGCTTTGACAACTGAGTCTCTCACTCGGCCTTGGTGAGAAGCAAATGCTCTTCGTCCCCCTTCTCGCACTCTCACACTTGCGTATCTGCTCCTCGTACGCTTTGAGGTGGCCAATCGCCTCCTCGAATGGCATGCTCTCCACAACGGATAATTGCTCAATTGCAGCAACAACCTGCAAAAATTTCTTGACGAGTGCGGTGTCCTCCACGGTGGCACCAAGACCACTGTACTTGCTCACTAGCAAACTCATCGATAGAGTTGCCTTCCTTCATGTGCAGGGCCTCGAATTCACTTTTCAAGGTCTTTAGTCGCGCCTTCTTCACTCGATCGACATCGAGATACCTCATCTTCAAGCTCTCCAACACATCCTTGGCTGTTTTCTTCTTGACAACCTAGTGGAGCACATCCTCGAGAATGGCATGAAAGATGCATGCAAGTGCCATCTTATCCTTTCCATGACCACTCTGGCTGCTAGTTTAGTCACCTCCTAGATGTCATGCGCCTCCATACGTGGCTCCATCTTGATCGCTCAGGTGGAGTAGTTGGAGGAGGTGAGCATTGGGTAATGGAGAGAGATGTCTCCCTCCCTCGTTGACCACACTGCTGTTGCCACCATTCGCTCGGTGGTGGACATCCTGTTGAAGCGGAGGTACTTGGGCATACACCAGATCAAGAACTCAGGCTCTGATACCAATTGTTGGGATTGAATTGTTCAATCCTCTCTCTTGTCACTCTAGATAAACACACACACACATAGAGGGAGACTAATACAATAATGGGATTGAATAACTCAATCTTTTCTATTGCTGCGACACTATTTTTTACTTAACCGCCATTACACGGCTTACCATGCACATAAGGTCATATGACCTGCACTCCACGCGCCCACTAACTCCACTAGAACCTATTCTCATGTCATGAACCTCCTGGAATCTCTCCATGATCCGTAAGACTCGGCCAACTCATTGACTTACAATCGTCACTCGAATGCCCAGCCACTACTTACAATTATGGCGTCTCGACCACGACTGCTCGACCATGGTGTCTTCGACCACGGCTCTTCAACCACAGTGTCTTTGACCATGGCATCTCAGACCACGGAGGTCTTCCGAGCATCGATCGGGTAATGTAGCTATGATTGTCGACATACAACTATTGTAGCTACGACCGTGGCTTCAACCACTGTAGCTATGATTGTGGCTTCAAACACTGTAGCTATGACCAATGTAGCTCTGACCATGGCTTCGACCATTGCAGCTATGACTTTGGCTTCGACCACTGCTTCGGCCATGGCTTTGACTGCTCCTTCAACTATGGCTTCAACCACGGTCAAATCATCAAGATTATTTCTAACATTATCACCATAGGAAAGCAAATGTGGTAGCCGATGCATTAAGCCAAAAATCCTATTGCAACACCACCATGATCGAAGAATAGTGATTTAAATAGTGGGCTATAGTGGCGCTATAGTGGTTTTCACCCTTGGAACCCTAAGCAATAGCACATATGCACGCTATTACAGCTACAACTGCTATAGTGGTAATAGCGGTCCGTTATCACTGTTAGCAGATAGTGGAAATGGAGACTGCTATGCTTTACTTCATAATTATTTAGGCTTGTGAATAATTAGTTACTATGTTAATCATATAATTAGAGTTTTTAGCTAACTTAAATTAGTTTTCGATAGAAAGAATTGAAAACAATGTATTTCATATATTCAAATTTGAAGTTGAATTTGAATTTGAAAAGTACTAAAAATGTTCAACACTGCTTTAACCAAAGAATTTTATTCAAAATCTATAATAGATAACTTAGGATCATTTGAGTTATAATATTTGGTATTTGAATTCTAGTTTAAATTGTAGAGACTTGTACATCTTCTATTCTATTTCAAGAAATGGGAATTTATTTCTAGTGCTCCAAACATACCTATTATATATTGAATTCAACTTTTAAAAAGTCAAAGATTAAACTTTTCTTATTTATGCTAATAAATTAAGTAAAATGCTTTTAAAAAATTATTCATTTTTTAGATTTTAGGCTAGACATGTCGTGAAAGTGTTGTAAATTTGCGACTTTTTACTAGCACTTTGCCCTACTTTCTTGCTATAATTTTCCTATTCATATAGTATTATACATAATGTGAAAAATAATTGAATTAATATCTTTATGATAGTACCGCGATGTAGGATAGCCTCTGTGATAGCTTCCGCTATTCACTATAGCTTCTTTTTGCCGCCTCACCATGATAATTGTGATTTAAATCACAGTCAAAGAAAGTCAACTGGCAATACATGAAGAACTTCAATGACTCAACTTGGAGGTGGTAGAGAAAGGCTGTCACTGCATTGGAGGTGAAATTGATCATGCAAGAACAGATTAGGACAGCTCAAAGAGAAGGCACAGATATCAGAAAAATCAAGGATAGCATGGAGAGGGGGTGCGATTATGGAATTTGTAGAGGATGAGCAATGTGCCATTTTGTCGAGACCTGAATATGCAAATCCGGACTCTCCTGTGTATTCTACACTAGTTCAGAATCACGCTAGTACACACAATGTAAACATAGATGAAATATCAATCATATCACGATTTACTAAGAAAAGACTCAAATATTATTAATTATCAGAGTTACAACCTTATGACCAAGCTTATAGATAATAGCCTAAAAGGCTTAAGAAACTTGCAGCGGAAAACAGAAAATAAGCGTAGTAGTCATTCGACATGCCCATAGGCAATCGATTGGGGAGCGAAGTCCTAATCCACGAAGTCATTGAAGTATCCTCCTTCAGGTACCATTTGTTGATATGGTTCTTCTTCTTCTTCAACTGAGTAAATGTGGATATAGCCGTGAGTACATATAGTACTCAGCAAGTCGTTTGTAACACGAATACATTATAGTATGCAAGGCTTACCAAAGGATGACTGAGAGGTTATTTTGTGTAAAGCAACAATTTAAATTACATACAATAAATATATTGAAAGCAAACTTTGAAAATTATTAATAAGTAAATAATCAAAGGAATTGAGAGTAACCACAAGTGAACTGACTATTCACTCCAATAAACCACCCGTGAACTACCATTCCCGTAATGAACCACCAGTGAATCAATCATTCACTTTCCAGACTTAACCCAACCAGATTTTTATGAAAACTCTACCCCTCATGTGAAATCACCGAGCATTGTTTATGACCGGGGACACGGTTATTCGAATAGTTTTACACTCTGCAGAGGTTGCACAACTTTACCCACAAGACATGAAAATCTCATATTGCCACGTGATTAACACACTTCCCTTGGTGTGCGGTGGAGAAACCATGACAAAGCCTTTACAATGTTCAATCTCAACCTAGTTCCGGCCGCTCCCTTAATGTGGATCCATGGTTACAACCAAACTACATTCATTCCAATAACGGAACCGAAATTGAAACATCACAAATTATTTAGGCAGGTCCATCCCATTTGGACAGTGGTTGTATGCTAAGGCTCAGACCAATGGCATACAAAATTAAGTCCTTAGACATTACCCAACCGAGACATTCACATCCCTTGAAGTGCTGACAACTCTTCCCCCTTTAAAACACGATCACTCACCCAAGTGAAAACCATTTTGTATAACAAATACCATTGACACACCAATGTCATGGCAAACAAATTTTATCTCTATGGCTACAACCACGATTCAATATCTCATTAAGTCAAATTAATTATTTAAGCACATGTGATGATGAACCCAACAAGACTATAAGCATGGCTAATCAATTAAACGTAGAACTCATGTGACAACAAATATTGCATCAATAGATAATTATCCATTCTAAAGTGACAATAGAATCATGACATTCACATTATCAAGGAGGGATTAATCAATTTGGACAATAGTTACCAGATACAAAGGTTTGAATTAAAATAACAATGCATGATAATTTGAAATAAAATAATTAAATAATAGATTTAAAAACTAGCTTCAACATGATCAAAGAACATGACTTACCTTGGCCTTGCTTAGTAAATAGCCCTTGACCTTTTGCTCCTTCAAACATGTTATCTAACGGGAGAGAAAATGAATAAGGCACAAATAAAATCTAAATGAACTACAAAAACTTTAAAACCAAAACTAAAATATAGAGCTCAGTTTTGGATGAATTTAGGAAAAAGAATCAAGTCAATCGGAGCTAGGACAGAGAAGAACGACCTCTTGGAAAATCTAATATAAAGAAAACACTAAAAATTTGGAAATCCTATTGTGTTGTGGACTCGGCTCATGGGATAGCAGGTCTACGGTGAACTCGGTGTATGGAACAGTGTATTGGGCGACTGGCTTGCAAATGTGGCACCTAGGGCTGATGTGGCATGGTGATGTGGCATGCTGGCATGGCTAGCTCGCATTTGGAGGTGGCACTTCGGATGGGCAGAGCAGTGCGTGGCACATGAACCAAGGTGAGGTGACTGGGTTGGCGGTGAGGGCAGAGCAGCGGGGCAAGGCTCACCGGCGGGGGGTCGATGGCGGGAAATTGCGGTGGAGTGACGACAGTTTTCCAGTGAAAGGTCGACGGTGGAAACGGCCAAAGATGAAGGCGGTGACTCCGACGACTCGAGCTCAATGGTGAGGCAGGATGTCGAGAGCGACAGAGGGAGCAGTGGTGGGACGAGAGAACCGAGGGGGTGGCACGACCTTTATATGCGCGGACGCCGTGGACTCTGGCTCAGACATGGCGGAGAGTCTGAGACGGGCATGTATGCCAAGGCAAGACGACATGGACGGCGGCGGTAAAGTTCAAATCGGGGATGAAGAATAGTGCTAGGACCATTGGATGGGTGACGCGTGGCACGGTGACAGATCGAGCGGTCGGCGGCAAATGGCGCAGACAACTCGGATGCGGGCGTAGGGTGGCTGATTGGCGACATGTGGCAAAGCGAGAAGGGGTGCGGGTTGGGCCAGAAAGGAGATGCGCCAGCTAGGGTTTCTGCCCAAGGCCTTTAGGGATTTTGGGGCTTTTCTATTTTCAGAAATTGGAAGAAAAACAATTGAGCTCTAGAAAATGGCCAATGAACCCGGAAAAATTTCAGAAAATTCCAGAAAACTCCTTGAAGCACAAGTAACCCAAATAAAATACTTTTAACAAATATTAAAGTTTAATTTAATCATATTAAATTCTTTTAATTAATCAAAATTCTATTTAAGCTTTAATTAATTCTAGAAAAACCTAAATGATAAATTTTATTATAAAAGCTTCGAAAAGGTTCTAAAAATTAGGATGTTACACATTTGCTTTGGGAAGCGCTTGGTTGTTCTATATAACAAGGCACTTAAAGGATTTATTCTTAGATATGCTCATGAAACACCCTTACCATACACCCCAAAAACATGAAAATGTATCAAGATATGAAGCAAAAGTCTGGGATGAAAAGTGGCGTAGTAAGGTTTGTTATTTGGTGTGATGTGTGTTAAAGGGTAAAAGCCAAGCATCAACGCACAGCAGAACTGCTGCAACCTTTGCAAATACCTGACTAGAAGTGGGACGAAATCAGTATGTATTTTATCACTAGATTACCGAAGTCACAAAAAGGACATGATTTGATTTGGGTTATAGTGGATCATTAGACCAAAGTTGTCCATTTTATACCAGTGAATACGAGGGATCATGTTTATAGTTGGTTGAGTTATATATGTCCAAGATAGTATGTCTACATGGAGTGCCAAAGAGAATAGTTTCAGATCGAGGTACCCAATTTACCTCGCACTTTTGGAAAAGCTTGCAGAAGGTTTTGGGCACAAGTCTAGATTTTTGTATAGTGTACCATCCATAGGCTAGGGGTCAAACTGAGTGAGTGAATCAAATTTTGGAATATATGGTTAGGGCTTGTGTGCTGTCCTATGGACAAGTTGGGTGAAATGTTTGTGGTACACAGAATTTTTGTACAACAACAGTTATCAAGCAAGCCTACAAACGTCACCTTTCAAAGCTTTGTATGGGAGGATGTGTAGGACACCTCTCAATTGGTCTGTGATCGGGGTAAGACAAACATTTGGTCCCACATCCATAAAATAAGCCGATGAGCCAGTTCGATTAATTAGAACCAGATTGAAGGAGGCCCAATCCAAACAAAAGAGCTATGCTGACCATCACCACTAAGAATTGAGTTTCGAGCCAAATTATTATATGTATTTGAAGGTCACACTGATTCGGGGCACTCAATGTTTTATGGTTCGAGGAAAGTAAACACCAAGATACATTGGACCATATGGAATAGTCACAAGAAAGGGAGAGCAATTGGAGCTACAGTTCGAGCTTTCACATGTGCATGGTTTCTTCCATGTTTTTCAGATGAAGAAGTGACTACGATTTCCTACTAAGCAAACTTCGTTGGAAAAGATCGAGTTGCAACAAGATCTTACCTATCAAGAACACCCAATTCAGATTTTGTAAGAAGCTGAGCGCCACACTAGAAGCAAGACCATCAAAATGCAATGTACAATGGAGCGATCACATCGAGGATAAGATGAAGTGGGAGTGTGAAGCAGCCTACACATGGAGTTTTCGTATCTTTTTCCCAAGCCGTATAAATCCTAGGGGCGAGATTCTTCCTAAGGAGGTAGGTCTTGTAACAGCCCAAAATTTGGATCTTTTTCTTTCTTTGTATTAAAAATATGTTAAAATATTTTATTAAGTATTTTAATATTTTTCTTGCATGTTTCAAAATTAAATAAGGCCTTTCTAAATTAAAGTACCTTCAAAAAGAATTTTCAAGAAAATCTGGAAGTTGGTAAAATAGTGGGGGTTAATTTTAGTAAAACCTAGATAGTCTCAGTGGCCTCTCTAAAACATTCATAATTTTTACAATCCATTTGCTATGCTTAAAAATTTCTCAAATCTCTCAAGTTTGAAATAAAATTTGAATATCTTTTATTTTTCCCGCCTACGTTTTGGGCCGAATTTGGCCTCATCCCATCTCCCTTTGCTCCTATCATAGCCCAGCCATGGCCCATCTTTGTGTCCATATCTCCCTCGCCATCCTCTCTTGCTGACCGCCTGAACCCACACGTCAGAGCTCGTCTACCACCTCACGCCCGCCTGGCTCGCCACCGTGGCCGCTCGCACGCCCGTGGAGCCATCATCTCTGCGTTGCCCCGTCACATCGCTGTTTCAATCCTTTGTGTTGTTTTGTCACCTCTCATTGTCCAAAGGGGTGGAAAGCAAGAGAGCGCTCATGAAACCCCCTACCTTCTCACGTCTTTCTTGTTGATACTTAAGCCATCTTTCCACGTCCTTTTGCTCTAGCTCCCCACTCATGTTTATCTCGGAAGAACCCGAGCCTTTCATTCCTTGGTTCACTGGGAACGCGAGGCGTCTTCCATGGCACTTGAGAGCAAGCCCTCACACCACCTCATCTCCAGTGAGCTTTGCTATTTTCCTTCCATGTCATTTCGTGTCCCTCTCTGTCATGAGCAGAACCCTCAAGCTATTGCTCCTTTCATGCAATGTAGCACTGAATTGCTATTGTCTTCCTCAGCTCCACCCTCTACCACCATTTTCATTGATTCTCATATCATGATGAGCTTATTGTTGATTTGTTTCTTTTGAACCATCCTTGGCATGCATGTAAGCTAATGTGTGGCTCCTTGTAGATTCTCCTTCATCGTAGGTCACTAGTGCCGTGAACCTCTCCACCACCGCCTCTGCTCATCGTCGCTGGGACACCACAGATTGCCTTCATTGCTGTCGACCATTGTGGTGAGTTCCTGGTAGCCCCCTCTTACTTTTGCACTCATTAGATTTTAAGCTTTGTGCACATAGTAGAGTTTCCCCATTGCCGTCCATGGCATCACCTGGGTCATTAAGGACCGATCTATTGTGCTATGGACCCAAGTATTCTTGTACAACAATACGTGGCTCTATAAGAAGGGCTTAGCATAATAAGTTACCATGTTCTAGCTACTCTACCACAGGTGGTAGATTGTAGATGATTTGGGCTAGTGGGGGCATGAAGGTCATCTATGTTCATAGGGGTCTTGCTAGTTCAAGCAACCCTTACCAACACATCATATGAGTCTTGGGATATTGGAGGGGCCCTCCACATCCAGGAAGGTATCATAGTGCAATAGTTGTTAAGACTAGTAATATAAAAAGCTTTGTCATGAACTCTTAAATCGGGTACCTATGGTACGATGTAACATGTATAACATGGTAGAATATTTGTGTCGTGTGGATAAAGATGTATAATATCTAGAGTGTATATCTATTTAATTAGCCATGTCCTTAGTTATGGACATCATTTGGTTACATCCCACAATAATTAGCCTTATATTTTGTAAATGGTTCAGGGAATGTATGGATAGGAAATCCATGCATAACTTGGTCAACAAACGAAATTTGCTACCTTTTGTCTTTAGGGTAGCAAGCCACTTGCTTAATTATGTTATTTATGCTTTAATATTATTTGCTTATCAAAATTCAAATGCTCTTGTAACTTCTGATTGCAAACTAACTTCCTATTGCAAATAAAAGTTCATTTTGTGCAAAATGAAAAAATTAGATAGGCTTAACCTTCCCTTTGCCATAGCCTTGAATGTATACATACATTGAATTTAAGTGTCTTGTGGGTCACAAGTTTGTACTCACAATTGCTTGTTGAACATATTCAGAAGATATGGAAGAAGACCTGCCATATGGTTACTTTTATGCAATGGGTTTTGGCGATGATAGATGACGCCAATCATTAAGGTTCAATCTCAGTCAGTTGCATGTGGTTCTGCTAAGGTATACTAGCTAGCTTTTATTGCCTCTTTATCTTCATTTCCGCTGCAACTTTATGTCATGTGAATTGTTTAGCCGTTCGGCCCTTTTTGTTGTAAAATTAGCTGCGTATGACTTAATTTTGGTTGTTAATTATATCATTCTACTTTGTTTATTTAATTGTGTATGTATGTGATATGTTGTTGTACGTGTGTTCCAGCCATTGATCATAGGACCAACATGGTAAACACATATGATTGGAATGTAAATTCTGGGTCCCAACAAAAAGCCTGTAGCCGCCCATCACATGGAGAAGCCGAAAGCCCACAACCGGCTGAGGGTAGCTTCGCGCAGCTTCTAGGGGTTGGGGTTCTGACTTTGTCACTAGAGTTGAAGAAAATTATCCCCTCGTATCAGTATAAAAATCCCATTCCCTACCCCTATTTGCCCCACTCCCCACAGCACCTAAGTGCACCTGGACGGACGGCGATGCTAGGGTTCACGGCTTCCTCCCCTCTAGCTGACATGGCTGCCTCCTTCCCCTCCGGCCCACGCGGTGGCCTCCTCCTCCTTGGGCCCACACGGGCGCCTCTGCCTGATGCCCTCACTCCCTCCCCTGCCAAAGATGCCATAGTCCTCAGTCGCTCTTTGTCACGCCTCTGCCTGATGCCACCAACTCTGCCATGGACCACCTCGATCCGCCTTCGATCGACACTGCCACCGTCCTCATTAAGTATTTCTTAAATTTGGTCATATGTGGGCAATAGATTCTACTCCCTTTGTTTCGCTATATTTGTCCACAGCATCGGGAGTATCTATTTCAATATATTTGTCTACTGATAGAATTTAGAGTATAGTTATTATAATGTTTTGCTCTCTGCCCCTACTTAAATATTTTGGAAGATGTTAAGTGCATGTGGCATGCTATTTAATAGGGGTATATATGGTTATTTCTCATTAAGTATTTCTTAAATTGAGTGCTTCTTTGCTTGTATATATGGTGGGCTATAGGCAAATATAGCGAAATAGAGAGAGTATGTCACAATTTAGCTAGCAAAGAGAGCTTATTGTCCTAGTTTCTTTTCTTCATACATTTTTTGTAACTAAAACATTGTAATCAACCCTTTTTTTCAAAATGAAATTGGGCCTCCTCTACTATATTTCCAAAAACAATTTAGAGCATGACAAATTGCATGTTCCAATTCCTTCTAATTTTCAACTTTTGAGGTTGCAGACTGGAATTTACCAGCACCTAGCCAATCGAATTACAAAGAGACCATATGTACACTCGGCGTAGTGTCGGGTGCATGCCAGCCAATGAACGAAAATTCACGATCGAAATGAACTGGAACAGATCTGGCATACTCTTATGCAATGTCGTTGTGCATGTACAAGACCAATTTAGAAACCACACAGTTTTAAACAAATTTTGAAATAACCCTTAAACGAAAACACGAACAAAACAAAGGTTGCGTATCATGGACTTCAACGAGTCAAAGCTACGTACATGGGTGAAAACACATAGGCTGTAGGAGCCCAGCTAAAATATTTAAGATTCTCCTATTCCCATATACAGTACAATGAAGAGTTGTACATGCGTGAATGTTTCAAATATTGCTCTTAAATTATTACTATTATAAAAAAAACAAATTAATGGTCGTATGTTCATTTTCCTCCAGCGATTCAATTCATTTAACTTTTCATCACTCTCTACTTCTCAACAGATAATTATTTATATATCTAATAAATTTCGTTGCAACGCATAAATACATAACTAGTATTACTCTAATTAATAATTAACAACACGACTGGCTAGTCATGCTCGCCAAGATCGTCCTGCGTCTCTTCCATGGTCTCGATGTCCTCCGGAACCAACCAGCATGTCGTAGAGCACATGCAACCACACGGCAGCCATAAAGGGATCTCCTGCACAGAACCCAGCAAGAGACCCCACCGTCGCCCGATGAGTCGCCGTCGTCGGGGATGTCCACAGCGACGTGTGCCGGCGGTGCCGCCGCTGCAGGATCATGCCGTTCATCCTATGCCGAGCCGGCCGTCTCGGTGTCACGCCGCCAGCTCGAGAAGCCGGGATCGAGAGCAGCATGCCGCCGATCGAGCAAAGAGGCATCCTGGATCGAATGCGTGCTTTGCTTTGCCTCCATGCACACCCCGTGAGAAGCTTTATAGGCCAGGCGTTTCCGAGCCCGAATCGAATCCGGACTTGAGTCGGATGGGGAACGGGCTGCGTGCAATTTCGATCGGATTCGGGGATACCAAGCTAGCGCGCGCTGTGTACTAATAAAACGGGCACGTGCCACTGCCTACTCTGGGCTTACCCTCTTTTCTTTACATTTTAAGCCGTTACTGATAGATAGATTCTTATGGGTTGATGATTTATAGTTTATGGCTTAAATATTTGAATTCTGGTTGTTCGCAAGAGGTAGTACGCACAGAAAAATAATCGCATATGATTTTGACCAGTACAACTGAACTCAGTACACGTTTTACTTTATTGTAGACAGCATGAGCATAAACCAACTTTAAGTGAAACTGAACCCAACTGATGTCTTCCTTTTCAAAACTGTAGACGTCCAAATCAGCTGACTTTGACTCATGAGATTACTTCACCTATAAAGAAGATGAAGGAGAGTTTATTGATATACTACACAAACTAATATAATACATGGGCTATCAACACTGTTCCATCGTTAGGGGACGGAAGACCCATGAAAAAGACAGGGATGTTTGGATGATGAAAGTCTTCTTTTATGGGAGGGAAGGCAAGTACACCTCCCGCACCTTCAGGACTGAGCACCTGAGGAGCATCTCCACATATGCCCTTCAATACAATGTCCGTTTGGCTTTTGCTCGTCTATGTGAGATCCCTGAGGCCGCCATGCTAACTTCCCTGTTCTATTACAATCGATCCTTCTAGGAGGGAGGATACTATGGCGAGACATTTGTCACCACCTCCGAGGATGACCCGCTCCTGACACACCAAGTTTAGCTCTCTCGAGCTATGGAGGCCACATACACTAAGGTGTTGGTACAGATGTCGGACCTCCACCAGTTCCTCACCGCCAACTACAGTCACACAGAGACCCTTCACACTTAGCTCTCTAAGTGCGAGAAGACCCTGGCTGCAGTGGAGCGTGAAAGGGCCGCCGCAGTTGCTGAGGTTGAGCGAACTATAGTAGCAACAATAGTCTATGCTCTAGAACCCGCCGGACCCACCAACCCCGCTCCTACTCAGCCTCATTGTGGAGGACTATGCCTGAGGACCACCACGTGCAAGAGCATGCGACACTCTAGCCCACCAATTGTTGTCAACATTGGAGACACTAGCTGTGACCACAGTCACTCCTGCTCCAGCTACATCCGCTCTCGCTGTTGTTCACTAGGCAATTGTGGTACCTATGGTTGTGACTTGGTTAGCTCGTAGTTTTGCTAGGAGTAGGATATTAGTTTGCGAGCACTAACCCCCTGTATTAAGTTAGTAGACATTGTGATAGGTATTGTAATGTAGCAACAGGACTGAGCATGACCTATATGTCATGTAAAACTTGTTCAACCTAATGTGAATTTTATGTGGCCACTGTAGGCCTTGTATTGTATTTTTATCGTTTGTCTTATTCGAATAGTTCTTTATATGCTTCATGAGGGTTAATCAACCCTCCAACTTAGATTATAGTGCTAAATGAGTGTGATATCCACAAATGGTTCCAAAAAGAGCCTCTAGAGGGCGTGACACTATCAATCGTTGTGAAGAGAGCCTTGCCGGCACTAAGAGAGGCCGTGGACGTGGACCTAACCTTCTCCCACCATTGGTCAACCCCACCATGGTGCAAGTAATGGCACAATAGCATAGATCTTGCAAGCCATCTTCGCCGGCTAACAAGTAGGGACACCTAGCCGTAACTCCAAGCTAGCTGACTTTGTGAGGACTTGGCCATTAACCTTCTCGTCAGCCGACGAACCTCTCAAAACTGAATCCATGACATGGAAAAGATGCTTTGACTCTCCAGATGTGTAGAAGAAGACAAGGTAGTCTTGTAAGCGGAAACTTTAATTTACAACACTATTTTGAGCAACCTCAATCATGCATAAACATACATTGATCCATGTTGCAGCAAGCTTTTCTTCCTTGTAGTAAGCCTTTTTTCTTGTCTCTGCCTTTTCTTTTCAGAGTTCTTTTGATGATCAAAGAACTAGTACTCTCAATTGTATGTGTGTTTATACACTACCATTTGCATGTTCAGATTCTTTCGCTCACTTTTCAAATGACAGAGCAGTCTTCCTTTTATAGCAAATGAATAGTTGCAATGCAACAATGCGTCCGAGTGAATGGATGTGTATGCAGCCGCTCCTTTTTCTTTGTGTCTGGCGCATGCAATAGCAGTGCACTGTACTGCACTGTGCAACTGCTTTTTGCCTCAAAAACTGCATTGTGTGAACAACCAAAACATTTCAGCCATCACACATTCAATCACAGTTTGCTGTTGCCTGCGTCAATACATGCAACTAGTGATGCTGCATGTCATTAGTGACTGCTGCATGCAGCCAAAACATCACTCATGCATAGGTCATGCATTGATCTATTAACACACACACATACTTTTATTTAACAAAAGAGAGACAAGAGGGAATTAAAACCCAATAATTCCAATACTTTAAATCTAGCAACCATCATACTAGATCTTTTATAATTAGATTTAATCCAATAAATTACATGGGGCACTTTTCCGTTAATTAAAATTAACAATCTCCCACTTGACCCATGTAATAACTTGATTCACATAACTTTAAGTGCACACTATCCATGAATTTATCAAGTCATATCTTTAAATGAATTTAAATTGAAAGGATTATGGTGGTCTCAATTTGGTAAGTTCATAAGATTCCTTCCATATATCACAGTCAATTTAATCCAATAAAAAATATATCTCTTCAATTAAGGAAAACATAATCCTTAAAAAAAATATTTCACTAAACTCCATAATGTGAAATAAAGGACAAAAACAATACTTTTATTGAATTCAAACTTGTCACAATAATATGAGCAATTATTATTTGTACAAACTTGTACGAACCTTTACAAACACATTACTATGATAACAAGAACTTCTCAATTAAGCCCATACTTTCGACATGACCATTAAATTTCTTGGGCGGTAGACCTTTAGTTAGTGGATCCGCTATCATAAGATCAGTACTGATATGCTCAAAAAAATACCTTCTGTTTTTGTACTTCTTTTTTAACTGACAAATACTTCAATTCCATGTGTTTTGCACCTTTTGAGTATTTATCATTTTTGGAGAAGAATACGGCTGCCGAATTGTCATAATAACTTTTTAATGGTCTCTCTATTGAGTCAATAATATGGAGACCAGTTATCAAATTCCGTAACCATAATGCCTGAATAGTGGCTTCGAAACAAGCTACAAATTCAGCCTCCATAGTGGAAGTAGCAATAATTGACTGCTTCCCACTCTTCCAAGAGACTGCTCCTCCAGCCAACATAAAAATATAGCCAAATGTAGATTTTCTTGAGTCTACACATCTAGCATAGTCTGAATCTGAATAACCAATCATTTCAAGGTTATTTGATTTCTGTAATTGAGCATGTAATCCTTGGTGCCTTGTAAATACCGAAGAACTTTCTTCGTAGCTTTCCAATGATCCACCCAGGATTACTTTGATATTGACCTAGCATACCAACTGCAAAGCTAATATCTGGTCGAGTGCATGTTGAAGCATACATTAAACTCCCAACTACCGAAGCATATGGAATAGATTCCATTTCTTTTCATTCCAAATCATTTTTTGGACATTGCATATTGCTAAACTTGTCCCCTTTCTGAATTGGAACTATGCCAGTGGAGCATTTATCCATTCTAAACCTCTCCAAAATTTTATTGATATAGCCTTTTTGAGATAATCCTAACAATCCTTGTTTTCTATCACAGAATATTTCTATTCCAATAACAAAGGATGCCTCACCCATATCTTTCATTTCGAAATTCAAGGAGAGAAATTTATTTACATCATGTAACAATGATTTATCATTAGTGGCTAACAAAATATCATCAACATATAAACTTGCTCCCACTGACTTTAAGATAGATAAATCGATCAACAGAATTTTCTGTAAATCCGTACGATGTAATGTTATTGTTAAACTTAATATACCATTGGCGGGATGCTTGTTTAAGCCCATATATTGACTTCTTCAATTTACACACTAAATTTTCCTTTCCCTGGACTTTAAAACCTTCTGGTTGATCCATATAAACTTCCTCTTCAAGACCACCATTCAGAAATGCGGTCTTTACATCCATTTGATGAAGTTCTAAATCATAATGTGCAACTAAGGCCATAATAATTCTTAGAGAATCTTTCTTAGAAACCGGAGAGAAAGTCTCTTTATAATCAATGCCATCTTTCTAAGTATAACCTTTAGTAACAAGTCTGGCTTTGTACCTTTCAATATTGCCTTTTGAGTTGCGTTTGGTCTTAAAGACCCATTTACAACCAACTTGCTTTGATCCTTTAGGCAACTCAACCAAATCCCAGACTTTGTTGTCATCCATTGATTTTAACTCATCTTTCATTGCATTAAACCATTTTTCTGAATTATTACTTTTCTTAGCTTCTATAAATGAGACCGGATCTTCATCCATACTTAAGTCACATTCATGTTCTAAAGAGTATACCACATAATCATCCAAAATAGCTGGTCTTTTCTGTATTACAGACCTTCTTAGTGCTATTTCTTGTGGTATATCTTTTCCTTCATGACTTGTATATTATCCATTGACTGTTCACCAACTAAATCTTCTCTTTCCGAGTTGTTAGGTAACTTTAAAACAGCATCTGGAGGAGAAATATTAGTTGAAGAAGTTTCTGTTCGAATCTCATTAACTGTTCTTTGAGATTCATTACTCCCACTGTTTTGACCATTCTCGATGAATCGAGCATTTCCAGAATCAACTATTCTTGAAGTATGGTTAGGACAATAAAATCTATATCCTTTAGATTTTTCAGGATAACCGATGAAATAACTGCTAATGGTTTTTGCATCAAGTTTCTTTTCATGTGGATTATATATCCTTAGTTCTGCTGGACAACCCCAAACATGATGATGTCTTAAACTAGGTTTCCTTCCTGTCCACAGTTCATAAGAAGTCTTAGGAACTGACTTACTAGGAACCCTATTTAAAATATATGCAGCAGTCTATAATCCATACATCCACAAGGATATAGGTACATTTACATTATATATCATACTTCTAACCATATCCATGAAAGTACGATTTCTCCTTTCAGCTACACCATTTTGCTGAGGTGTTCCAGGCATTGTATATTGTGCACAAATACCTCTACTTTCAACGAACTTAGCAAATGGACCTGGACATTGTCCATTTTCATTATATTTGCCATAATATTCACCACCTCTATCGGACCTCACAAATTTAACCTTTTTATCTTGTTGCCTTTCAACCTCATTAATGAATACATTTAGGTAATCCACTGCTTGAGACTTTTCATGCAACAAGTATAAATAGAAATAACGTGAGTAATCATCAATGAAAGTGATGAAATACTTTTCATTTCCCCAAGAAGGAACATAAAAAAGACCACAGATATCAGTGTGTATTAACTCTAATGGTGCATTACTTCTTATGGCAGGATGCTTTGATATATGTGAGGTTTGCTTTCCTTTAATACATTCTATACATATGTTCCAGTCGACAAAATCCAATTGAGGTAGAATTTCATTTTTCATTAACCTCGTTATTCTTTCCTTGGATATGTGACCAAGTCTTTGATGCCATAGCAAAGCAGAACATTCATCATGTGCACTACGTTTATTGCCAACTGAAAGATCAACGTTAAACAGAGATTCAACAAATCCATTATTAAGATTAAAGCGATACAATCCTTCAGATAAAGACATAAAGTACCACAACCATAATAGTACTCATTATTACACAAGGAAAATGCACCACTTCCAATCTTAAACTTAAAACCTTTATTATCCAACTTTGCAACAGAAACTAAATTTCTAGCACATTCGGGAACATAAAGACACTTTTCAAGATCCAAGTGGCATCCGGAATCTAGAATTAAGCGATATGTCCCAATGCCTTCAATTTGTGCCTTCATTCTATTTTCCATATACAGGAAATTTTTAGTTCCGCTTATGGTTTGGATCGAAAGGAATCCCTGTAAAATGTGCGACACATGAGTAGTTGCACCAGTATCTAACCACCAGGTATTATTAGGAACTTCAATAAGATTTGATTCAAGGCATACAGAAACATAATATGTACCTTTCTTTTCGAACCAAGTCTTTCTTTTTGGGCAATCTTTCTTGAAATGTCCAGATTTCTTGCAGAAATGACACTTCATATCTTTACGGATTTGACCCTCCTTAACAGTTCCAGGAGTCTTATCCTTCTTTTTACCATTTTTCCCTGGTTTGCCCTTACTGCAGCTAGCACCCTCATGAACTGTGAGATGGACAGAATTTTCTCTAATTTTCTTTAATCTCCCTTCCTCTTGAACTGACATGGCCTTTACTTCTTGAAAGTTCCATTTATCCTTAATGGTGTTATAATTCACCTGCAACTGGCCAAAATCAGGAGGTAGCGAGTTCATAATGAATTGAACCAAAAAAGATTCATTCAAATCCATGCCCATGGTTTTCAACTTCACTGCAAGATTAGCCATGTTTGTCACATGATCATGAATGGGTTGCGACCAATCAAATTTCTTAGTCGTCAACTCACTCATGAGACTCCCCATAATGGACTTGTCCGTAATGTCCGATTGAGAGTATTCTTTAATTTTCAACATGAACTCTTTTGCATCTTCCGTTTTGGGCATTGATGGCTTAACATTTTCAGCCATCAACATACGCATTAAATTTAAACTTAATCTGTTGGACCTTTTCCAAGTCTCTAAAAGAAACTTGTCATCATCCGTACTGTCCTTAGTGATGATTGGTTTATCCATAAGCAATGCATAATCTAAATTCATAACACCTAATTAGAAACGCACTTGCTCGGACCAATCAGCGTAATTTAGTCCATTAAACTTTACAAGACCGCTGCTTTGAGCATACAGGTTTATAGTGGCTGCAGAAAAAAAATATGCTCAAAATAAATATTTTGACCAAATTAGATCTAGACAAAAAAAACTTTTAGACATGCATCTAAAATCATCTTTGGATGAATTTTAAATACAAACTTTAAAACTGTCAAAAGATAAACTTTAACAGATTTTTCAAACATATATAGATCTTTACACATGCTATCTTTGGATATACATGTTACCAAGAATGTTGATCAATCTCTTTCATGTTATTAATTATAAGCAATGATCCACCTTTGGGGCAACCTCCATGCTTTAAAATTAATAAGTTTAATTGTACGGTCATTATAATAGTATTCGATACGACCGGACAATAGAAAAATACTCAAATAAATGTCAATAACTTTCTTGTTAGGCCACTTTGGTGACGACTAACTTGTACTATACATTGATCATTTAATTGGTATTTCATTTCATAATAAACAAATATAAGGATATGCTATTTCAATGTACTCGGACGAATACTATTATGTCCAGTACAAAATCCAGACAAAATAGCATAAACAAACTTTTCATATGATCAACAAAGAGACCATAAAAGAGCATTAAGACAACAGAATAAAAAACTTTCATGGTGAACAAAAGTGTTGTATCCTTGCTCTGATACCAAATGTAAGCGGAAACTTTAATTTACAACACTATTTTGAGCAACCTCAATCATGCATAAGCATACCTTGATCCATGTTGCAGCAAGCTTTTCTTCCTTGTAGTAAGCCTTTTTTCTTGTCTCTACCTTTTCTTTTCAGAGTTCTTTTGATGATCAAAGAACTAGTACTCTCAATTGTATGTGTGTTTATACACTACCATTTGCATGTTCAGATTCTTGCACTCACTTTTCAAATGACAGAGCAATCTTTCTTTTATAGCAAATGAATAGTTGCAATGCAACAACGCGTCCGAGTGAATGGATGTGTATGAAGCCGCTCCTTTTTCTTTGTGTCTGGCGCATGCAATAGCAGTGCATTGTACTGCACTGTGCAACTACTTTTTGCCTCAAAACTGCATTGTGCAACTGCTTTTTGCCTCAAAAACTTCACTGCGTGAACAGCCAAAACATTTCAGCCATCACACATTCAATCACTGTTTGCTGCTGCCTACGTCAATACATGCAACTAGTGATGCTGCATGTCATTAGTGACTGCTGCATGCAGCCAAAGCATCACTCATGCATAGGTCATGCATTGATATATTAACACACACACACACACATACTTTTATTTAACAAAAGAGAGACAAGAGGGAATTAAAACCCAATAATTCCAATACTTTAAATCTAGCAACCATCATACTAGATCTTTTATAATTAGAATTAATCCAATAAATTACATGGGGCACTTTTCTGTTAATTAAAACTAACAAGTCTTCAGCACTTACCAGCTCAAGGGAATTACCGCTGCTTGGTGGAAAAACTACTTGATAGCCTGAGGAGAAAGCCCCGTAGCTAAGGAAGCCTCCAAGGAAGAAGAGGTTGAAGAGCAAGAAGAAGTAGAAAATGCTAAGAATCAAGAAGAGGAAGTAGCCGATCCAACATCGCAGGCTATCCCCTAGACCAAATTCAAAGCCACCTTTAAGACCAACTATGTGCCTGCCGGAACTATGCACATGAAGAAGGATAAATTTAGAGCATTAAGGAAAGTGTATGTCGGTCAATGAGTATTTCACTGAGTTTAATTAGCTAGCTTGCTACACACCAAGAGATGTAGCGAATGAGGAGGAGAAGATCAACCATTTGTTGGAAGGAATGCATGAGGAGTTGATAGAGCAATTGATTATCCAAGATTTTTTCAGCTTCCATCACCTCGTCAACAAGGCTCTTATTCTATAGAACAAGAGGATAAACATGGAAGCTAGCCGCAAATGCATGTTGGCTATCCAGAGGCAACAAGGAAGCTATCCCTAGAAGTTCTAAGGTAACCCCTCTTTCCCTAGACCAGCAATAGTCTTACCGTCTAGAGTTCCAATTCCAGCACCCTATCCAAGTGGCAGCGTTCTCTACACTCCCCATCCTGCAATCCAACCCACTAGAACCAACCATTTGGCCAACCTCCATTGTTTTAGTGGTAGAGAAAAGGGGCATTTGCCAACCACTACCTGTGATGCCAAATTATGCCATGAAGTTCAACCTGGGAACCATTCAAGCTCGCGGCCAAATGTCAACAACCAAAGAGGATATCAGACATCCCAGGCTACCAGTGTGGCCCTAACACTAAATCATGGCCTTGTGAACCATATCACGACTGAAGAGGCCTAGGAAGCTGCAGAAGTCTTAATGGGTACATTCTCTACAAGTCAGCACCTAAACACATCTTCATATTTTCTAGAGCATCTCATTCTTTCATAGAAACAAATTTTGTTGAAAAACATTAGTTGCCAACCTTTGAGTTGAAGAGACCTGTGGTACTTAGCTCGCCTGGGTACCAATAATAGCCACATTAATAAGCCCAAAGGTAGAAATCCAGATGAAAAGTATCAACTTTGTCTCAGACCTAATGGTACTAAATTCCCAAATATTGGATATCATCATAGGGATGCATTGGTTATCAAAGTACCAAGAGAAGATAGATTATGCCGATAGAAAGGTAATACTTACCAAAAGGGATGGGAATAACAATAGAAGTTAAAGTAGACCAACTTTCCCATTGGTTCATGCAGTCTACCATCTCAAGGATGTTCCTCTAGAAGGATTGTTAGTAGTACAAGACTACCGTAAGGAATTTTTGGAAGAATTACCAGGTGTGCCACCAGACTGAGATTTAGAATTTGTCATTGAACTAAAGTTGGAATAGCCCCAATTGTCATGAGACTATATAGGATGCCCGCTAATGAGATCAAAAAACTAAAGAAGCAGATCCAGGAGATATAGGACAAGGGCTTCATTAAGCCTAGCTCCTCACATTGGGGTTCACCAGTATTGTTTGTAAAGATGAAGGACGACACTGCAAGAATGTGCATGGACTACGGGTCCTTGAAATAGGTGACTATTAAGAACAAGTACCCTCTACCTCGGATAGACGACCTGTTTGACTAGCTTGGGGGAGCAACAGTTTTCTCCAAGATAGATTTGAGGTAGGGTACCACCAGTTGAAGATCAGGGCTAAGGACATTCCTAAAACAACATTCATCACCAGGTATGGCTTGTATGAGCTCACGATCATATCTTTTAGCTTGACTAATGCTCTAACCTACTTCATGAACCTCATGAACAAGGTCATCATGGAATATCTAGACAAGTTTGTGGTGATATTATTGATGATATCCTTATCTACTTCAAGAATGCAGAAGAACAAGCCGGGCACCTGTAGTTGGTACTAGAGAAGCTTAAGAAGCACCAATTGTATGTCAAATATAGCAAACATGAGTTCTGATTATCGGATATTAGTTTCCTCAGGCATATTGTGTTCACTGGAGGAATATTCATCGACCCAGCTAAGGTAAATGCTATCCTGGAATGGAAGCAACCTACCTTAGTGACCAAAGTGTGTAGTTTTTTTGGATTGGCTGGATATGATATATGATTCGTCGAAGGATTCTCAAGGATTGTCAGACCCCTAACCCACCTACTCTAGAAGGAGAGGAAACATGAATGGGCAAAAGCATGTGATGAGAGTTTCCAAGAATTAAAGAAGAGATTGACCACCGCCCCTGTACTAGTTCTGCCAGATATACACAAGGACTTTGAAGTATAATGTGATGTCTCACACCAAGATCTTGGCTGTGTACTTATGCAAGGAAAAAAAGTCATGGCATACACATCAAGACAACTCTGTCCCCATGAGGAGAATTACCCAACTCACAATTTGGAGTTAGCGGCAGTAGCTCATGACTTAAAATTTTGGCATCATTATTTGATCAGCAATCACTGTAACATATACACCGATCATAAAAGGCTCAAGTACATCTTCACACAATCATATCTTAATATCAGGCAAAGGAGATGGCTAGAACTGGTCAAGAACTATGATCTAGGCATTCACTATCACCCTAAAAAAGCTAACGTAGTGGTTGATGCCTTGAGCTGTAAGTCATATTGCAGTAATATCATGGTTCAAGAAAAATAGCCATTGAAGGCACTATACCTAGAAATAGTGGAGTAGTGTACCATAGTTGCAATGGAAATGCACCTAGCCCTAGAGGAACAAATAAAGGGCACACAGAAAGGAAACTCGAGTGTCTAGAGATTCAAGCACCTTATGTCAAAGGGAAAGAACTCCAAAATGAATGCAAATCACGAAGGAATTATATGGTATGTGAAGCGCCTCTTTGTTCTCCACTAGAAGAAGCTTAAGGAGTTAATACTCAAGGAGACCCATAGCTCAGCGTATTCTCTACATCTAGGGAGTACCAAGATGTACCAGGACATAAAGCAACAATATTGGTGGCTACGCATAAAGAGGGACATTGTCGAGTCTATAGCATGTTGTGATGTGTGCCAAAGAGTTAAGGTTGAGTGCTAGAGACCAACATGATTATTGCAAGCACTACAATACCTAAATGGAAGTGGGAAGAGGTTGGGATAGACTTTATCACCAACTTGCCGTGAGCTAAATCAGGATATGATTTTATATGGGTCATAGTAGATAGACTAACAAAAGTCGCCTATTTTATCTCAGTTAGGACAACATACAAATTGAGACAAATTGGTAGAATTATACATATCACGCATTGTATGCCTGCATAGATGCCCACAAGGATAGTATTGGATCAAAGTTCTCAATTTACCGCGCATTTCTAGGCTAGTCTTTATGAAACCATTGGGACTCACTTATCCTTCAATATAGCTTACCATCCATAGACCGATGGACAAACGAAGAGAGTGAACTAAATTATCAAAGATATGCTCTAAGTCTGTGCTCTTGAATTCACCATGAACTGGGAGAAGTGCCTACCATACACTAACTTCTCCTACAATAATAGTTACCAATCCAGCTTGAAGATATCCCCATTTAAAGCCCTCTACAGTAGGAAGTGTCGAACCCCATTACACTGGATAGAAGTAGGGGAAGGCTATATCTTTGGAACAAACACCCTAAAGCAGGCAGGAGAAAAGGTTCGCCTAATTAGAGACCAACTGCAAGAAGCTCAGTCAAGACAGAAGAGCTACGTCGATAACCGTAGACGAGAACTGAGTTTTAAAGTTGGAGATTATGTTTACCTGAAGGTATCTCTCCTGTGAGGAACTAAAAGGTTCAAGGTCAAAGGCAAGATCGTGCCAAGATACATAGGACCATTCCTCGCCAAACAAGGAAAAGTAGCCTATCAGCTGAAGCTACCTACAGACCTAGTAGACATGCACAACATGTTCCATGTGTTGCAACTTAAGAAATATCTTAGGGTACCAAAAGAGCAAGTCCCGTTGGGGAACATCGATCTTAAGAAGGACTTGACTTACCCAAAGCATTCTGTCAAGATCCTCGATGTCATGGAGAAGCAAACAAGACGCCAGGCCATTCTCCTCTGCAAGGTCCAATGGAGTAACCACACTGAGAAAGAAGCCATGTGGGAATGGGAAGACTAGTTGAGGATAGATTTCCCCTATCTATTCTCCGATTAGGCGTTATCTCAGGGTTGAGATTCTTTTGAGGGGTTTGTTTTGTAACAACCCAAATTTGGGGCGATTCAAAATTTTAAATAAATTTGTTTTTTTTGCTCTTCTTCAATTATTTTTGGCTTAGGAAGTTGAATTGAAAATCAAATTCAAATTTGAAAATTCAAGTTATAAATTAGATTCAAATCAAGTCCAAATTCAAAATCAAATCTGAGTTCAAAATTTAAAATAAAAAGTTAAAATTCAAACTAAAAATGAAATGGAAATAAAAAAGAAATTAAGAAAAATAGTATTGGGCCTAGCCCAATTTTCCTTCCCTTTTCCCCAGCCTAGTGTCCCGGCCCACGACCCCTTTCCTTTGCTCCCTGGCCCAGCTCGTGCCCGACCTGTTTCCCCCTCTTTTTCTCCCTTGCTCTGCCTCCTACAATCGCTGACTAGTCACTGTCCGCCTTCACAAGCGCCCTACTCACGTCATCGATGTCCCATCGCCACTTGCTGCCTTAACTCACCACGCGACAGCATTCGCCACATGGGCAAGGCCCTGCCAAGCCGTCTCGTCACCTTGACCGCCGCTCCGATGACCATGCCATGAGAGCACCTCCGTTGTGCCCGCTGCACCGCCTTATCCTATCGCCTCATTGCACATGCCCCGTCCTGTCGCAACCACTATATCCACACCATGGTGATGCCAGCTACCACTGCTTCCTCTCGTCATGCCCCTACCCGCACCAATGACGCCCATGCCGCCCTGCTCCTCTGTCGGCTATAAAAGCTACCCTAGGCTTCACATTTCCTCCTCACACCTCCCTCTTCACTCTCCTTTGCTCAATCGAGCTCACCCTCTGGAAAACTTGCTGGCGCCATCATCTTTTCCCCCACTGGCTAAAATAACCCCTCCTCCGCCATCCTCCCTCCGATGAGCCATTATCTGATTTCTCGTGTATTGAGCCTCCTCTTACCTCCCTCTCAATTTGCCCTCACCCAATTTGGCACTCATCATCCCCAGCTTACCGTCGCTACGCCGCCTTGGGTCCTCATCGCCAGACCGTCTTAGACCTCTCCTGACCTCGCCAACCACTCCGGTGAGTTCACTGTGCCCCACATATGATCGTATTACCTATTTCTATAAGGAAAATAAACCAAAAAGGAATTAAATATTATCCAACCCTACGTACTCTTACTACTTATATACCGCTTAAATGATGTTGTCTCACAATATAAGTCCGCTGCAAAGATCAAATATGTAGTTATTGTAATATTTTCATCATATACCTCTACTTTAATGTGAAATGTAGATGAGTAGTTGTAGTATGTCTTTTAATAGGAACATACATGATCCAATAACATTAACCTTTTCTTCGATTTAGTGTTTTCTTGATCTGTACGTATGGTAAAATCTGTACGTATGGTAAATTATTTATGGTGGTGATCATTTGGGCTTTTTTTGTGGCTTATGGCTGAAAGGCACTGTAGCTGGCTGAAAAAGCACTGTAGCTGGCAGAGGCTTATTTAGCATAATTAAATTTAAAAAATTAAAAAAATATGTTAGCCCATTACGTATAATACAAACACATACGGAAAAAAAGAACCAGCAAAAAAGCTCAACAAAAAGCCAAAAGTTTAGAAAAAGATGAAATTTATGAATAGTAAAAAATAAACCAGAAGTTTAAGCCTAAATGATCACAGCCGTAGACTTATATTGCGGGACTAAGGGAACAATGAACTAGAAGGGTAAGCCCAACTTTCCTACTTTATGAACCACTAGCCTCATAGGCGCGGCGACACGTCGCGCCAGCCACCGTGTGTACCGAAGTAAAAGAGGCGATAATTCGTGAGGAGTTTTTTAAAAAAATCGAGGGCACGTACGTATTTTCGAGAAAGCTAAAGGGCTTTTTCGTAAAAAATTGAGGACTTGTAAGGACCTGTACGTAAGTAAATAAGGACCTATACGTAATTTCGGGAACCTACGGGGCGCTATCCAAAATTTTTTTAAAAAAAAACTTGCAGGGACTTTTTCGTGAGGAAAAAGGACCTTTACGTAATTTCCGAAAAACTGGAGGAAATGGCCTCTCTCGGCCGTACGAAGATTCTCCCGCCACGCGGCCGACGGAGCGCGCGCGCGGGCGGATGATGCCGACGTGGAGGGGCTGCGTGGGCCGGAACCCCCGGAAATGTAGTTGTTATGATTAGTGCGCCTAGCTTGGCATTTCAAATTAAGGATAGAAAATTAGTACGGTCTCTCTGGCTGGGCCCTCGCCTTTGCTTATATATAACCGGCCCCCGTAGCTATGCTAATGGAGTACTCAGAAGTCAGTACCAAAAGGATGTGTAGTAGACTGAGCTGGTAGTATTACTCAGCTCCACTCAAACATTCAAGCGTCCTTCCATTTTTAATTCTTAATAGAGTAAAACCGCTGCATCCGTTCTTGGCCATCTTCTGACCTAATCTCTGTATGGATATATATTATATCATATAGTACGATCTATTCATCTATATGAAGCCAACTATACATATATACACACATATATTTGGCCTCTGGCTAGACGCTGATTAGGTCTGCATGGAGTACTCGTCGCGACAAGTTTTAGTGGACTTGTCGCTTACCTTGGCGCAGGCGAGCGGCGGAGTGGACGTGGTGGCGCCGACGGCATGCGTGGACGGCAAGGAGTTGCGGCTGTTCCCGTGCCTCTTCTGCGACAAGAAGTTCCTCAAGTCGCAGGCGCTCGGGGGCCACCAGAACGCGCACAAGAAGGAGCGCGTCGCCCGCTGGAACCCTTACGTCTACGCCTGGAGCGCCGCTGGTGGCGCGTGCGTACTCGTCGCCTCCCACGGGCTGCCCAACGTCGCCCAGGCCGAGGTCCGCCGCGGTGGAGCGGCAGTGCTGCCGCGCTTCGCGACGCCGCTGCAGGCCGGCCGCGAGGACGCGATCGAGATGAAGCACTGGATTAAGTGCTCCCGCGGCGCCGCCTCGCCGTCAGGCACCGCTTTCTCCACCGCGTGCTCCGGCGTCGGCGAGCTCGACCTCGAGCTTAGACTCTGACGACCGTTCGCTGCTCTTAGTTCTTACATAGTATAAATATGGTTGCCCATCTCATTATTCTCTCTCTCTTGTTGCATCGATCTTCACGTGAACTGAACACTCAAGATCGATCAATGTGGGCGCGGAGGTCTCTCGAGCGGGAAACAAAAGTACAGTGGGCGCCGTTTGCAGAGACAACACGGGCAAGTTCGTTGCCGCCCGCCAGTGCGGCGGTGTGGGACGGCCGCTGGGATGCCGTGAGGCATTGACTTCACCTTGCTATGGATTGCAACGCTGCGAGGATTTGTGTTGCTTCTGATTGCGCAGAGGTGATTGAAAGGCATTAAGAATAAGCCCAAGTGCAGAGGTACTTATCCATTGTTAATGACATTAATGCCCGCTATAACTGTTTTGCGAAGCTGGACTTCCGCCAAAGTTTGCTCTTTGATCTTCCATATATCATTGTAAATGTTACTCTATATATATTATCAATGAATAAAGCCCGTTGACTAGTTTATATGCAATTTCTGCAATTTTTTTGTGAAATTTCTGCATTCCAAGCGGGCTCTTTGGTTGAAAAGGAGGGTCTAAGTCCTTTATAAGTTCTGAAGAACTCACCCTCTAAACAAAAGTTCTGAGGAACTCACCCTGCTCTCCATTTATATTAATGCATACTCTACCACCTTCCACCGCCCTGCTGAATCCATTTCATCCTTGTTTGATGAAATCCCTTCACTTGCATCCTCAACCAAGAAAGACGATGGTACTCGATCGTAAGCTTTTTCGATTCAAAATCTAACTTGAGAATAATCCCTGTTTTTTTTCACTACTCTTCATGAATTTGTGCATTTTAGCTTAGCAAATGCGTGCATGCGTTTGTGTTCACAATTACTCTCTCCAAATCTATTATAAGGTCATTCTCAGTGGAAAGTTTCATGGCGTTGTTTCCAAGACTGCCACATCATGTAAAATGAAATGAAATATGGATGAAACATCCATCCTCAATGCATAGTTTCATTCTATTGTTTCATAGACATTTAATTTCATGACTCATATAGAGTTGGTAATCGTGCCAAGAGAGTTTCATTTTGATGAAACTCACTTCTTCTCTCTCTTCTTAAAAATGTTACCATATCATCAAAAATGCCTATGTGACAGCCTATTAAATGCAGATGAAACTCCCACTAAGAGCAAGTCCAATAATAGAGCCAAGTGTTTGGCTATAAGTCAAGTTATAAGAGCCAAGTTATACAATAATTTATTTTCTATTTGTCTACAAAATGTTTTTTATTATTATGTGGTACCATGTCTCAAATTCTCTTTCCTATTCCTCCTCACATACATTTATTATCTGAGCCCACCACTACATAGGCTCCCGTGTCCAGCTTGTTACTTGCATGAGAGCCAAGCTCTCATCTCTCTCCTCTCTTCTCTCCTCCACATCAGCAAAAAAATGCTGACTAGCTTGGCTATAAGATCATTATTGGACTTACTCTAAGACTGGCCTAAGGCATATTTTGGTAATGCACGGTTATTAAGAAAGTTGTAAAACCAAGAAGATGGTTAGAGGCAAATGACCATGGTACCTCAGAGCAGGTACAATAAGGCTTAGTCAGTAAGCTATAGCAAATATAATATCAACCAAATCTTACGTGGCAGAGAGAGAAAGGAAGAGAGAGAAGGAAGCTGGCTACTAAATTACAGCTAGCTATAGCACGTAAAAATATGCATTTCACTCTCCTACACGTGGGGCCAAATAGTTATTGTAATAGCTACCTTATTGTATGATCTATTTTTTTAAAGGCTATAGATAAAATGGACAAGTGTTATAACCACTAGTTGGCTATACTATTGTACTTACTCTGAGAGCAAGTACAATAGTTTACCCATAAATGTTGAACAGAGAGGGAAGCAATTTCAGATTAATTACACTACCATTATTGCGATACAAGGGAGAGAGGCCGTCTCTGATGGCGCTGGGAACGAATGAAAGGGAAGGAATAGGTTGGCTTGGCCCAAGAACAATGAAAGGAGAGGAGAAATGAAAGGGAAAAGAAATAAGTGCAACCTTGGATGTCTCCATTTAGTCTCCCAATGTCTTGTCTCTTTGTCTCTCTGCCTAATCATCAGAGTTTGATTTCCACAGACAGTACTTTGGATGGGTTATTTGTATAGATTTTCCACTATAATTTATGGGATTTTGAACCTGTGATCTGTCGATTGCACGTGTTTATTTATTTTGTATTATAAATACATGTTTTTCTCCATCCATTACTCATCATACAAGCAAGAGCAGGAAAGAGGGAAAATGTATTAGAGAATAAATGGAGAGTTCTTTATATTTTTTAGAGATAATTCATATTATACTACTCTAAATATTGTCAACTACTGAGATATCACTCTAAAGATTTTTCTTTAGAGAATACCACTCTAAAGACTTTTAGATTTACACAATACCATTTCAGTCCCCCTTTTGCATTTTCATGAGTTTTCATTTTTTTTCCTGAGCCATGGGAAGTTACCTATTTGCCCTTGGGTGGACCACACGCTAGTATGTGTCGGTTGTGAGCTGCAAACTTTGGGACAGATGTATTGTACTGGTTTATTTGGGATGCTTAATTATGGATGGCCTCATGTACGTTTATTTACGATGCAGTGGTATTCCTTGAATTTTGTCTTTGGATTGGAGTTTTATTCTAGTCATCATTACTCTTGAAGTCACACTTCTACAAAAAGGGTCATCATAGACAATTCGAAACTGTCATCACAGATAGTTTTTTGAACCGCCTGAATTTATATGTCAGTGATAATCGCGGGTTATCACAGATGATTTGTGAGCCATCTGTAATAAAAACAACACACAAACAGTTTGTAACTAGAACCGTCTGTGAAGAAAACTATTACAGATGGCTCGAACCAAAAACCGTCTGTGATACTCATACATCATAAACAGTTCTAGTTACCAACCGTCTATGATTGGCGAGTATCATAGACAGTTAGTATATAGAACCATTTGTGATAGTCATTCATAGAAAGTTTATAGTACAAACCATCTGTGATAGTTCATTCTATACCTAAAATTTTTTCTGTTTTTTGGCTAGTCTCGAGAAATAATGTTAGCTATGCCCTTTGAAAACAAGCAAATACAGCAGCAAACACAGCAGCATATTCTATTAGAATCTGCCATTGCATCATCATAAGATAATGAGCAAGTTACCGATCTAACACAGAAAAAATATAGCAAGAATACATCCTAATCTTATGAACCCAACTCTTAAACATGGCAAGAACACATCTTAATCCTATGAACCCAACTCATAAACATGGCAAGAACACATCCTAATCCTACGAACCCATGGTAAAAATATAGAAGAAGGAGAGATCCTAGCAACGCGCGAGCTGGATGTCCTTGACGCCAACTTGAGCACCGTCTTGGTAGCTAGCTGCTTCCGCGGTGCCTTGCCGTGAAGGAGAGGCGGCGGTAGCATCACTTTTGTGTCACGACAGTGAGACTGCACAAGACACTCTTATGACACTTACGACAAAGAGTGTGTTGTGCAGTCGACCGTGGTGTCACAACAGAGGCGCTAGATCACTGCGGTAGTCGACGTTGTCGAGGAACAAGTTAGGAGTGGATGAACTAGCTAGGAGCATCTGATAGAAATTATCTCGGAGTGAAAGGGAGAGGGGAGTAATAAATAAGGGACGAGAGGTGGGAGGAACCGATGCTAGCCATTCGATGCGGAGAGAATGGACAGGTGAGACCAGAATCCTTAGGGAGATGCCACGGATTGATGTCGTTGTATTATCATAGACGGATTATTATATGAACCATCTATGATAATACACATATCACAGACAGTTTGTATTAATAACCGTCTATGAAAATATCACAGACGGTTATTAATACGAACCGTCTGTGATGCCTTGCATTATCACAGATGGTTTATACTAACAACCGCCTGTGGTATTTTTACAAACGGTTGTTAGTACGAACTGTCTGTGATAATTGTAGCACAGACAGTTCATAAGAACTGTCTATAATGTAGTCGTCCAGTATAGCCTCTTTTGTAGCAGTGTCAGTATCTCACGGATCATTTAAATGAAACAACAACACTAACCATTCATACATACATTCAAGCACCCTCATTGTTCAATACGAAAGCTATCCATTAAAAAGATGTTGCGATGCCACAACAAGAGTAGTACTTCTATGCTTTTCACTTTAACAAGAATGACACTAATCTTAAAGCACAAGAAGGGATAAATAATCACTATCCATCATTCAGTTCTACTTCTACTTTAAAAGTTGTGCAAATCACTTTGAGAAAAGCATAGAAGTATCTCCCCTACAACAATTGGTTGGGTCGGACCATCCCGTGCGCAGCCGAGTGTGACCAAGGGTAAAACCATCTTTTCACGTGGGTTAAAAGGTGCAAACCAAATTAAAACAGGGAAATAAGAAATGATATTTTGCGAATCTCAACTTCTTTGGAGTGGTATTCTCTAAAGAAAATCTTTAAAGTGGTATTCTAGTTGTTGCAAATGTTTGGAGTAGTATAGTATAAATTATCTATTTTTTTATCTTAGCCAGCCATTTTGCTTCTACAAGTACCTGTTTATATTACAGGTGCACTCCTTTTGTTTCCAAGTAGATATCAGGTGGGGGTTTTTTTTTGGAATGTGGCTTATGTCATATGGTTTTTGAATTCTGTCTGTTTGTGAGAAAGAGTATGAAGAGAGACAGTCGCATATGATTTTGGTCAATATAACTGAAATCGATACAGTGTCAATTGTAGACCCCGCCTTGAAAAGACGCACAATTATTATAGCAAAAACCAAAAACCACAAGCAACAAGCCTAAAAGAACCCAACCATCTTTTCAGCAGAGTCTTCGATACATAACTTTGACCATTGTTTTTTCAAACTATATGTCAATAAAAATTATGCAAAGTATAATGGTACGGAAGAACTTCCAGAATTTTGGGCATTCTTGGCCCTGTGCAGCACAACAATACTAGAAGTAGCCCTCGGGTGTATGCAATGCCATTTCTAGCCCCCTCCCCAAGCGCGGGACTCCAACCGGCTAATGCGTGCGCAGTCCCGCGCCCCGGCATCGCAGCACCTGAGACATGTGTTCCGAGAGTGCATGATTCCAGCAAAACCAGCAGTGGTCTAAAGCTATATGTGTCAAAAAAGCTGTTGTGGTCGAATACGGCGGTGGTCGAACATGGGTGTAGTCGAAAGCAGCAGTGGTCGAAAGCGGTTGCGGTCAAAAGCAGAGGCGGTTGAAAGCGGAGGTGGTCAAAAGCGGTAGTGGTCGAAAGACGAGGTGGTCGAGGGAGGCAGTGGTCGAAGGTGACTGTGGTCGAACAACCGTGGTCGGAGCGGCTACGGTCGTGTGCGACCGTGGTCATGAGCCACGAGGACAGGGTGGCGACGGCGCTTTGGCTCCAGCGGTCGGGGAGTTCGGCGGTGCCCGAGCTTGGCGAAGTGGTTGACGGTGATCCCCCAGGTGTGGTGAAGCTCGCACGGTCATCGACAAAGTCGGAGCGACCCTGAGCAGCGGTGATTGCTCACCGAAGTGGCGACAGGGCTCTGGAAGAGAGGAGCACAATGCGGGGGAATCATGCACTCCTGGACCGCATGACTCAGGTATTGCAGTGCCGGGACACGGGACTGTGCATGCGTCGATCGGGTGGAGTCCAGCGTTTTGTGAGGGGGCCAAAAATAGCATTGCATATAACCAGAAGCTACTTCTGGTATTATTGTGTTGCAACATCCGAACTTCCATAGAGAACTACTAACAAGATTTCTATGTGACAAATATAAGCACTTTTGTATATAGTGGCTATGTGCATTCCAGATCACCTAAGCGGATATAAATGCATATATATTTTTGGTGGGTGGGTAGGAGGTTATTACACGCGCAAGAAGTCATGGTTTTAGGAACTATACTTTTTGAAACGAGAGCAAGAGCTCTGTCAATTTATTAAGATCGAAGGTCTTAAGACCTACTAATTTTACAGGCAACCCACTAAAACTCCTTTTCTTTTTCAATTTTTACTGTTTCCTTTTTGAAGCAGCAGTTTGATGACCAACCGCTTTGAGCACGCTCATAACCTCATGTCATTTTTCGAGAACCAACACAGAAATGAAGTCCAAACAAGCAATCATTGCTTTAGGACAACGTCATTTCGATATGAACCCGAGACAGATAGCAAATCGAGCGACATATGAATGGTTATGCATGTCTTAGGAATCCTCCATATTACCCAGTAATTTTTGTCATCTTGCGATCATAAGCGGCCTAATACTAGTGGGAATGCCTTTACATCTCTTCATGACCATATGCATCCACTCAGTTGCCTACATGGTCGATCTGCCCGCTGCCTTCAGCGCCACAGACCACAGTGGTACTATTATCCATGCAACTACAGAGGGATAGATAAGTTCGACGTACGAACTCCTTGCACAGCTAAGAACAAAAGAGCAGATATCTATACCTAGTATGCTTTCTATTATTGTCGGCACAACAATGAGGAAATGGAATCTGGCCGGCCGGCCGCTGGCTCGGTAGCTCCACTCGCAAAGCCGCGACAACCTAAAGCATGCATGTGGATCGAGTTGGCGATGATGATATCCATGTATAAGACTGCCAAAAGCCAGAGTGCCGATTGGCCAGTCTTAGGCTTCTGTCTCCGTGATATATACTTGAACTGTGCGATGCATAGCATTGTGGAGTTGATGTTTTGATCCATTAATAGGTTATAGGTCCCTTCTTCTTCTAGTACCACTACTAACATAATGGTAGCGCGTAGCTGTCAAGTGAGCTACTCACTCAAGGACATCAAAAAGATTTTGGACTTTGAGCCAAATAGAATGCCCTTAGCCTTGGATGCATGAGGACATCCGAGACTTTCAAAAAGAAAAATCAACTCCATCGAAAATGAGTGGCTTGGTTGAAACTTGTCCGATGCCATTTCTATGAGACCGGTTAAGATCTAAAAAGAGTTAACCGGGCTTTGATACCACTTGTAGAACTGAAATGGCAACAGATGGGGGTGAATGGTGTTTCAAAAATTTTCTCCAAGTATTTTCAAACTCCTTACTCTAATGGCTACAGAGCTATGAAGATCAGAATTAAAAGCCAAGAACAAATCAACAATCTAAAAAAACCAAATAGGTATGCTCTGCACAGAGTGGTATAATCGGCCACAAGGATGCAGTCTAACTGGCACCCTGGCGGTCTAACCGGTGATGCCCTGGCGATCAGTATGACTGGGCCAAAAAGCAGTATGACCACTTCCCTATTCCCAAAACAGAAAATCAGTCCGAGTCCAAGCCACTTTTAGTGCAACACCTAAAATCCATAACCAAATAAGACGAAACTTTGCACACATACCTTGCTTAGAGTCTCAAAAATCTATTTCATCCAAGGATCACTTGAATCATTATCAAAGTTCTAACATTTCTCACGGATAAGCGAAGTTACACCAAAACCAGGTAAAAAAACAAAAACTCAATATACGACTTCTCGTGGGTAAAGAATGGCCAAGATGACTCTAGATGCATTCTCACATGTTACAATAAGAAAAGTCTCCTAGAGATTCGAAGCAAAAAAGCTTGGGATCAAGAAACCTCAGGAATAAGCCAAAACCAACTAAAATCGGGCAACTTCAAGATCTTGCAAGACCTGGTGCTTAGATGGATAGGAGTTGGTCTTTATCACTTACACATCCTTGATACACAATAAGATTAAGAAGGGTAAAGAACAATAAGAACACGAGCAAATCAACCAAATTAAGAAGGCACCTAGAGTGATGAACAAAGTTGATCTATTGCTACTTGAGGATGAAAATTTTACAGTCACTCCACCTGGAGGACAAGAGAGCACACCATGGCACTCACACTTCTTAAACCCTAAGCCTAAAACACAAGATTGTAATAGTTGGCTATATGGTTGGATGGTTGGCTTGAAAGCTTTTATCCTAACCTATTAAGGCCCTGTTCTTTTCAGCTTCTAAAAGCTACTTTTCGGCTTTTCTACAGTAACTAACTTTTAAACGGAGTTTTTGTTCAAGATAGGGTCTACTAGTTAATTGTAGTACGTACCTTACTGATTTCATTTATATTGGCAAAAACCGCACGTGAGTTTCTGTTACTCTATAATCTCTCGTACAAACAGCCCAAAAGCCATAAGCCGCAGTCAAAAGCCACAAGCAGCAGCCAAAAAGAACAGGCCCTAAGTAGATGAGGCAACCAAACCACATCTATCCCTAATAGGTACTATTTACTAGCACATTTAGGAAAAACTTGTTAACCCCACACAACATGGGTTTTACTTACTTAACTAATGCACGCTTTTCAAAGCACATAAGCCCGAATCCATGAAATCTTCATCCTTTAATTCACTTGATCTTCTTAGCATTTCTTTGACCTAAACTGCTTTCCCAAGCATCACGATTTTGATCTAACACAATTTTCAGTATTTGGCTTTCTTACTAAAATACATTTCCTTGACTCTGTCTTCATCTTCTCTTGCAAGCAATCGTCATACTTAGTACGTATATGTGCACCAATGGCATACCACACATCGACAAGTTTCTCCCATTCTAGTTTCATCGGATCATGCCACACTTGGACCAACCAAGCCACATGGTGCAACCTATTCCTTAAACTTTCCTTCAACATTTCTCGCCTTTCTCGTGTCATGCTTGAACTCAGCCATCTCACTCAGCGTTCTTGATCATTCTAGATCTCAGCTCCTCCATGAGCGTAGCCCTGATCCCCATTGTTGACTATGGTTGACTCCAAGCGTCTCTGTACTTCCAAAGACCAACAAATCTTTTCCGGGTATAAGTTCTTCATAACTTGACCCACGTTATCGAAAACATGCTTCGTGCAACATTAATGTATTGACCAAACATATATCAAATCATCACAAAACTAAATTCCCAAAATCCAAGCAATATACTATAGGGCTAGTCTGACCACCAACCAGAGGCTGGTCAGACTAGTTGAACACGGTGCAAATGACCCAACAAAACTCTTGTCATACCACTCGACGGTCTGACTGGCAACAAGCTAGCGGTCAGACCAGTTTTCTAACAGCAAACCTGACAAAATGCAAACTTTGCAAAATTCAAATTTCAGCCCCATGAGCTTGGCAATAGTTCATCACAACATTATCCTAGACCCTCTCACATGGTCTCTCTATTTTCTTTCAATTTCTTTAAAGAAAAGGATCTTTTCAATTTGATTATCGTTGTTTTTTCTATCAAATTATAGGGCTATGACTTAGGGTTTCAAATTGGATTTTTGGAATACAATCCAAGTTGTAAATGAGAAGCAAAAACCGCAAGTCATTGTGATCCATGTGTTCATCTTTGACTAAGCTTTAGACTGACTTGGGTATTTGACTGATGTAAGTAAGCAAGCTTCTAGAGTCGGGACGAATGTTTGTACTCTATTGTTCTTGAACATGGCATATCTAATTGAGTTTTCAATTAATCGACAAATGGTAGATAAATCTATGGAATGCTTTTTGAAAAGGAAAGCGCCACATAATGTTATTGCTGCTAGGAATGCACCACCAGAAGATAATGATTCCATCAGTTTGCTACAAGTAATCAGTACTATTAGTGCGTTATTTGATTTTGGTAAGCATTTTAATCGCTACTTCTTTATTATTGCATATTGTCATTAGTTATATTGTATTATTATTGTTAAAAATTGTCGGACATATTACTAATTAGTAAAATTATATACATAGTTATATGTATAGTGAAGTCAATAACCTCGGTTATTTTCGTTCTAGTTCTGTTCCCGTGGCAACCCAATTTTGTGTGTTTTCAGGTTTCTTGCCGCAACCAAAAGCATGCTATCAAAAAGGCATCAATTTGGAAAGCAAGTTATTGATTTAACATGCTGAATCAATCATAGATGGAAAGTCTCAATCATGGAGGCTGGGCACCATGGTGTCCCTGTTATACACACACACACACCAACAGGTAATTTCCTAAAGCATATGCTGCAACAATCTCTATTGCCATGGCTAGATTCAGTGTCTTCTCGAGAGCTTGGATAAATGACGACAGCAATAGTTACAGTGCCCATCTTTGCACCACAGCGCCTAGGGATGGCAATCGGGTGCGGCGGGTACGGTTAGTGCTTGCCCATACCCGTACCCACGACCCCGATTTACACCTATGGGTATACCCACGAAGGACAACGGGTGAAAAACCTCGCCCATACCCGTCGCCCATGGGCATACCCGTTTACTCGCGAACTGAGAGTCACCATCTGAGAGTTGAACTAATGACAGGTACATATAAGCAATAGCTGTTGCTAGAAAATATAATAGCAATCAAAAAAGTTTATAACAATCAATAGCAATTAGAGATATGAAAAAGTTTATAAAAATTAATAGTAATTAGAGATATTGCTATGACTGCGCCACCTGTCAATCTATATCGCTGGTAAACGGGTGGGGCGGGTATGGGTGGAGCTTACCCGTACCCGTGCCCGTTTACCTGACGGGTAGAGTGTTTCTCCCCATTTTCATACCCATGGGTAAAGAAAATATCCTATACCTGACTCTATTAGGGTATTTACCTACGGATATATGGGTAAACAGGTACAATTGCCATCCCTAACAGCGCCCCAGATACAACAACAAAAGTGCCCAACTCCATCACACGGCGGGGACTTGCAGGGCTGCTCCTATCCTTGTGGCCCCATACATAAAAAGTTCAATGACTGCAACAAGTGCAGTTCATGTTAGAAAATCAAATAGTTCTGCAGGATGCAGGTAGCAGAAAGCTACATAAGCAAATAAGACGTCACAGGTAGCGTTGAACCAAGGGAAAGAAGTTGATAACAGGGAATAAAATGTATGGCTATTTTAGCTACACTTGCTGCATTGTCACTGTCAGCTTAGTAAGTTGCCCACTCCAAATCTTCGTTCCTTCGTTGTCCATTGCAACGAAAACAACAAGGAAAATGGCCAAAAAAACACATTAGATATGAGAAACTTAATGCCAAGAGATGTTAGCAACAACCTGGGCATCATTCTCAAATATAATAGATAGATTTTCCGTTGGTCAGCTGGTGCAATTTATCACAAAAAGGGATAATAGCTAAGCATACTAACATACGAAAGGCAGAGGCTAATATATAGGGAAGCAAACGAATAATTAAAAACTATTTCACTATCTATGATCGGGTATGGCAAATCAGAGAGGATGAATGGCTTCTCAAAATCTTCCTCCAATACTAGCAACACAGTGTCACAAAAAAACTCAAGTCTACAAGCCATCTCAAAGCCAAGAGCCAAAGATCACCTGAGCAACAGTCTCACCGGTCTAAGCGCCGACAATCTCACCGATCTGACCACCGGTCAGGGGCGGTTGGACCACTTTGCCAGTCAGACCGCAAGGCCATCTATCTGACTGGGCCTCAGGCGGTCTGGCCGCTCGCCAAACAGAGGTTGACAACAGCACGACATAAGACCAAGAAAAAGGCTAACTCTTAAACAACTGATCCAACATAATCAAACTTGATACAAATCCTCTCTGTGATATTAGAAACCTATTCTAATCATGAATCAGAAGATCAATACTAAAGTTCCGACCTTTATCCCAAATAAGGAAGGTTGCACCAAATCTAGACAAAAGAGAGACCTCGATTTGCTCTTGCTCATAAGTCCTTGACAATTTAGATAACTTTAGATGGGTTCTCACATGTTATAGTAAGCTAGATCATATCATGAACTCAAACTAAAACACCATCAAGATCAAAACCCCAAAATCACCCATCTCTTGAACAAAACTGGGCAATCATAAGAATTTTCTGTAGAAAGTGACTAGATGGATGTGATCTGATTTTCAAAAGATATCTCTAGCTCTTTCATGTTCTTGGCACTAAAAGAGATCAAGAGAAGACAAAATCCAACAATAAAACCAAGCAAATCAAAAGCACAAGGAGGAATCCAAGGCATAATTCACTTGAACAAAGTTTGGATGTTTATTTCACTTTGAGAGAAATATTTTACAATAACTGCCTCATGGATGATAAAACTCTAACCCCAGAGCGCGCGCACATAAAGTTTCCAACACAAGGAAACCTAACATCTCTACTCAACCCTTGTGCCTCTCTCTCAACACGTACAAGGGCTTATATAGTGGAGGCTCCTCACCTAACACCAAATCAAGCAACTAGCACACCCTTAATGGATACAACTACTTACAAATGGGGAACTTGGTAATCTACACATAAACAAGTTTTACACTCACACACACTTGCCTTTCAAAGCGTGACTTCCACATAGCTCCAATAGCTCAATAAGATGCTCCATCCTCTAAGACATGACCTAAAGTACTTAGTCCATCATCGCGACTTCACAAACCACCTCTCTAGCAGGCATCGATCAATTTCCTCGATTACCACCCACCGGTCTTCACGATGCTTCTCCTCGAAGCAACCAGCACATGAAGTCTGTGATACCCAATGACTTGCCACTAAGATCGTACGCCTACTCTAAGTACCGTCACCACTTGAAATGCCTAAGTCCAATGATACACCACATGCATACCCTTACCTCATTATGATCCTTGTCTTTCTCCCGTGCTTTTTTGCTTCAGATGTTACTGCACCCAGACTTACACGACCCGCCATGACCTCAGGTTACCTCCCATAGCCTCGATCATATCATTGACCACAACAATCACCAAGTGCCCTATACATTAAAGAACAAGGAATCGTCCCAAGCACAAGTGATATGCACTTAACTCTCATCAACAAAACTGATGTAAACATACACCATTTCACATCCACATCAAGATTCCCACAATATATGGACTTCTGTCATGACTAACACCTTGCATGGACTCCCACCATGAATAACACTGCTGAAACTAACTCAACTCACTAAACTCAACATTGACCGATGTGATCGCCAACCAACGGCTAATCTGACCGCACGAATCGACTTAAAGCCTTTCGGTAATAGAGGACTGATTTGACCGTTGCACTCATGCTAGCCAGACCGCCCAATGACTTCCGATCAGACCACTCTCATGCTCGGTCACACTCATGCTGAATTTGCTTTCGAATGTATCCTAAATTTGTTTGAAATATATACCAATTTTGCTTCCAAATTATCCCTAATTTGCTTCTATGATTAATCTGACTTATATAGAAATTCATACCGGCTTACTCCTAAATTTATGCTAACTTGCTCCTAAATTTGTTTTCAAATATATACTAATTTGTTTGAAATATATATTGATTCTACTTTCATACTATTCTCAATTTGCTTTTATGTTTAATCTGACTTACATAGAAATCTATATCGTATTGCTTTTGAATTTAGACTTGCCCATAAATTTGCTTTGAAATATATCTTAATTTGTTGAAAATTTATATCGTATTTGTTTCCATGCACATGATTCAGGCGCAGGACAGGTAGGATACATTTGGCATAGATCCTATGCTATTTTTGTCATGTAGCCGAATTTGGGTGCAATTGCAGGGTTTCGATCGGACGCACGGGCGATACGTAGTCGTGTCATATATATGAGGAGAGAAACAGGAGTAGACGCTCGACTGCACAGCGTGTAACGTGTTGAAACAGATGACTGATGTTACTTTTTGAAAACGGGAATCACTATGTTGTGATCGATTAATATTGATCTAATTTCTCACCAGGTTTTACATTTACGCAAACGCAAGCAACAGAGCCAAACAGCCTTGGGCATGGATCGGATCCAAGTATGCCCATCGTTGGCCAAAGCATCAGGCTGAGAACATGGCTACAGCTCTATAGAATCGATACGTATATAACACCACAAAATCTATCTACTACCAGCAAAATCTGGCCCAATCTGGTCCTGTTCTTTTTTAGCTTTTGATTTCTGCTTTCTACAGTAATAACCTTTTAAATAGAGTATCTTTTCAAGATGAGCTCTACTATTTAATTATAATATATACTGTACCGACTTCATTTATATCGGCAAAAACCGCACGTCAGTTTCTGTTACTCTGTAATCTCTTGCACAAACAACCTAAAAGCCATAAACCGCAGCTAAAAGTCATAAGCCTCAGCCAAAAAGAACATACCCAAATAGTTCAAGAGAAACATTAAACAAACTATATGGTGAAAAGGCGAATTTCATGCGGAAATGTGTTAACTTTTTATGGAAAGATCCACGGCCGGCATTCGGTACATTTCTTTACAATTACGGTAGGATACCATACCGTAACAACTGCTTTCTTATCCTATCATGGGAATTCTCTTCCATCTCACATCTCTTAATGCTCATCATCACAATACTAAATGACCCCCCTTGTGCTTCAATGTGCATGGTCAACAGACGGTCCGTCCGTAGCAGATCGAAGCTATGTAGAGATTTTTCGCCCATTTATCCTGCAGGTTTGTTCCAGGGTTAGCTTGGCACAGTAACAGAAGATACTAAGATACTGAATTCTGGTTAGCTTGGCACAGTAACAGAAGGTACTAAGATACTGAATTCTCAGACACAAGCACCATGCTACTATGTACACAATGTAATGGTAGAAGATATGAATCCCTTGTATTTTTTTCAGTCATGCATTTGGACTGCAATGATACCTTTACATGGTTGCTGGGAAAGGCAGAGGTCCGAAGGGTTTCTTGTGTCTCGTCCACCGGTTTCCGTTTTGGTATGCTCAAGATAAAAGCAGCTTGGTCACTGGTAGCCGCAGTCGAGGTAATTCTGTAACCAGTCTCCCATCGCCGATGGATCCCTTCACTTGGATACAGGAAATCCAATTCTACAACCTGAAATTTGCATCAAAAACTTAGACGCTAAGTAGTTATGATACAATCACTGGAATGTCTACATGGATCTAAACTAGCAAATCTATACTTCCATATGATCAACAAGGCTAACTAAGTATTCTAACCTGTTCAGAATAGCCTGAGTTCCTTGACATGACGACTCCCCAGCGATTTCCAGCAGTGGCCATAGATGTTACATGAAAACCTTCTTTCCACTTTTTATTGATCCACTTGAAGGGGAATGATTCGCTAACCTTGTATGATTGTTGAGTGTAAGGAGTTCCTGCAATAATGACACATAACAAACTGTAGCTGATCATGAATAAGCCCTGTCAGAGGGCCACTTATGGGAAGCAACAGGCTAAGTACAAATGAAACATTGCGACTTTTTATCGTTAATGGACAAATGGTCAGGAAATAGAAATTGAAGAGGAAAACATAAGTAATAACAAATCGTGACCTACAGACCTTTGGACATTACAACCAATGAACTTCCATTGGCTGATCCAGCTATTGCAGTTATGTAGAAATTTTTCTCCCACTGCACCATTATCCAGTCCTATGTATAATGGAAACAGAGTTAGGAATCACAATTTATCCAGGACATTAATGATCATGCTTCATCAGATTGTACCATACCTTGTGTAGAAAAACTGGTGAGAGCTCATAAACTTGAGAACAGAAACCTGTTCCAGCATCCATAATGAGAGCCCAAAGATTTGCTGAAGAAGCCACACAACTAATGTGCAGTCCATCCTCGTTACCCTTTTCAATATGCTGCTGAAGCCTTGTGTCAGCCACATTGTAATGGTACCTAACAAAGAAGCAACATATCTTGACATTAATTTTTAGCAACAATACATTGCACACTTTTAAAGATTATATTTACTTTAGAAAGCTAGACAAAATGATATATCAACCGAGGGGCCAAGGTGGACCGTGGACCTGACAATGAGATATTTCATGTTTAAAAGAAAGGCAAGCACATTGAGAGAAATGCAACAGGTATACATTGTAGGTTTAAAACAACTAACAAGCGTAAAGTGAAAGCCTGAATCAGGTTTCATCTAAACATGCAAAATAATTTCATACTTTCGTAATCAATATATGTACCAGTATACCAGGCATTGCACAATCTAGTTACACTTAAAAGCCAAGGCACAAGATATTTTAGTTCATATATGGCTACCTTAAAATTTACAAAACAAACAGTGGTTGCATTTTCTGCTTATTCCAGTTACTAGGAGTTAGTTAATTTTTAAGATTTGCAACTATACACACCACTCAAATGGTTCCAGGTCAATTGCAGAATGTTCTAATCAACACAGAACTGTTAATTGTTAAATATTTCACGTTGGGTTAGCAAAACTACAACAGAACACAACACAACTAATAAATGGGTAGTTGTAGGCAATCTAGATCAACTATATTATGCCTGGCAGGGTGGTGCATGTTTAATACAAATAGGTTGCCCACTGTCCAGGCTCCAGACTCAGGTAACAGGTTTAACATGAATATCTGGTCTAAATGCAACACAAATAACATGGGAAGAAGTGCTATCATGACCAAAATTAACTGATCTATTGTCATAGAGGTGGGCCTTGGGCCCAGCCGGTTCATTATTAGAAAGCAAAGGTTAGTTTCTATTTGAGTTAGAGATTAGTTTCCTTTTGTTAGAGATATAATTAGAGATATGATATTAGTTTCTATATTTGTTAGAGATATAATTGAGATTAGATTCTACCTGTTAGGGGAACCCATCTATATAGGGGGCTGCCGTATGTTATTGGAACTAAGCAGAGAAATAATAAAGTCTTCCTCATCTATAATCTCTCTCTTCTTCTACGCCGACGCCATCCGGCCATCCTCTTGGTGGTGTTAACCCTCTATAAACTAAGGTTCATGGCCAACTTAGTATCAGAGCAGTCGATCCCTTCCCACGACTTCTGCTACCATGGTTCCTGCTGCCGAGTCGTTGGCCACAATAAAAGCTAACGCTAATAAGATGACCAGCATCAACAAAGAGATGGCAAATGTCTTCCTCAACATGCATGCCATCTTGGAGAAGATCGTGAATCAGAAGAAGGCACGACAAGAGACGGCAGCGGCACTATTGCCAGCAACTGCCATGGCGCCACCAGGGCATCCAGTAGCTGCCACGGAGATAAAGAGCCAAGCACATCATCATCCACAGGCACATCCCGATGACCACATCGCCAGACGAGCACTGCGCACTGTTTCCGCAGCATCTTCTCCCTCCTCCATCGCCCCAGACCCAGCCCCGTCGCTGCCAAGGCCGGTGCCTCCTCCGGCGCCTCCGCCCGCGCCGGCAAGATCTCTGCAACATCGTCGCTGCGCCATTCCCATCTTCCCCACGGGGTCTACAACTTCGCAGCCGGCCCAGCCATCCTCCCACTCTCCGCCATCAGGTAGGCCGAGGCCAACCTCCACGAGCTCCTCGACGAGCTCTCCACCGTCGAGCGCGCAGTAGCCCAGGCCACCTTCGTCGCGCCTGTCTGCACCGCTGTTGTCGAGACCTCTGCAGCCTGCCTCGCTCTCGAGCACGTGGTGGAACTTCGGGTTCTCCCCGAAGCCGGACTCTTCACCGATGCCGCCTCTCGCCGGACTCTAACACCGGATCCGTGAAATCCGGATTCCACTGGCCTGGTTCCGCTTGGATCCGGCCAGCCGCCTCCATCCGCGGCTGGATCCCGTCGCTGTTGCCTCGCGTCATCTTCATATGCCCGGTGAAGCCGTCGCAGCCGACGTCGTCGTTCCCGGTCGCCGAGCTTCCGAGGCCGCCAGAGTCGTCCTGCTTCAGCTTCCGCCGTCAGCCGCCACTTGTCGCTCGGTCGCCAACGTCGGTGAGGCCAGACGTCGCGATCGGTCGCGTGTGTTCGGTCGGTTCGGTGGCTTTTGTAAACAGTTGACCGACCGATTTAAAAAAACTTCTTTTGCAGGCATCAGCGCTACACTTCGTCGACGTGGAACTGCAACCATGGTCGTCACCTAGCAGCTCGAGGACGAGTTGCATGTCCGAGAGGGGTGTAATGTCATGGGTGTGAGCCTTGGGCCCAGCCGGTTCATTATTAGAAAGGAAAGATTAGTTTCTATTTGAGTTAGAGATTAGTTTCCTTTTATTAGAGATATAATTAGAAATATGATATCAGTTTCTATATTTGTTAGAGATATAATTGAGATTAGATTCTATCTGTTAGGGGGGAGCCCATCTATATAAGGGGGCCGCCGTATGTTATTGGAACTAAGCAGAGAAATAACAAAGTCTTCCTCATCTATAATCTCTCTCTTCTTCTACGCCGACGCCATCCGGCCATTCTCCTGGTGGTGTTTACTCTCTATGAACTAAGGTTCATAACATCTATCATCAGCCCAACATCAAGTACATTTTGACAATTCTTCTAACCAAATTAACTAGAATACTCAACTCAATATTGAAATTGGAATTACCAGTGTTAGCGTCAAACAAGAGCAAGTGCCCAAAAGTCCAAACTAATATCAATTGATCACACTTTGTATAAAATATATTTTAATCATTTAATGTAATTACCTCTGCTTCATGGGCCGCCTAGCATTGTAAACTGAAATCCATTGAGCTGCTGGGCTCCCCAATCTAACTTTCTTCTTAGGCTGCTCATCTTCTTCTAGATTTACAAGCAATCTTGCACGTTTCTGCCCAACCTAAAATTTGGGGGAGAAAAGGTTCATGACGAGAATCGAAAGAAGCAAACTAAACAATATAGGGAAGTGGGAAGTGTAGTAGTATAGACCTTAAGAGCCCCATCAATTCTGATGGGTCTTGAGGCAGGTGCTTCGATTAAACTATCAAAAAGAGAAATAAGTTTGGCGTAATTTGGCTCTTCATCAAATTTCATATTTGTGACAATCTCAAGAAACTGTTTGAATGGAGCGGGACAGAAACAGCATAGCATCTCTGGAGAAGTAGCCATTTTCTTCTTGCAAACAAGGAAACTCTTGGTATCTCCCTGTATTATTAAGCCAGTCATTGGAATAGGCTGAAGTAAGCACCTGGAGAATATCATGAAGTTGACTCAATAGGCATATTAAAATCTACCTGGTATCCTTGCCAAGGCAATCTTCCTCTTATTAGAAATATAAGGGTGTACGCCAGTGACTCTAAATCATCCCTCCTACTACCTGTACGACCTAAATGGGCATGGACACTGGCATATCTAATTGTCCCCCTGGAAAAAAGAAAGAAGAAGCAAATAAGGAAAGAGACACCACAGGAGAAAAAGAAACAAGTGCAACGAGAATATAACCAACCTGAAGATATCAGGCCTTTGATCATAATCAACATGTTGACCAGATGACTCCTTCCACTTCGATGCTGTACAATTTGGACATCACCATATCAACAAAAAAAGGTAACTGAAGAAAAGAACACTAATAAAATATACAAAAGAGTTGATGACTGTGGCCCTTGGCTATGTCAAGAAATATTGTGATGGTATGGAATAATTTCATACTTAGACAAGGACTCATTGATTAATAGCATACCTAAACCAAGATCGATAAGGAAAAGCTTCTTCTCGTCAGGTGATCCAGGCTGACCAAGCAGAAAGTTCTCTGGTTTCACATCACCATGCACAAACCTGACAAACATAGGATGTGTTGACGTAAATGAACAGTGATGCATCCAAGGATGATCTGTTGAAGATATAATTGTAAGTTACCCCTTAGAATGAAGCTTCTCAAGAATTGATACGGCCTCTACAGCAATGCAAGCAGCCATATGTGGAGACATCCTGTTAGAGATGTTAAATCTTTTAGTACAGAACCAGAAACATGAGGAAAACAAGACGTCAAAAGGAATGAGAAGATGCTTACGCCTGCCCCAGTGAATTCCACACATCCCAAAGGCTGGGACCAAGCATATCCATTACCTGACATTTTTTAATATGATCAAAATAAAATTTGTTGAGCTCCAAAGCAGTCTATATGATCAACTTAAGTGAACTCACAAGAATATAGTAGTCGCCCTGACGACCCTTGTAGTGTACCGCCGGTACGCCATAGCAGCCATTGAGGGCGCTAGGAAAAAAGGCAATGGTCAGAAAGCTCAAAAGACGAAGAGAATAGTCTATGTACAAAAGAAAGATGACTGTACAAAGTACATACTGATAAACTTGCCACTCATATGGGGGGCCATAATTGCACCCTTTACTACTTCGATGCTCAAGTTTCAACGCGACCTACAGAATAGTCATCCATAGATTGGATTAATGTAACAAAGAAAATTTTTGTATCAAATTTATACCCTGTGTAAGAGAGCAAACCTCATAGGCATCAGGACCAGTGCGAGCAGCTCCACCAGATACCCTTCTACCAACATAGACTTGACCAAAACCTCCCTTACCTAATTTCCTGTCAGTCATATATTCTGGAGAATTACCTACTTGAACCTGCAGCAATGAAACAGCATTAGGAGCTTCCTAGTAGCACACTAGCACGATTCCAACAAATAAGATATTATGTATCCAACTAACACCATCATAGAGCAGACTTTTCCAGTGATGTCAAATTATTCAAAAAAAAACAAAAACAAAAAGGCAATGGACTCTTAGTTGTCATTTAAATGCACAAGAATCTAAATTGGGAGGTGAGAGGGGAATTCTGCAGTTCTATCTACTTCCATGTCATGTACAACTATACTCGAACTATAAAGAAGTAATATTTTTTCCATCACAATCCACTGGCCTTGTGTGCTGGATTGGACCAAAAATGATGAACCTGTTTACTGGGGATGTTGTTCGGCTACATTGATAAATGAATCCCAATGTGGTAACATCATGGATAGTAGGAGCAGGGCATCACAGGTGTAGTCCAGGTAGGATGGAGGGGCAAATCAGTGTACTTTTTATCTCTTTCATGCTTTAAAGATAGAGCACCCACCACAATCCTATATTTAGTTTTTACAACGTTAACAAAGGTTAAAGTTCCATTTGCTTGTGCTACACTGTGTTCTATCATACAAATCTAACACGAACAGAATATTTGAGAATATATGTGAGGTAAAGGCTAAAAACAATGCATTTATGTTAAATGAACTACAAAACTCATAGAAAACTAGGAAATATGGATGATAGATGTCAGTCCATGGTAAGAAAAGTCAGAAGAGAAGAAATACCCTCTCGGGGATCGGTGTTGTTGTTGATTCATCTTCAGCCCCAACAAACTTCTCTGCACTTTCACCATCCATTCTCAAACCTTTATTTGCAACACCCTCGACTACCTTGTTCAAAGCAAGGTTCTTGGCTTTGCCAACAACTGCCTGTGCAGCAACAGCTTTAGGGGGGTCTTCACAAGCCTGATCAGCCTCCAAGTCAACAATCTCGACCCCCTTTCTTCTAGGCCTTGGTGCTGGTGCTGCTCTTCTCCCAGCAGCACCCTTTCTGCCCCTGACAGAAGGGGGAGGAATACGCTTTCCTGCTCTCTGCGGAGCAGGCAGAACCGGCTTCGTAGCCGGCTCCGCTGGCTGTTGGTTGTCGAGCTTCTGGGACCTCAGACGTGCTTGGCGAGTACTGCTTCGCAGCTCTATCATCCTCTCCCCATGCAACTCGGGTCGGCGTTCCAGCCCTTAGACCTCCTTCCAATCTCCACATGCACAAACACAGTTACAATCAGCGATCAATATACAGAACAGAAGGAAAAATTCTCACAAACACACATCAAAATATATCTAACAACAGTTACATCAACCAATATTCCCACAAGAACAACCAATCTGCAATCAAACTCAACTACTCGAGTCACCGCCGCCGGCGACCAATTTCAGGTAAAAAAGCATGGAAGCATCAGTCGAGCTGGATCCTTCATCGCCAACAGAAGCCGCCATCAAGAGGCGGCCTACTTCGCCACCACCACAGCCTTTACCGAAGAATCGCATGCGTCAATCGGCAAGGAAAAGAAGGGGGACGCATCCCCATCACCCGATGCACCCGGGAGATTTCCAATCGAGAGAGGAAAAAATCCCTCCTTCGCCACCAGATTACCACCAATCCGTCACCAAATCTCCACTACCCTACAACCAACCCCCAATCCCCAACCGACCAGAAACCCCACCCCTCGCCCAAGTCCGGCGCCCGCACGCCCCAGAACTGACCCTTTTGGGGCCCGATCGGCCGTCCGCGGCCAAATCGGGCCACGAACACCCCATCAGATCACGATTTCCCCCAAATGGAACGCCCCCGCAACCCCCGATCGCGGCGGCGGCGACCCAAACACCATCCGTCGACCCAAAAAATTCAAAAAAAAAATCGCGGAAAAGGGGACAGACAGGAGAGGGATGGAGAGATCGGCGCGGGGATGCTTACATCGGCGTCGCGGCGGCGATCGGGGGCGGAGGAGCAGGCCGGATTCGTCGCCTCGGGAGCCGTGCGGGCGGGCGTCTCGGGGAGGGGAGGAGGCACAAACTGTGGAGCTCGTCTCGTTCTGCTGACGTTCGTGGGCGGGTGTATCGGCTGCGGTGGGGGGCCGAATTGTTTGCGCCAGTGGTGCGTGGGCGCCGGGCTGTGTCGCTGGCGCGTGGGGCCGACTCGTCAGTGTCCGCGTTTATAGCCTAGCTAGCTGCTGGTCAAATGAGTAGGGGTGTGATGTGGATGGAGACCGACCGGACGATGAAAAGTCAAGAGCTGTGGATTTTGGACTCTTGGGAGTGTCTACCGTGTTTGATTGTCAACTGTCAACACCTGTACTTAATTTGGGCTATTATGTAGTATGTGTATTGATCTATTTATATCATGTCGTAGTTTAAATAGCATGTATTTCTAGCAAGTACTGCAAAAAGATAATTGCAACTCTATGTCTAGGGGTGGATGTTTCTGTTGCTGTGAAATTGCTCAGGCTCCTTTCTCCAAACATTGGAGCTTTGTTTTCTACTGTACTTAAATTTCACAAGAATTTTGTAAGAAGTTTCAAACGTCTAAGCAATAAATGTTGATAGTACTCCCTCCGTTGATTTTTACAGGGCGCGGTTTAACTTAGCGAGTTAAATCATTTCATAATATTTTATTTATAGCTATAAAATCACAATCATAAGAACATGCTTTAAAGCACGAATCCAACAATACCACATTTATGTCACATAACCTATATGTTGTTGCACTAATTATTGATTAAATTTTACGAAATTTGAATCTCGAACGCGTGGACGTCTGGTAAAAATCAACGGGTGGAGAATCTAATATTTCATACTACCGTTTCACACATGGTTAGTGCAAAATTGTTGCTGATTTTCTAATACAATTAGGCTATTTTTCTACCGAGGGCTTGACCTTCTGATAAACTTTTCCACCTCGAACCATCCAAACCAGGCATGCATGCGTGCCATGTCGTGCGCTCGGAAACATCGTCGAGAGGTCAACCACGCGTCAGGACGATTGATTAGTGGAATGCCAGCCCTTTTCTAACGCACGAGGGCGGCCAATTAAGCGCCAAGACGCGCACAGCTACTGGCGTTCATTCACTTTTCTCTGTATGCATACGAGCACGATCGAGTCGAGCGGAAGACGTCTATTGGTGCTCTAAGCCGGCACGAACACAGCGTCGGGTACAGGGCACTAGAAAACGTCGAAACGCGCGTCGCATCTCACCTTAGAGCAAGTCTTATAATACAGCCTTTAGCTGGCTGTATGGATACTTACAGCCCACTTAGAGCAAGTACAACAATGGTCTTATAGCCAAGCTAGTCAGCATTTTTGCTAATGTGGAGTAGAGAAGAGAGAGAGGAGAGCTTGGCTCTCATGCAAGCAACAAGCTGCACACGGGAGCCTATGCAGTTGTGGGTCCAGATAATAAATGTATGTGAGGAGGAATAGAAAAGAGAATGTGATACATGGTACCACATAATAATAAAAAATCTTTTGTAGACAAATAGAAGACAGATTATTGTATAACTTGGCTCTTATAACTTGACTTATAGCCAAACACTTGACTCTATTATTGGACTTGCTCTTATCAGCCTACTCATATAGTAGTTACAGCCAGCTGAAGGCTGTATGATCTACCCCTTCCTCTCACAAAGTTTCTTGGTTCTTGTGCTTCAGCTGGCTGTAAGCTTACAGCCCACCTCTCTTCTCTCTCCTCCTCTCTCTCCTCCACCTCAGCATACAGCCAGCTTATAGCCTCTTATAATACTTGCTCTTATGACTGCCAGACGTGTCGCGATTTCAGGGAAAAGGCAAATGATTTAGTCCCATGCGTTATTCCAAACAGCTTCTGGTTTGTAATTTTTAAGAGTTAAATTTTAAGTATAATGATTTCTCAAGATAATTTTTATAAACTATTTATAGGAGTCATTGCAGAAGTCATTTTGAACGAAGTCTCTGATTCTCTAAATCTCTCTCGTAATCAATCAAAAGTCATGACACTTTTAAACAAGGCTATAATCCCAAAGTTAGCTTCTAATTGAGCTTATGTACTATGCACTGCAGAGCGATCTACAAAAGGCTAGTGACTATTTTGAGTCTCAAATGCGTATTTTTTTGTGATTTTTTATGAATTTTGTATGAGCTTTGGTTGCCAGGTCTCGGACTACAGTCCAGGTAGCTCGAGCCCTGGTTCTGCCACTGACCGCATAGGCATGCGTATATAGTCGTGAGTGTGCTTTAGGCACATACGGTCACACTTTTAGACTTCGTTTAGAACATATTGATTTTTCATGACTTTTACAGTTCAATTATTTTTTGCGGAATTTTATGAAACTCGAGGAAGTTTTGGGGGGCATTGGTTGCCTATGTGAGCTCAGGATAGACTTACTGCAAAATCTTTTGCCAGGATGATGATTGGTTGGTTGGTTGCATGTAGGGAGTTGGATTTAGAATAGATGGTGCTCCAAAGTGCTTATATGCTATGAACAGGCGAACCTGGCACAATAATAAGCTATAACATTTGCTGAACAACGAGCAAACTGAACAATAAAGTAGAAAGACCAAAACTTTGCTCACCAACTTGTTCGAGGAGTGTTCACAGCTACCTTGAATAGTTCAACAAAAATCTGAGGAAATTCTAACAACCATGTTCTTGATGTTACTACTGTTGTCAAGAGGAGGAGAGGACACTGCCATCGAGATTGTGTACAAGACAATACAAGTAATGAAAAATGGAACATACCAAGAATATTCCCAATCATTTTCTCTTAGTAAAACACCACATTGCCTAACGCGAAATTTCAAAACTACCTACCAGATTCACCAAAAACAACAATTACCAAACCTCGATGTACCCCCACACTCCATACCCCACCAAATTTGCAGGGCGCCCACTCACACAGGGATTGAATCGGTCAAACTCTAGGTCCCAGTATTCAATCAAGCAAACAGAAGACTACGGAGTCTCCTCGCCTTCTCGTGGCCAAGGGGTCCCACTTTTTAGTGATTTATGTGCCACAGCTTGTTGGGCCCTGTTCATAAGCGGCATGTACAATTACCCATTGATTAAACGGTCCCACCGTTCATAGTTTTGCCCCACTTTCTAGTGGCCTATGAGACTTAGTGGGTCCCACATGTTATAAAATGGTCAAACTCTTGTGCCCCATTGACCAGTCACTCAATGAAGAGCGGTCATCTGATATCCCTATGCCTACTGGGTCCCATTTGCCAGCGTCATAGATCCAGTAGCCCGAGCATCCTTCTGGAACTAGCCCAACCGTCCTCCAGTTTGGCGAAGTGCGAACATAAAGCCCATTCACAGTGCATCGTCTTGGAAGCCCAAGCCCATTAACCATTGTCTCGAAGCTTTGGGAAGGCGATGGTAGAAGATTCTAGAACCTCATAGGCGCGCTATGATGTGTTCGAGTGGTGGGTAGCGGTGGGAATGGATAGATATCCAAGTCCAGATCTCAACTATCCAACTCATATCCAAATATGTTGACCCAGTCCAAATCCAATCATAACATCCATATCTATCCATATCCAAACACATGAAGTCCATCAATATGAAAATCCAAATCGATATCTTTGCATTGTCTTCAACTTGCTACTTTAATCAGTGTTGAGCATCCGTGGAGCTCCCTAGGCACCCAAGGAGCCATGCATGATGCCACACGCACGTACATGGGGCTATCGATGTGGATTTCACCCCTAGCTTAAAAAAAGAGGTTGATGGCCCGGATTGGCATAATCACCTCCGTGAAGGCTGAAATCAAGCGTGGTTCCCCGCACCGACACCATCTTGGCATGATGCTTCCATGGAGGTATAAATGCCACGACGGCTGCTGGCCCAAAAACGCCATCTACGAGCCTGACCAAGGGTGACATCTGGGCGCTAGGCCCTTCGTGCTGGTTCGTTCAACGTCGAGCATCCACAAAGCCCCTAGGCGCCCAAAGTAGCCATGCATGATGCCAAATGCATGTACACGAGGACACAGGGGTGAATTTCCCCTGACTAAAATAAGTCAGCAGCCCAAATTGGCAAAAACACTACATGAATCATCTCTGTGAATTGCCAAAATAGTGTGCACCACACCAACACTAGCTTGGCACGATGCTCATGTGGAGGTAGAAATGTCCCGACGGTCGCTAGCCCAAAAAAATGATGTCAGCAAGCCCTGACCCTAGGCGACAACTGGGCGCTTGGTCCTTTGAGCTAGTTCTGTTGGCGCTGAGCATCCATGGAGCCCCCCTAGGAACCCAAATTAGCCATGCATGATGCCAAAAACACATATGAGGAGCCACAGGGTGGATTTCACCCCTGGCTTAAAAAAAGCCAATGGCTCGGATCAGCAAAATCATCACACGAATCACCTCCATGAATGCTAAAACCGCATGCCCCCACACATCGACACTAGCTCAGCTTGATGCTCCTGTGGAGGTTGAAACACCCCGATGGGGCACTAGCTTGAAAAACGTCATCGACAAACCCGACCCATGGTGACATCTAGGTGTTGGGCCCTTTGTGTTGGTTCGGTCGACAGCGAGCATCCACGGAGCCCCCTAGGCACCCAATGTAGCCATGCCCAATGTCAAGCATATGTACGCAGAGCCACGGGGCTCGATTTCACCCTTAGCTTAAAATATAAGCCGATAGCTCGAATTGGCATAATCATCGCACGAATCACCTCCATGAATGCCAAAATCGCACGCGGGGTCCCTGCACCAACACCAGGTTGGGCCCATACTCTCGTGGAGGTAGAAACACCCTGATGGTTGCTAGCTTGATAAAAGCCCTTAGTAGGCCCCGACCTGGGTGGCATTTGGGCACTAGGCCCTTCGTGCTAGTTTGGTCAGCTTCTAGCGTCTACAGAGCCCTTTAGGCCCCCAAAGCAGCCACGCACGATACTGAAAGCATTTACATGGGGCCATGGGGTGGATTTCATCCTTGGCTTAAAAATAGAGAAAAACTAACTAGCCCTATACCATTGCTAGCAAAACTAATGGGATAGCTGATGGTCGTCTGATTCAGTCCCCATAATAATCACATCCATTCAATCCATGTGTGGTCCTCCTCCATCCAATTCATGTGTGGTCCTCATCCATCCAACCCCAAGCATTCAAATGCATCTCTCTCTCGTATCCTTTCCATGGGAGGTAGTAGTATATAGGCTGCAAGCGTGTTGGGATTTGGAGTTGTGGAAGCTGCAGCCTAGGTAGCACGGTGCCCATGAGCTCGCCTGAGTGCATCAAGCCCCATCACCTCCTTCAACTTTGGTGAGAGCAGCACGACGGAGCAGCCGTAGGCTCACATGGTAGGGTAGCCATGGGTTTGCGCAAGCCCCTCCACCTCCTCCTTCAACTCCAGCGCCACCCTCCCCTTCCTCCATCACCTCCAGCTCTAGATATGGTGTAGATGGTGATGCAGTGCTTCACATTTGGCTTGGGACACACATATCTAAGCACAACACGACATAGAACTCGGGCTAGAGTCGAGGAAGAGAGAGAGAGAGAGATTGAGGCTCGATGAGGAGCTCAAGCACAAATTCAGTGGTGGGTAGTGTCGGTCAGCTCCATGGCAATGGCGGTAGTTGGGGCCAAAGCTGGAGAAGAGGGTGCATCGGTAGCAGACGATGTTGGGCGATCCTCGATGGTGTGGTAGTGCCATCATTGTCAGGTGAGCTCACTGAAACTAGCCAAAATACCTTGAAACTTGTTTGAAATCTATTGAAATTTGTTGAAACTTTTAGTTGAAACTTAGTTAAACTTGTCGATTAAAATTTGGTGAAACTTGAGTTCCAAAATCTAATGACAATTATTTGATGAATGACACGAATCAGTTTCAATAATATCACTATGCTAGTAAGTACTAACATCTACATAGATTTTATAAAAACACAAATATGAAAAACCAGTATGTATATGCAACATATTTCTTACCTGTAAGTACGGATTTTGGTTCCTTCCCATGCATGCACTCCTTGAAAGTTTCAAATAACCACTTAAAACTATCAACAGTCTCCTCTCTAAGCAATGCACAGCCAAAGAAAGAGCTCTAAAAATGGTTATTTACACCCACAAAAGGCGCAAAGGACATTTCATACTTATTTGTCTTGTATGTAGTATCAAAAGTCACCGCATCTCCAAAAAAACTCGTAATTTAGCTTAGATACTACGTACGACCAAAATATATTCTTAACATGACATGCCTTATTTACTTGTACACTATAAAAGAAATTCCTACTTTGGCTTTGCATGTGTTTGAACAAATGTAGTGTTCTTTGAACATCCTGACTGCTCTCATCTCTTTTAATTGCATATGCCAACCTATCCATTGCCTGTCTCGTGAATGGCCCCATCTAAGGTCCTCCATGCAGCCCAGCCAACAGACCATACATATTAGTAGATTTTATACCACTATCGACCATGTCTTCTATTATACCCCTCATGTCCTCATCAATGTGGTTATGCAATGGATAGTTCCTTGCCACACCAATAGTATTTTTCATTGGATGGTTGTGTTCAGTAACAAATTTTGTCACTGTCCACGCCCCCTCACCTTTAGGTCTATTAATCCTTAACATTGCTTTGCACACCACCTGAACTGAATGTTTCTTCATTTTCAGATGTTTTTCCCTACAGAACAAAGAACAAAACAACATCCATCAAAAGCGATCAATATTATTCCAAAAAAAATCATAATAGAGTTGGACGCCAGCATCAAGCCCATATTACCTAGTGTGAGCAGCACAATTCCTGCATCGTTTTCTTGCCTTATGTGTTGTTTCGTGGTTTTGAAAGATGAATCCCAAAACCCATATTCACATCATAAAGGTTGTACAAGTTGTATGCATCACAATCTGTCTTGAATGCTTGTCCCAAAGTAGGAAACATAATTTTGGGGTCAGCATACTCCAAAGGGATTTTCTCAATTTCAGTATCCTCTTTGAAATCAGGTATCACAACTTTGAGGCAACACAAGAAAATAAATACATAATAATATCATACACATACTCCAATTGAATGCAAAGTATATTGAGCTCTACGACAAGCCTTTCAATTGGAAACATTGCATGATCCATTTCTTTAGGTACACCATCTGTCCAATTAAGAGGTAATAACGAGTGCCTACATACAACCAAATTTACTGGTCATTCCTAAAAAGGGTGTCAAAGCCAACGGATATTGGCCACCACAGGCGAATTTCTAACGCGCAACAAAAAACTATTCTAGCCGATGAGGTACATACTACAATCAAGAAATCGAAATACTCATACCTACTATCTTCACATGGGAAATACTCACCACCCTCTGCAACACATCCAGAAACAGGAGAAACCACCATTGCGCTATCCATGTTCATACACCCATGCAAAGAACCTTCGCTTTCCATCCGCACACAACAACAAGTAAAGATCCTTCAACAATATACTGGGTTGCTTTTTTGCCGACAAATACCTCTAGACAGTCGAATCAAAAAATTGTTTTGATGTCGCGGGAGTAGTTCTGCATGCATGCACATTCAGTTTGCACGATAGTATACCTGCTTGCATGCAACCTCACTTTTGACGGGAGTAGCTCCAATGGATTTCCTTCAAAGCACTTTCTCATTTTCTGAAACTCGAAGAGTCTTACAAGAAGATAGGCAACAATAAGGACAATGAAGAAGATTAATCTATTCTCCATCTTGTTCAGGACATCACTGGTTTAGCAGGCTAATGATTTTTATTTGAGGTCTACAGTTAAGAGATACCATGCTTTCTCTATTTCACGTACTCCTCCCTTTGTCATGATTTAGGCAATCAATCGGCAAGAAGTTCATAAAAACTAAGCATCATCCTTGATCGTATCTCGAAGCCTTTGTATTGTGTTGTATTTTGATGCATGTGAATGTGTTTGTTAGTAAAAAAAATGCAATGTATGTGGATCTAAATGTAACAAATTGCATTACGTAGCGTGATTGCGTGCGCCAGCTGCAACATGCAGAAAATAGAGGCATCGAACTCCGTTGGTCACTTTACCCATCTCCCTGCCCGCACCCATCAGTTTTACCTAGTTACCCAATGGGTATGGGCAAATTATGCTGAGGTGGGTATGGGGAGGATGACGAACGGGTAAATCAGACGTGGGTTTAGGTTTGGGGAAGCATGGGTGTGCCCAAACCCACCCCAATGGCATCCCTAGGTCGGAGGTGGATGCCGTTGGTGCTGATGCTAAGGCCAAGACTGCCCTTCTTTTCAGCAAGCTGCACAGGAGATCCGATGGCTTCAATAACTCCACCGCCACCATGGCAGAGCGTATAGCGGTGCACGCAAGTTGTGATCTTTGTTGTCTTTTTCCCTTCCCCCCTTTTCTAAGCAAGGTTGTTGTCAGAATACCTCTATATATGCATGGAAGAAGTTTTATAACAGCAGGTATATTTGGAGTCTGAACCGGAGCCAAATACTCAATCCATTTGGAGTCATGTTCCTTATATATTTCCCTATCCCATTTGATTTGATCCTTCTTATCCTTATATATTTCCCTGTCTCGTTTGATTTGATCCCTGTTATTCACCCTCAATTCTCAGGAATCGCGAGATCACAGTTTTCATTGTGCCATAAACTCGCCTATATCGTTACTACAACTCTTATCGTCGAATCGCCCGTCGCCACCGCCCTTCGACTCTGCCTAGTTTGGGATGTGCTAAGTACGGTGTGCCACCGCCGCCCCACCGGAACACTGGACAAAGTGAGCGTCGGCCGGTTCCATAAGTAGCGGCCGGGCGTAGTGAATAGGATTTTCGCATAGGAACATACATATAGAGCACAATACTAAAGGTGTCAGGCTGATATACTTGACAGTAGAAACGTTGAAGAGTTCCTGGTTCAGATTGCAAAGGAAACAGCAGCACCCGTGCATACATGATAAACACATTCAGGCTCCTGGCAGGCTGGCACAGAGAAATGTCGCTATCACTATACTCCAGTGGTATCAGCCTGTACTCACTACATCTGCTCATGGGAGAAAGGTTTTTTCGTCCTAAGGACATCATCTTATTTCATCTGCCATCCAAACGATCAAAGACAACGGTATTTTTCTGATTGTTTCTCATATTTCCTGACAGTTAAATTTGCTGACTCAACGAAAAAGTAGACAGAATGACAAAAACGAAATACACACTGATAATAGAAAAGGAACAGCGAAATGAGCAATTTAGTATAGCAGAAACATATTGCATATTGAGAGGAACCCGATTTTCCGTGGACCAAAATTTTTCGTACTTTATAAGATGGTCAAACTGTCAACTGTGTCCCACCGTCTAGTCACCCAAGAAGCGCACTCCTCTAATGTTCCTATTGACTACTGGGTCCCACTTGCCAGCTGCATAGCTCCATCAGCCCAAGCAGCTTTAGAGCATGTCCAATGCAGGCGCATAGAGAGATGCTTGGTAATAAAAAACTGATTTTTCTTACCACATAGGATAGATAAGGTGCTTATTTTGAAGCATCGATGGTTAAATAAATACCGGTGCTTAGTAGGTGCTTATATGTATAACTATATCTATTAATAGATAATATAGCATCTAAACACCTATGGAAGAGATGCTTACATTTGAGGAAATAATTTTTACATAAATATTTGATAATATGGTTATATTCTCTCTTTTTAAGTATTCATATATAAGCATCTTGCATTGTACATACTCTTGTAGAACCTGCAAACGTCCTCCAGTTTTGCGACCACGAAGCCCCCTACTGCTATTATTGTCCCGAAGCTTCGCGAAGGCGATGGCGGAAGCTTCTAGAACCTCCGAGGCGCGCCGCGATGCGGTGTTCGGGCGGTGGGTCGTCTTCTCTCCGGCGCGCTCTCGCCGCCCCACGGACCTCAAGTCCCACAGCCCCACGTACCCTAGCCCCAACCCCGGCCCCGGCGCCCCCAAGCCTACCTGCCCCTTCTGCCTCGGCCGCGAGTCGGAGTGCGCGCCGGAGATCTTCCGCGTCCCGGCGCCGCCCGACACGTCGGCGTGGCGGATCCGCGTGATCGAGAACCTGTACCCGGCGCTGCGGCGCGAGGCGGAGCCGCCGGCGCCGGAGGAGGTGCCCGGGGGCGGGGAGCCCGGGGAGTGCGCCGTGCGGGGCTTCGGTTTCCACGACGTGGTCATCGAGACGCCGCGCCACGACGTGCGGCTCTGGGACCTGGACGCGGAGGGGGTCGGCGACATCCTGCTCACGTACGCGCGGCGCGTGCGGCAGCTCGCTGAGCACCCAGCGGTGAAGTATGTTCAGGTAGAGTTCTTTTTTAAAGTTCGGCGTTTCTGCTTAGGTAGGTAGATTAGATGGATAGGAATGGCAAACTGATGTGTGTTTTGATTTCTAACTATTTGATAGTGGTAATTGATGCTAGCTAGGGCACTAGGCAGTTGTTATTTAGAACTGACAAATCGCTAGAAGTTGATACAGTTATTATGGTGAACTGAAAAGTCATTACACGCCTAGACGGAGATATTCCCGTTTGTTGCCCATGCAATGTATCTATGTTTTACATGTTAGTGTGTTCCTGTATGGTGATATGGAGATGGGCACTAATTATACACTTAAGCCAAAGCTGAATTTGAAAATTCCAGTGCCATCTGTTACATTTTGTTTCATGAATGGTGCATTTGTGTGCAAGTGAGATTATAAGTTGGGTGTTTTGGTTGCATGTCTTTATGTTTGATGGATAATGCATCTTCATGACATAGTTTGCAAATCAGCTGGTAGCCCAGTACGGTGGTACGCATGCTTGAGGTGACATAGTTTGCAAATCAGCTGGTAGCCCAGTACGGTGGTACGCATGCTTGAGGTTAGGCTGCATGGTGTTATAGTTTGATGAAAAAAAGATGTTTTTACTGGATTCAGGGGCACTTGCTGTGAGCCCCTGTTTGTGCCAAGCACCTTTCTTGGTGTTACAGAAATGACATCAATCATACACTTTTTAGCTTAAAGATGAATCAGAAAATGCCAATTTACTCTGTTCTATTATGTTTTGTCTAGTGCATTTGCATCTGATTGGGCATGTTGATTTGCAAATGTTAAAGTTGTTGAGCACCTTGTAGTGATCATTGGGGGAGCATGGAGTGACAGTATTTAGTGTAGTTTTGTCTCTAGTGCATTGCTTATGCTTGGATCTTTTTCATGCATTGTCCATGCAGCATATCTGTGCATGTAGGAGCCCTTGCCTGATGTGGAAACATGGTAGTTATGGGTAAGGAAACAGAAAATGCCAAAATCTCATTGGTTTTATGTTCTTACCTCTAATATCTGTCGCATGTGGTTGGCTTTTATAAAAACTTATGGTTGGTATTCTCTACTGAAGACTGTATTACTTGAACTAAATACAAATAAAACCTGCTTATTAATGAAGGCGGTAACCGATAATACAATGATCACTTACAAATAAGGTAGTTCCAACTCTTGCTAGTGCTGCACCAATGCACCGAAAAGTTAATAGTGTCCATTTGTTCTGAAATTCATATCTAACCATTCATTTGTCGGTTCTATTATGGTCCTGTACATAATTACCTGTAATTAATAGCCCTTATTTATTTCTATTATCGAGTACCTGAGTTGCTTCTTGTTCTGCAGCTTGTATAATGTGTTTGTTAAAAATTCATATTATTAAGCTGAAAACCTCCATTATTGAAAATACTTAGGTGTTTAAGAATCACGGGGCGTCTGCTGGGGCTTCAATGGCACACTCTCACAGCCAAATGTTGGGAACTCCATTTGTCCCTCCCTCTGTTACTGCCCGCCTTAACTGCATGAAGGAGGTTTTTGAGAGGTCGGGGAAGTGCAGCCTTTGTGAGCTTCAGTCCAAGGATATTTTAATCAGTGAGACGCACAATTTTTCTGCAGTGGTTCCTTTTGCAGCGTCTTATCCATTTGAGATATGGATTATTCCTCGACAGCATAATTCCTATTTCCATGAAATAGATCAGGATAAGGTATGGAGTGTCCCTGAATCTGTTTGATGTTTCATTATTATATAAACAATAGTGGTTCAGATTACATTTTTATGAAGGCATTTTTGTATTTTAAAATTTGAACCAACTCTTCAGCATTGTTTGTATTGTACCTGTTGAGCTCACCTAACTTAACATGAGGTATTATTGAAGTTAGCTTTTGAAGTGTAGTTGTTGTGATGATCACCAAAATAATGGAGCATAGAAATTTGTGATTTCCTCTTCCGGTTCTGTGAACATTCCACACTGGAGCATAATATGTATTGTGAATTTTTTATGCACTTAATCATCTTCATTTACTTTGCATATTCTGTTATGCTTATGGATTTCGGTGCATTTTGTTGATGTAAATGAAGGGATTGGCAAATTGCACTTTACACAAGTTGGTGTGGTCTGGAACAAACTTGGCAATATTTTAAGCACTAATCCTGTTAGCTCATTCTTATGGTTTGACCATTTTGTGGAATAGTCTGACAATTACCCGAATATGCCCATCACCTTTTTGTTGTATTAAGTGATTGCTATGCTGTCTGCAGGCATTGGATCTTGGGTCTCTGTTGAGGACCATGCTACAAAAGTTGTGTAAGCAGCTTAACGATCCGCCATTAAATTTTATAATCCACAGTGCACCGTTTGGACTCTCACCGTCCAGTCTGCCTTACACACACTGGTTCCTGCAGATAGTGCCCCAGTTAAGTGTTATCGGTGGATTTGAGATTGGAAGTGGGTGCTACATCAATCCTGTTTTCCCAGAAGACGCTGCAAAGATTCTGATGGAAGTCGACTGCTCAATTTAGTTGGTAGTTGGCATTTGGTTGTTTCTTTTGTGCCACATAGGAACAATGGATTTGTTCCTCCATAGCTTTTTTTAAAATTCCATACCATGCTAATAATCTGAGTGGACAGCTAACATGATATGTACTATCGAGGATCTGACAAGTCAGAATTTATTTACCGCTTTTGTTTCAACCGTGATTACCCCCTGGCCCCTGGGGTAAGAATCAGATGGTGACATTTAGGGGTGAAAATTGGATACGAATTTTTCGTATTATCCGGTTATCATATTCGATAGGATGCGAATATAGTTTAGATTTTTTCATCCGATTGTTGATTTGTACAACAGGTTAAAAACAGAGTTCTTTTAGCCTCATTGTTTGCTGCTTTCTTTCTATTCGGTAACTGGTTAGAAATGGACTTCAATCGTTCAATGTTCGCTAATTTACTAGGTTTAATCATAATGACGGACTGATAAGTCGGGCAATATGTGCCAGTGGATTCCTAGCTGCAATATGTGTCAGTGTATTCCTAGCTGCCTACTTGACCTTGTTGCCTACTTTCGTTCCTGATTATGTAGGGAGTAGTAATCTTCCAACATTCCAGACCTTGGAATTGGATATATGGAGTTGCCAGACCTTGTGTAAATTGGTGGACCAAAAGGAATTGGATAATTAATTATCCCAGACATTGTAAACTGTCTGAAACTGGGGGGAAAAAAGAAGCGAAAGTTTTCACAAAATTTGGCTCGTGTTCACAGAAAATATCTGCACTTTCTGATTGACACTCAACATATCTGGGAAATCTTATAAGCACAATCATAACATATTTCCTTAACATATGGAAATTGTCATTTGGATGTATAAAATGTATCTCCATCAAATGGTTGAAGTACAAGCGAAGACTGGAACCTTTCCTGGAAGATAGTCCCCAAGTCTCATCAAGAATTAACTAAAACTACAAGTGTAAACTACTGGCAGAGAGAAAAACTGAACTGTATGGCTAAGTGTTTTTAGCTTAGTAGGCTTCTGCAGCGTGCAAATTGGAAGACCAAGGAAAAGATGCATTGTCTTCCAATCGTTCACTTCTTGTTGAATCCAAACAAGGATTTGATGGCATTGATGGCATTCTCGTTGATGAACGACTCGTCGTACTTCTTCAGCACGGTGTCGAACTCCCCTGATTTCCTCAAGTTTGCTAGATCCGGATCGGTGCGAATTCTCTTCAGGAAATCAAGCAGGATACATGTCACTAGTTATGAATTATGGGTTTTACTCCTGCAAAACAGTTGTTCTCTGGTTACCTTGAAGTCTTCATAGCCTGCTTTCAGGGCATCTTCCAATGCAGAAAGGCCAGCTTGTATCTGCACAAAGGAACATCGATATGAGAATTCAGAGGCAGACTTGCAGGCCTGCTATTCATAACGAGAGAAGTATCGAACCCGGTCGAGCTTCGAATAACAGCAGGCGACATTGTAGCTGGCTATGGAAGCATCATTGCCCTCTGGTCTTGACCCCAAAACCGACTCGAACTTCTCCAATGCCTCCTCATATTTCCCATCCCTGCAGTTTTCGGACGAAGTCGAGAGTTCAAACTGGAGTAACCTCATGGCAGCATTTCAAGATTTTTTTTTTATAGAACGCGCAAAAGCTTGTGTCTTTGCATTCATAGATAGAAGCATTTCAGGAGTTGTTTCACTGACTTGTACAGCCTCAGCCCCATGCGAAGGTCCTCTTCTCTCTGCATCTTCTGCTCCATCTTCTTCTGGTAATTTTGTAACTGCACCCAATATTTGGCATTGCCATGAGCAACACACAATTGAGCAATCTGCATATCTCTAGGATAAAAAGAAGCATAAACTCAATACTTACTTGGATCTCTCTCACCCTGTTGCTGACCACTCCAGAGTTTCTTTCAGCCCTGATGATTTCCTTCTCGGTGAGCTCAGCAGCACCATCCCATTTTCCTGAAGACAGTTAATTAGCATTTATCAGCAAATGTTACATCTCAAATTCTGAATTCACAATCATATATATCTTACAAAGGATCGTAAGCAGGCAAGTGTTCTTACCAAATCTTTTCTCCATCTTCATGTAGAGAGGGCCAACTCTCTGACGGATGCAATACATGGTCTGGCCGTACCCTGCAGCCGGCCAGATTTCCTCTCCAAAGACGGCACTGCGACCAGTCGGCAACATGGAATTGTTTCTCGATCAGTTGATGATTCATGTCTGAATTGATGCGAGGATCGTTTGGCGGCTGACTGACCTGGTGGCGAGCACCTTGTCGCCGACGGTGAATTTGCCGATCTTGTCGGCGGAGGCGCCGGGGAAGATGGCCTCGATGTAGGTGCCACCGTCGCGGCCCTTGGCGAACTTGAGCCCGTACGGCTTGTCGATCACCACCTCGTACTCCTCGTACGGCTGCTCCTCGTTCTCCCCTCCCCCCTCCCCGCCTTCCGACTTGGTCTCCGCCTTCGCCGATGACGACGACGACGACGACGACGCCCGGACGACGAACGCGCTCGCCGCCCGCGCGCTCTGCATCCTCAGGCAGCCCTGGTCAAGGAACGGCGGCGGGGGAAGCTTCGCGGAGAGGATGTGCAGCCTGGCTGGCCGCGCATTGTTGCTGCTGGTGGTGGTTCTTGGGAGGTGAGGCGGGGAGGAGAGGAGCGGCTGGTTGGTGATCTGGGGAGCGAGAGCCATGGCTAGCTGCTTGCTGCCTGCCTCTCTTGTCTTCTCGTTCTGAATCTTGGAGGAGTTGTTCTTGGTGGTGTTGGAGTTGGAGATGACGAGGAGACGGTTCTGTGGCTCATCTTCGGCTATGTGGCGCCAAGAGGACTGGAGTTTTGGTGTGAGATGGAGGCCACACATGGCAACGGAGATCAAAACTGGGGATATGCTGATGATGCCGGGTGGCTTCCTACCCGGCATGTTCCATGTCGGTATGTCGGGTCCACTTGTCAGTCCATGTCAGCCTCCGTTTTTTCCTCTCTCGGTTTTTTTTTTGTGATTGGGTCCTCAAATAACCATCCCTCGGCGAACAGAAGATTTTTCTTGTAGGCGATTCAAGCCGTATATTTAGAAGTAAAATTGAGTAATCGACCTTGTCCAACCTAGCTTAGTGCTAGCTAGGATTGCCCCGGACAGTAGGGTTGAGAGTAGTGCTGGCAGAAAAAAAACGCGTTTAATGGGCTAATGGACTTGCTTCAAAATTGCTTTAATTACACTCTTTTTTAAAAAAAATGAAATGAATTAATTCCAAATAAAATCAGGTTACTATGAGGCTTGGATCGACTCGTTATCTCCGAAACAAAATTGCTTCTAAACTATAAATAATATGATACTAAATGAAAACCAGTCAACCTCGAACGAATCTCGATTTAACTTAGCTCTAATCCTAACACGCTTATGTGGTGCGTTCTTTTCGGCTGCAGTTGATGGCTTATAGTTTTTAGCCCTAACACAAGCACTTGTGTGTGAACGAATTAAATACCGATAAACTATTTCAAAAAGACTAGATCCATACTCCCTCTACTTACTGCCAGATTAATGTTGCTTAACTTAGAAGCAACACATCAAGTTTGCAACAGTGAGTGAGAAAAATAAGTTGTCTGAATTCAGTTTGGCCAGTCGATCTCATTTAATTCGACAGATGAACGATCTGACTCGATCTGAATATCTGATTATCCGTGCAATTCACACTGGCCGATTGCAGCCATGTCGTCGTGTTTGGCTGGGGAAGATGCATGGCTCCACGGTGAAGTACACAACGAAGTTGGCTAGCAACTTCTTCAGGTCGTCGACTTATTTCGAGTCTTGTATATTTATCGGCAACTATGCTTCCATGCTGATCATACAGCACACGTAGTAATATGACTGAAGTTGAAGGTGAGTGCTGGAGATCGACACGCTGCTAGTCTTTGTGCAATGCGGTTAGGCAAGCACGATTCTTCAGAAAAAGATAGGTGAATCAATATATTCTCGAGGTCAAGTCTTTCTGAAAAAGCATGCAAGTTAGGAGACCTGAGGACTTCATGTCTGCATGTTTCTTGGCTATGGAAGAGCACATACTGGGCATGTTATCTGCATATCTATACTGTATCGAGTTGTTAGATAAAAAGCAAAAATTACATGCATGTTTGGTCTAACTTAGCTTGCTTCTTTTTCATTAGTTGAGTTTGCTTTCTTGCAAATCTAAAAAGAGAGAAACTACGGAACCCACCGGCATGGCGGGGGTAGTGTAGCGGGTGAAGGAGGGCGTAGGTGACGAGATCTACTGGATCTAGTCATCCTTCTTGTTGCTGGCGATGGAAATTATCGGATCCAATCATATTCCTTGCATGAGGCCACTGAAGAGGTTTGGAACCCAGCTCATGCTCAACATATTCTCGCCGCCATGGCTCCTTCTCAACTCATCCTCTGGCAGCATGGCCCGTCGAGCTGGTGAAGAACAGAGCTGCCGCCACCCGATCTGGTGTCATCATCTTCTACCTCTATAGCACCATCATGGGTCACCATGTGTGCTCCGACGCCTTTGATCGCAACTGTCACCCCATCTCCATGTCACCACCCCATCGGCGCTGGTCGAGGCGGGCACCGCCGCTTCCATCGCCGTTGTAGCCACAATGAGCTCACTAAAACTTGTTAAAACTTCTTTTAAACTTTTGATTGCAACTTGTCAAAACCTTTTGAAATTTGATAAAATTTCTTGAAACTTTTGGTTGAAACTTGGTGAAACTTCTTAGCTGAAACTTGATTTCCAAAAATCTAAAATTTGTTGAATCTTTGGCTTAGAAACCTTCCTGGAATCTTTTGAAAACTTCTAAAAACGCGTAAAACTCACTGAACCATGGAAGTTTTCAAATATTTTCATGAAACTTCATAAAACCTGTTGCTATACCATTGCAACAGTGTATCATTGTCTAGTCGCCTCTTTGTAATTGCTGCATGGCTACCCTAGATGACTCTTCTGTGTTTTGATGCCACATAAGTTATCATGGCATCAACATTTGGTGGGTCTAATTGATAAGACTTATGAAAATGTAATCTATTTCCAGAATTTTTTAAAGGGACTTAACCAAGCAATTTTTCCTACAAACTTAATACAGAAAATAGAGAGAGAATTGATATACTACATGAACAAAATCTCTAGCTAAAATACAATTTTGTAGGTCAGATACTTCTCTGCAAATGCCACTGACAGAACCCCAAAACTTTATTTTTTTTAAAAAAAAAGAAGTCCAAAGCTTTAAATTGCACACCTTCCACATGAGAAAGGAATATACTCTTCATCATTCAATTAACCAGGGAGAAAGAAATGCACCCAGTAGTGCACAACTCAACACATGGGAGGCAAGCAAATTGATTGCCCCATGCTTTATTTTGAGGGCAAAAGTTGGTGTACTTGTATTTCTTGATGTTTTTACTCCTTTTTTCCTTTTCCCTTTCCCTCTGGCTATGGCTCCAAGCTGACTTATAGGGGACATTTGCATTGTCTTTTATTGATGGTTTTTAGTTGCGGCCGATAACTTTGGTTAAAAATAAATAATAGCGGTTGAAAGAAGTAGTTTTTAGAAGGAGGAGATAAGTGGTGCAAAAAGTGAGGGAGAGATGCGTGCGTTAGATGAAAACGAGAGGAATAGAGTACGTGATGCGTCCGTGACCTCTGACTTATCTTCAGAGTGAAACAGGAGCAAAATGAGTGGAGAAGCCACTTCGGAAAGTCATATATATATTCGCATTGATAAAAACCAATGCAAACAGGACCATAAATAATACTTCCTTTTCCCATGTGACAATTATGCATTTATGTTCTATCTTTCTCCATGATGTGAGGTAAATATTTATGCTTTGGTTAAACCCTACACATTATTCTTTCTCCAGTATAGGAAGAAGCCAATCATCTTTGGTGTGCTCCTATTTTTTTTTTCTCTTGAAATGGACAAAATGATGCTTCGAGGCTAAGTGAGTTGACTAGTCAACACGAGATTAACTGCTACTAAATGTGAGATGGAGACATCACGCATGACAAACGGTTGAAGGAAAGAAGACACTACTAGGACTGGTATGAGAAAATGAAATAGTAAATTTATGATGGTACATTAATTAACACAATGAGAGGATTCTAAAGAAGCTATCAATTACTAACAAAGTAAAAAATGCTGGTAATCTTATCGAGAAACAGATGTACCTGAGTACTTCACCAAATAATACCACTTGGGTTATAAGGTTGCCAAATGATACCACTTGGATTATAAGGTTGATTTTGGGACGATACTATAAAAGAGCCCTATAACAAATAGTAGTAAAGTCAACTAGACATTCATCTAGAATCCAACAAATGGCTTTCAGAAAAAAGAATCTAGATAAATGCTATGATCTGCACTATTTCTTGAATCATAAATAATTAATTGTTTGTGCTAAACCAATCTTAAGGTTAGTCTAGCTAAGAACAAGTTGTATCTCAAGTTCTCAACTAGTTGACCTAGGCCCAAGATAAATGGTCTCAAGTAGTGTATTTTGTAAAGTCAGATTCTATTTATCCACCGAGCCTCAATTTCTAAGTCCAATCAATTGAAAATTTTTGCAATTAATTATTGCAATTTTTTTTAAAACTTGTTTGCAAATTTTTTAAGTAAAACTCACATCAACACTAAACCCATAAAGAAAAACACGAAGGAACCCAAAAGAAAACCCCAAAGCAGGAAATGATTAAGGGCGACTAGCGCCCGGATGTATGATAGGATCCTTTCCATCGTATGCTCCTTCCATCGTTAGATCTTAGTTAGATTGATTTTGGGCCATTTAATTTGCCACAACATAAATTTGTATGAAACTTATCTCTAGTGGTGGGCTCGTTGGAGCTCTAGCTTGTCAGAGGAGAAGGAGGCCATGGCGGACAACCCCCCTTGAGCACAAGTGGTGGCGACCCTGTATCAGCGGCTGTCATTGGAGCTCGAGATACCCGTGGCTGCACGGGGCTTATGACATTAGTAGTTGCTGCCTCTTCCACAAAGGAGACACAGGGAGGGAGAGAAGCTCGTATCTGTGGCGATCTCCTGCCGCCACTGGCTTGTTGGAGCTCTAGCTCGCCACAGGTAAAGGAGGGACAGAGGAGGAGGAACAAGACAATTGTATTCTTGATTTGGTGCAACAAAAATTCATGAATCGCAACAATCAGTACTCCATGGGATGCTTGCAATGAGGCACAATCACAAAGAAAAACGGTGCAACAAACGAATAGCTAATGGCAACAAAAATAGTACCATGATGCAACATATAATAACTCCGATGCAACATCAACAAAATTCTATCACAACAAAACAAAATAATCATGCAACAAATCGACACAATTGATGCAATAAAAAATCACTATTGTTGCGACAAAGGAAAAAAGGCAATTGCAATAAAATAGTAAATCTGGTTGCAATAACTATTGTAGAAGAGGCACGAAAGTCTACAACATTCAAAGAAGGCATTTGCAACAACTCGATTTAACTATTGCAACAAGCCAACAACTGACACAAGCACAAAGGAGGAGACAACAGTCGACCGCACCACCGTCTTGACATTGACATGGACTCATCAGCATCCACGTTGTTGGCCCTCTCATGAGGGGTAGCGCCAGTACAGGTAGCCTCCGATAGAGTCAGAGTACAGACAGCAAAACCACACCTAGCTGAGCCAGTGGATCTTCATTGGCCTTGTGGTGCTGGTGGAGGTCACGCCCGGTGACTAGACTCAGCTCAGCCCAACGCTCTTTTGGAGGCCATGCTAGTGGCTGCTCCCCAACGACAGTGAAGCTCTGTCGTGCATGGAGAGAAAAGGGAGGAAGGAGTTTGTGTACTTGCGTGTGGTAGAGAGAGACGCTTAGCCATAGCTTGTCAAAGATATTTGCAGAGGTGGCTTGGCCGGAGCAGCCAAGAGAAAGACTTATGGGGTAGGAGAGTGAGGAAGAAGTGAATGATTAGTGCAGACTTTCTCTTGTCTAAGGTAGCTTGATTGCCAAAAGGCACACAGGGAGTGAGGGAGAGATAAAAAGGCTTAATAGGATAAGGCCTGAATGAGTGGTGGAAAATGCATGGGGTACGCATGAAGCATAGTGATGAGGATATAATAACCCTCAAATTATAATTAATTTGTAAATAATATTATTACATCATTATGCTCCTTGAGTGCACCCCTTATTCATAAGGGAAAAATTTAGCCAGATGGTCGTAAGTCCTACGATTACCTATGGTCGTAAGCCTTTTCTACGATCGCTTCAAGGTCGTAAGTCCTCCTACGAGCATGACTCAGTCGCAAGGAACTCTATGACCACCCCGTGGTCGTAGGCTCCTGCGACTAACCTAACTTTGACTAATTTGTCTACGAAAACCTATTACATCATAGGTCTGTCTAACAAAGCAGTTCGCATGTGCACTTATTCTCTGAATAACTGCATATAACTTCTCTCTGACAGTATCCACCGCACGATGAGTAAGATACCACGTCTCTGATAATAACTCCCATCGGACAGTTATCATCCAAAACATTAAGACATCTCTTAACGTGGAACAACTACAAACACTTCGCATGCTATATAAGGAACGACATTAGAGAGAAGAGAGAGATAGATAGATAAGGGGAAGTAGCGCAAGACAGTCCGTATTGCTTTCTTTCCCAATTGTAACCAGTTCATTGAGTAATAGCTACACAGAAAGTATGGCTATTATTCTCCCAGGAGAAGGCTCAAACCTGTATAAAAATTCCTCTCTCTCTCTCTGTGGTCATAGCCAAGTCATTAAGAGATCCCCTGAATCCAAACAATTATATATAAAATTGATACTAAAACATCAACACATAGTGATTCCCAATGATCAATGATGGAGACAATCAGATCTCGCATGCTAATATTATTTAACCCACAGTGCTCGCTTCCCCCTTCTCTCTTCCTCGTCTTCTTGGCTTCTTGCCCCCAAACCCCAGCTCCACTTCCATGGCTACCTATATTGTCGACCATTATCCTTAAACCCACCTCGAATTTCTTCCTTTCCCTGCTAGTTTTTTCTTTTTGACCCTTCTTTGGTGGTGTGGTGCCCCATGTCATTGTACTCAGAACTAGACACAAGTCAATAGATTATTGCTCAATAAGGACATCGCCTCATTGAATAATAATCCTACCAAAGTGTAGCACCTGAACAATTATTAGAGACTAGGCTACTTTCTCATTATTACAGTGCCAAACCATGCAAGGCTAATAGTCTTGGGTGGAAAAGTCGGCCTGATAATATTACAATAATACTTAAAGTTGGAACAAGAGAAAAGAAGATAACTTGGTACCCGTTCAACCCAGGGCGATGGGCTACAAGTCATCTAATCATCCAAACTGCTGTACAAGGCCTTCACCTTGTCAATCTCCCAGTCAGTGTCAACCTTGTATCCCTGGATGCCTTCATTTTTCACCCCACCCTTGTCAATCCCAATAGCCAGAGCGAGTACAAGGTAATCAACAATTTTTAAATAATGATGCACAGATATCTTTATTTTACTCAAATTCTTACCTAACCTTTATTGAGAAACATAATTTGTTATTTGAAGAGTTTACAAGTTTTAAATGTCCAAAGCTGTTCTAACAATCATTCAAGAGGAGAGAAAACCCCAGTTAGTTCCCGTGACTCTTATCCAAAAGACTAACATGAATTCATGATTTATTTAAAGTACTACACAGACTTGTATCTCTTTACGCATAGCTATTCTGAATTCTTATGGACACAGCGTCTTTCGCATTTACTTAGATGCGATCCAAAATTCATAATATAGTGTTTTCTTTACTTTTATTACCATATCTTCATCCGGCTATAAATAGCCATTGGTCAAGTGGATCTAAATCTCGACACTACATAGCACTAAATATGGGCGCCTAGAGCTCACCTTTGCACGCCCTGAAGTCCAATTGAGGCCCTACCCCATCCTTTATATATATTCCTCCTTATCCAATGTGGAGTCTATAGCAACAAAAGAGAGTGATGTATTTTGCCCATCTAAGATGGGGAAATGGTTGATATGGTTTTACAACTCATTCTAGAATGAAGATTGTTTGTAGTCCTTATATTATATCCATATGTAGAGGGTCTCACCTATCCCTAAACCTTTTATAGAGCTCCCCTACCCTCCTATATTATATACTCCTACAGGCCACTACTCCATTAGTGGTTCTACCCCTTTTTCTTGTTTATCATGTGTTACTTCCTTTAAATCTTTGCTCCTTCTGTTTTCTTTATAGAAATTAATTTTGATGTAAGGTGGTAACAGTAAAATAAGTGTAATAGAATGACTAGTCCGAATGAACAACAGCATGCTTGCCTGAGTACTGATACTGGAAGTCTACCTTAAGGGTGGTCTAACGGGTCTCCTTCCCTTGGACCAGTTCTCCCACTGCATTATTTAAGATCAATATAATCTATGTCATTTAGGGATATTGTTAATATTCCAAATGAAGCAAAGTCCCTTATTGAGTAAATTGCATTATTTTGGAATCATTTTATTTTTTGGAAATTATACGCTTTACTGATTTGTTAGCAATATTACAAGGTTATTTGTCAAATTCTCTAGGTTTTTTATTTATCAACTTCTATATTATATTTATTACTATGATAATCATCATCATTATTTCTGCTCTGGTCTATTTTCCTATTGGGCCCATGCCTTAGTTACTAGCCTATTTACCCATTCGACCCATTTGCACTTGTAACTAGCCCATCAGCCCGTTGCCCCCTCTATTTCCCTCTCTCCCTTATCCTGCCTCTCTTTCTCTCTCCCGTTCCCATCGTGCACACACGCATACACCTTAGCTTCCTTTCTTCCTCCTCTCGCTCTCTCTCGACTCCACCGTCGGTCTTGGTCTCATTGGCTATAGCGCTACTGGCGATGCCTCGTGTGCCGTCGTTCCTCTACTTGGTTGGCTCTACCATTGGCGCAACCAGCATTCCTCGGATCCGTGAAGTTCTCTCGTTCCCCTTTTATCCTCATCACTAATTTATTCTAGCCTCATGGTGGTGGTTCGGGGTGTAACTCCCTCATATTCGACCCCTAGAAGGTGGTTCCTGGTGTCCTCTCTATCGGATCCACCGTCGGTGCTACTACCTCCGCCTCTACTGGCATTACTTCTTGCTCCTACAATACAGTTTTGGTTTTACTCCTTTCTCGGCACCACTGGCCTTGGCTCTATCGGAATTTTGATGCATCGTGTCCCGGTGAAGCCCTTGCTCCATCGACGTCGTGCATCTGTCACCGGACTCTTTGCCTCTATCGACGCCGTGTGTCCTGGTGGAATCTTTGCTCCACTAAGGCTGTGCGCCTCCCGCTAGACTCTTTACCTCTGTCGACGTCGTGCATCCTGATGGTTGCATGTCACCGACGCTTTGCATCCTGGCAGTTGCATGTCATCAACAATGTGTAGTTTGGTTTTCATGTGTTTGTGATGCTTCTCTTTTGGTTCCTAGCTCGACGTGGTTAGGCAGCTTGTAGTCTTGTGGCGGTCCCCTCCTCCTTGTGGCCTGCAATCTTGGCTCCTTCGTCTTGACTATCGACCGAAGCCTCCTTGCTCTCTCCTGGTTTTGGGTTTCAGTGGCAATGGTGGTGACTATGGTTTGCTTTGGGCAGGGATGGTAATTGTGGTGGTTCTAGGCAATGGTGGTGGCTGTGGAGGTTCTTATGGTGGTTGTAGGCTTTGGTTCTTTCTCTCTACCATGCCCTCACCAGCTCTCGGTTGGCTCGTGAGCTCTGTTGTGTAGTGAGCCTGGCTTATGGAGGCTTTGGGCGGTGGCTTTGGTAGTGATGTTTTCCTCTCTCTCTCTGTTGGTCTTATCTATCTCCCTCTCTCCTTGGGTGTGCTAGGGAAGTGATCTATGGCCGTGGTCGTGTCTTCAGTTAGTGTTTTGGCTAGATGGTGCTTTAACTAGGTAAGTGGTAAAATAGTAAGAATGGTGCGTAAAAACTAGAACTACTACTAGATGAAGAAATCCACTAATGCGAGAGGTGCCAATTGGCCCTGGACAGTCTGGTATCTCGATGAGCTATTGCCCTCATGCAATTTATTTGATAAGAGGTTATGACGGCAATTACTTGTTTTATTTTCTTTCTTTTTGTTCGTTGGTTGTTGTTTTGGATTACAAGTAATTTACAGGTGCTCACATTACTTAGGTCGGCAGTGAAGAGAACTAGGGATTATCTAGCTATGTTGTAAACTCATAATTTACATTGCAACTTCAAACTTTAGCATTGTAATATATGTATGTAATTGGACTTTTGTATAAATAACTGCATAATGATATTTATTCCCAGTTTGATTTACCTCAATTATTGTGTTGAATGATTTATCTTAATTCTCATATTGATTTAATATTTATTTCTTAAGTGCTTGATTTTGGTTAACTAAGTTTGAGGATTATCACAGGTGGAATCTTGAAATGTGCACAGATCTCGCGTTTCTTGGTTTGGTTTCTAACCACACGTTGTCTCCATTTCTTGGTGTTTTGGTGTTTTGCACGGTCCGGAGGGGTTTGCGTGTGGGATGTTCGAATCTTTTTGAGCTTTGGTTGTGCCTTTTCGCGGTATGATTAGGTGGTTCGAGCGTTTGATCCGTAGGGTTATCTATTTCCGTGTGTTTCTTTCCATGATGTTCGAGTTCGGATGCTTAGATTTTCTTGGACAAATTTAGGGGTGTTTGGATGTTTGGAGTTCTTGGTCTTTTGGTTTTGTGGTTCGTGCTAGTTTCGTCGGTTGGAGTCATTCGAAGTGTTGGGGATTGGTTTGCCTTGACCTTTCTTGCTTCAGAGGCTATGGGGTTGCTACAGAAGCTGGCCCTGGACCTGACGGGCAAGACCCCAACGTGCCCGGGGCGAAGGAGAAGGTGAGACTCATATATGTCCTTGCAAGTTCCTTCGATCACGATGTGATCCTGCAATTTTGCGTGAACTGGCAGGGGTGGTCAATTTGGCAATGTTCAACTTTGCGTTGTTCTTGCAATCGTTGGAGGCTCCGGCGAATGGCGTGGTGTAAAATGGGATTTTTTTCTTTCTCAAGAGAGGGAAAGACTCCAATATGTTGAATTTCCCCCTCTGTTTGTAGATTCTTATCTATTCACTTTCTGTAATTCAAGCAATGTTCATGTAACTGAGTGAAAACCAGCTGTACATATGAGATGAAAAATGATTGACTAACTTCTGAATTTGGGTTCCCATGTTTTGAATAATGAATAGGATGTAAGAAAACTATTAGAAATTAGCCTATTATGTCACCTTATGCGGTTAATTGAGGGTCAAAAAAGTAGATACAATCTCATAGCATGAATCCATGATGTACGATGTGCTCCGAAATTCTAATAGTGTCCTCTTAAAAAGGGTTCTAACCACCCTCATCGAAATGGGGAGTAGGGGGTGAGCTTTGTACTAAATGACTTGAGTTTATCCTAGGTTTGTTCTCATACTGGCAATTTTAGATGTGTGGAGTGGGTGTAATCACATGTGCTATGTTTTGTATGAATATAGACATGTGACGTCCACAAACTTAATTATATACAATGGGCTGATATCAGCAATAGGATAGAGCGGTCCAAACATCTATCTACAAGACTAATCTGCAAGTTGCATAAACTACCCAATGATGGTGCCATGCATGGTCCACGACAGAAACGTGGATGATTCGGACGAAAACGTAAGCCGCTGGAACACTCCAATGGCATTCCAACAACTTGCACTTCCACGGGTTAATGTAGTTGACCCGTTAACCCGACCCCTGGAAACGAAGCAACACCAAATCAATCAGTGTGCTTATCTCTCCACGTCATTGGCAGCTGCAGGTCCAAGAGGCAGCTGCTCCAGGATTTGCTCAGCGAGTTCGATTCTTGGAGCACGGTGGCTTGCTCGTGAATCTTTGATGGCCATGAGGGCTTTGAGAGAGGTGGGGAGGAGGAGAGCGGTGGGGATTGGAAGGGGAAGAGGCTTCTCCGATGGTGCTGCGGCGGGGGTGGTGGAGAGGAAGGAGGGAGGAGGGGGGAACGCGGTGAACCTGTTCACGGCCATCAACCAGGCGCTCCACATCGCCCTCGACACCGATCCGCGGTGAGCATCCGCCGGTTCCCTGGGTGAAACCATTGATTTGCTATGTTCTTTCAGTTTTGCTGCTTCCCTGGGTGAAACCATTGATTTGCTATGTTCTTTCGGTTTTGTCTAAGCATGATTCAGTGTATTGTGAATTTGTGATTACAATTGTACTTGATGAGTATCAATTTGTAAACTAGATTAGAATTGTACTTTGGATTGCATGTGTGTAGGACAAGGCTACTCTGATTTTGATGATTTGTCTTGTAACAGGATTTTTTTTTGAGGAATTGTAGCAGGGAACTAGGGATTGATTAGAATAGTCGAGAAAGTACCACTCCGTTGTTCTTAATTCTTGTGACATTTTCCTTGTCCTATGCTCATCTGAACATTTCCCTTTACCGTGACATGTTCCACTTGTGCAAACTCATATTATGGTAAGGCATTCAGATATCATATCGTTGTACTAGTGTTCCCAGTAGAATACATATTGGTACATGGTTGTTGTATTTGACTATGTTGCATCGGGAATATGTAATATTTATGTACTGTATATGGGTTGTTTGGATCCTCAATTGTGGTTAAGTGTCTGTTATGACAGTTAATAATGTAATTTAAAGCGACAGCACGGTGATTTTGGCAATTGCTGTTAGAAATTTAGGCAACTTATGACATAATTTAATCCAGAAATTATCAATTAAAATCATGACAAGAGTTGTGTTAGTACTGTTCATTTTTAGAACACTAAACAGTGCAACTAACTCTATGAACAATACTGTAAAGATCAGGAACAAAATGTTATACCCGAGGCGGGGCGATGCGAGAGGCACCGGAGGCGCCGCTCGCTCGATTGACATGAGCAAATGTTCGATGTAGTCGATCTCGGTTGGTGCGGGGCGAGGTACGCGATGCGGTCCCTTGAACGCCTTCGGAAGTAGTTGTACTTGCCGTGTAATGGAATGCCGCGGAATTAGCCGATCACGTCGTGTATAGAAGCGGCGATGCGTCGAGCACTCCCAAAACCCGACGCGCGCCTATCCGTGCGGATGTCACGGCTTGACGTGGTTTCGAGGCTGCTCTCCCAAACGCTTTGTGCGCGCAGGAGCCGGGACGGGAAAAACTTCGGAGAGCGGCTCAACAGAGAGAAGGTGTGTTTTACGTATCTCTCTAGGCTCTCGTCGGACGCCGAGCTTATACTCGTGCGGAGAAGACGAAGAGACAAGCGGCGTTACGGGACGGGAGTAATCGCGAGTAACGGACGATAACTCGCGCGATTACTACTTGAAACCGACGGAATCAATTCCGTAATCTGCGACTTAATGCCTTCATCAATCAGCCCAAGAAGCAAAACAAACGCCACGCGCGCACTATATTGCACCTTAGCATTTAATATGGGCCTTAGGATTTATTTGATTTAATTGAATTAAAATGGACCAAGCCCAAATTAAATCCAACAATCCCCACCAAATTCTAGGGCACATATAAAATACTCTCAATTCTCTGTTATTTGATATACCAGTGTTTCGATGGAGACTGTTAAGTTGAACATCCACTTAGAACAAAGGTTACACTTCTTCACAACTGAACAATGGACTATGCCTTGAATTGACAGTTTTGTGCGAAATAAGTTTCACCTAAGTCATTTACTGATACTAGGTTGCCTAAAGCACCCCCTCTGGTTGGAGCATATAAGTCAAACTCCTTAGCCTTTCATGAGTATCTAGAGATCACCCAAATCTCATAGACTGTGACCAGCAGTCAAACTCATATAGGTGTGTTCCTCATAAGATGTTCTGTAGGACAACATCTCTGCTTCAACAAGCCACTCGGATCACATTAAGGTATAAACCAACCTGCCTTACAGGATAGGAGAGAAGTGCATCTCATACGACATGGACCTTGTTAAGGGTCTCTCCTCACAGTCTACCACTAGCTTGTTTCACCATCCTACTTCACGGGATCTCCGATCACATAGGACAGGTTACCACTATGATAGACTTCACGTGGGTCTCAAGCCCATCTCACTCGATGCATCATCTATCACATTACGTGACAAACCCTTAGTGAATTGATTCGCGATTCTTAGGCGTATGGACATAGTCCAACGCTATCACTCGGAGTTTCTCAATTTCCTGACAGATTTCAACCGCCTCTTTATATGCCTTGATGACTTTATGTTGTCCTTAGAACTATTCACTTTGACAATCACCGTCTGATTATCACAGTTCATAGAAATAGCCGGTATAGGTTTTTCAACCACCGGTAAATCCATAAGGAGTTCACGAAGCCATTCACCTCAACGATGGCGATCCAATGCCGTGAGTTCGCTTCCATTGTTGACCTCGTTAAGATGGTGCGCTTGCAAGACTTCCATGAAACAGCGCCACCTCCAAGTGTAAACACATATCCACTTGTGGCATAAATCTCATCGAGATCGGATATCCAATTGGAATCACTATAGCCCTCAAGTACCCTTGGATACCCAAAGATAGTGAATCCCATAGCTCATAGTACCTTTTAGATAGCGCATCACTCTCTCAAGAGCACGCCGTGATCATCTCCGGTTTGATACAAACCGGCTTAGTTTGCTCACAAAGAAAGCGAGATGTCAGTCTTGTTGCGCTAGCTAGATACATAAGCGAGCCAATGATTTGGGAGTATCTTAATTGATCCCTTGCTATTTTTATTTTTTCCTTAATAGCACACTAGGATCATAAGGCGTTGGAGCAGTTTGCAATCACTATACCCAAAGCGACTCAACACCTTTTCCACATAGTGGGATTGCGAATGTCACACCACCATTGCCTTCTCTCGGTAGCTTGATATTAAGAATAACATCAGCTACTCCCAAATCCTTCATCTCAAAATTATTGGACAAAAGTCCTTAATCTCCTTAATCACATTAAGGTGGTTCTAAAGATCGGTATGTCGTCAACATACAAACACAAGATCACACCTTCACCCCGCCATAGCGATATAGTACACACATTTATCACTTCATTCACAACAAAGCCAAGTGACGTTAATGTTCTATCGAACCTCTCATGCCATTGCTTAGGCGCTTGCTTGAGCCATACAAAGACTTCAATAATTTACACACCATGCCTTCTTGACCACTTGCTACAAACCCATCTGGCTGATCCATATAGATCTCCTCCTCTAACTCCCCATTTAGGAAAGCTGTCTTAACGTCCATCTGATGAACGAAGACCACGAGAGGCTGCCAAGGAAAGTAATACTCGAATTGTGGTCAATCGAGCAACAGGTGAATAAGTATCAAAGAAATCTTCGCCTTCTTTCTGGGTGTAACCCTTGGCCACAAGCCTTGCCTTGTACTTTTCAATAGTACCATCAGGCCTAAGTTTTTTCTTGAACACCCACTTGCAACCTACAGGTTTGCACCCGTAAGGACGATCAACAACTTCCCAAGTTCCATTAGACATAATAGAATCCATCTCACTCCGTATTGCTTCCTTCCAAAAGTCAGCATCAGGAGAAGAATATGCCTCTTTAATGGTTCTTGGAGTGTCATCCACAAGGTACACAATGCAGTCATCACCAAAAGACTTTGCAGTCCTTTGTCTCTTACTATTTCGAGCGACTACAGTGTCATCCTCCTCAGGATTTTGCACATGGGTTTCCTCAAAGTGTTCTATCGGAATATGTTGCTCATGGGGTATTATAGGTTCATGACTAGACGTGCTAGGTGTTTCTTTCATAGGAAATTCATTCTCAAAAAATGTAGCATCTCTGGACTCCATAATAGTACCAACATGCATGTCGTACTTGAGTTTATTATTAAAACCTATATCCCACGCTGTATAGCATAACCAAGGAAAACACAATCAACGCTTTTAGGTCCAAGTTTGCGCTTTTGTTGATTGGCACATTCACCTTGGCCAAGCAACCCCAATGCGCAAGTAGGAGAGATTCAATCTTTTCTTTTCCCATTCTTCGAATGGTGTAATTTCTTTATTCTTTGTAGGAACTCTATTCGAGACATGACAAGCAGTCAATATAGCCTCACCCCACCATTCCTTAGATAGTCCCGCTGTCTCTAACATGGCATTAACCAACTCAGTTAGAGTGCGATTCTTTCTTTCGGCAATCCCATTTGATTGTGGTGAGTATGGCGGTGTCCTTTCATGAATAATTCCATGTTCCATGCGAATCGAGAAAATTCATTTGAAAAATACTCTCCACCGCGATCAGATCTTAACCGTTTAATTTTCCTCTCAAGTTGATTTTCTACTTCAGCTTTATAGATCTTAAAATAATTTAACGCTTCATCTTTTGATTTTAGCAAGTACACGTAGCAAAATCTAGTACAATCATCTATAAGTGTCATGAAATATCTTTTGCCACCTTTAGTCAACTCGCCGTTCATCTCGCACAAATCAGAATGAACTAGTTCTAATGGTGCCAAGTTCCTCGCCTCTGCTGCCTTGTGAGGCTTGCGAGGTTGCTTAGATTGCACACACACATGACACTTAGAACCTTTGACTAAAGTAAATTTCGGGATTAAATTCAGATTTGCAAGCCGCGTCAAACAGCCACAATTAACATGACAAAGCCGTGAATGCCAAATATTCGATTCATTCGAATTAGTAACATTGTTTGCAACATTATTACACACATCAGACAAAGATAAGCAGAACAAGCCTCCGCAATCATAACCTTTTCCAACAAATGTCCCATACTTAGAAAGTACACATTTATTCGATTCAAAGACTAATTTAAAACCATCTCTACATAGTAGAGAGCCGCTAACTAGATTCTTTTTGATAGAGGGACATGCTGCACGTTCTTCAATTGCACGATCTTTCCCGGTGAGCTTGAATGACCGTACAAAGACCAAGAACACGCGCATGCGATCCGCTCCCCATCGCCAAGGTTCCATCCCGCCAACTCGTAAGAAGAAAACAAAGAAATATCAAGCACACACATGAATATTAGCTCCGGTATCCATCCACCACTCAGCGAATGACGATCGAAAGAACGATGGTAAAGAATTACCATACCCCAATGTTCCTGCATCAGTCTCGCTAACAACCATGTTTGCAGACTTCTTGTCCTGCTTAAATTTGCGGTCTGGGCACTCACTTGCCCAGTGATCCTCGCTCCCGCAAACAAAGCAGTTCCCTTTGTTCTTCTTCTTAAACGTGGTTGTTTGCTTAGTCTTTGGTTTGTTCTCTTGCTTGTTCTTCTTCTTCTTCTTGTTGCGAGAAGCATAGAAGTTTTTCTTCTGCACCAAATTGGCACTAGAAGACTCAACTCCTTTCCCACGAGTGTCTTTTGCCCTCGCCTTCTCCTCAACATCAAGAGACACAATGAGGTCAGCGACACTGAACTCTTGTCTCTTGTGTTTTAGAGAAGTGGCAAAATCCCTCCAAGAAGGTGGTAACTTGGCGATATCTCGCCACCACAAACTTGTCGGCAACACGCATGGAAAATGCTCGAGTTCCTTTGCCGCTGCACGTATCTCATGAGCTGCTCCACTCTGATCGGTTATCAACCATCTTGTAGTCATACAGCTGCTCCATGACGTACAGCTCACTACCAGCATCGGAAATACCGAACTTTTTCTCAAGTGCTTCCCACATCTCTTTGCCAGACGGCAGTAACATGTAGATGTCCACTATGTTTTCAGCGAGAACGCTAACCACGGCGCCTCGAAACAGGTTATCAGCAACCTTGAACATTTTCTCCTCCTCTGGAGTAAATTGTTCAGGAAGCCCCTGCACGACGTGGTAAACGCTCATAGCCGTCAACCACAGGACCATCTTAGCATGCCACCGCTTGTAATTTGAACCATCAAATGTATTCGGCTTAAGAGCAGCAGCAAAACCACTAACCGAAAAGTGCTTAATATCAGGTTTTTGGAATGTTAGAAATTTAGGCAACTTATGACATAATTTAATCCAGAAATTATCAATTAAAATCATGACAAGAGTTGTGCTAGTACTGTTCATTTTTAGAACACTAAACAGTGCAACTAACTCTATGAACAATACTGTAAAGATCAGGAACAAAATGTTATACCCAGAGGCGGGGCGGCTGCGAGGCACCGGAGGCGCCGTTCGCTCGATTGACATGAGCACTGTTTGATGTAGTCGATGTCGGTTAGTGCGGGGCGAGTACGCATGCATGATCCCTTGAACGCCTTCGAAGTAGTTGTACTTGCCGTGTAATGGAATGCCGCGAATTAGCCGATCACGCCGTGTATAGAAGCGGCGATCGTCTTGAGCACTCCCAAAACTCGATCGCGCCTATCTGTGCAGATGTCACAGCTTGACGTGGTTTCGGAGGCCTGCTCTCCCAAATGCCTGTGCGCGCAGGAGCTGGGATGGGGAAAAACTCGGAGGAGCAGCTCGACAGAGAGGAGAAGGTGTGTTTTCTGTATCTCTCTCTAGGCTACTGTCGGACGCCCGAGCTTATACTCGTGCGGAGAAGACGACGAGACAAGCAGCGTTACCGGGACAGGGGAGTAATCGCGAGTAACGGACAGTAACTCTCGCACGATTACTACTTGAAACCGACGGAATCAATTCCGGTAACTGCTCACTTAATGCCTTCATCAATCAGCCCAAGAAGCAAAACCAAACGCTCACGCGCGCACTATATTGCACCTTAGCATTTAATATGGGCCTTAGGATTTATTTGATTTAATTGAATTAAAATGGACCAAGCCCAAATTAAATCCAACAATTGCTGTGGCAAAGTTACAGGCTTTGTACTTGTTTTGACTTTTGAGTCTAGGAAAATGTACAACGGAGTGTCAGGTTTCTTGTATCCTGCTGTTTTGTAAGTAACTCTAGGAGATATGGCAATAGCAAATTTGAACATTCAAAGAGTCTGATCCATTTGAGTTGGTTATACATGCAGTTTAGTCAACTGAAGATAATTTTCATTTTGACAGTTCTTATGTCTTCGGAGAGGATGTGGGTTTTGGTGGCGTCTTTCGCTGCACAACAGGGCTCGCTGATCGGTTTGGCAGAAATAGAGTATTCAATACACCATTATGTGAACAGGTGCACCTTTTCTTGGCATACTTGCTGAAGCTTACAGCAATATACTACCGTAATATGTGAAAAATCACTGTTCACGGTCTGCTATGCTTGACTACAAATATACGTTTGACCTCACTTTATTGAACTTCAACTGGCTTAAATAGTAGGGACTTCATCTAATTTAGTTATTTCATCGATCCACCTTCATTTTCCTGACAAGTTCTTCTCAACAGGGCATTGCTGGATTTGCTATTGGCCTAGCAGCAATGGTGAGTCAAAGTTCACTTGTTTTATGTAATTTTTGTCTGCAGGTTTCTTAATTTACTCAATACTGGATGGTTCATGTTAGTTTCTGTACAAGATCCACTGTTTCAAAACCAACATCTAAATAATAATTATGGCATATGAAGTTGTGCAACCTAATTAAGTTTGATCATTAGATTCAGTTATATTTTCAGTTAGTTGTGCAACCTAAATAATTATGGCGGTGCAAAAGATATCTAGATGAAATGAAAACCTTCCAGTCTTTGCATCAGTTACGTATCACTATAGTACCTTCTCTTACTCATCAGTTAAGAAGATATGCAAGTCAGTGAATCACTATTTACTTCTACCTTCTTGGCATTAAGATATAAAAGAATAAAAATGTAACCATCCAAAATAACCCTAAGATTTTTTTTCCTTTCTTCGACATGCAGGGTAATAGAGCTATTGCAGAAATCCAGTTTGCAGATTATATTTTTCCAGCTTTTGATCAGGCATGTATCTGATTTCATTCAGAATTGTCTTACCTTCTAGAGTTCTTTGTGCCCTTATGGATAGCAACAGGCACTTTTAAATACTTGTTATGCTGGATCGCATGATATTATCTCAGTTTCAGGAAGTACCCTATCTCTGTTGCAAGTTATTACTGAAACATACATTGAACCTTCTCTTTGTCAGTGAAATCCTTCTTCTGCAAGCTTTTGCAATGCTTTATCCCTGAACTGTGGATTGATATTGTTGCATTCAATAGTAAAACCATTTTAGTTCTTGACCATTTGTTTATTTGAGCCTGTTGGTTTGATCAATGTTTTGTGCCAACCTATTCATACAACTTCCGATGCAGATTGTCAATGAAGCAGCTAAATTCAGATATCGAAGTGGAAATGAATTTAACTGTGGAGGTAATTCTTTTTTCCCAAATTTCAAATGGATTCTATAGTCGATGCTGAAGTTTTCACCATAATACAATCTTTTCTAGGTTTAACAATTCGATCTCCTTATGGTGCTGTTGGACATGGTGGTCACTACCATTCACAGTCACCTGAGGCTTTCTTCTGCCATGTTCCTGGCCTGAAGGTTAAGTTTGTGCCTATAGTGTACCCTCCTCATGAACTGTAATGCTTTTCCAGTAAAATATCAAGCTAATATTTTCCAAAATATACACCTGCTTGGTGCTCTACTGAACATTTCTACAGCTGCTGCAGCAATATATTCATGTTGCCAGTGTTTTAAATAGCATGTAGAGATACCATGTTGTAGGACCGATGGTAGAGGGGGGGGGGGGGCTTTGGCTTCTTCACTTAATTAGTTATGAGAAGCTAATAAGATCAAATGCACAATGGAAAACTCTATTTTCGGTGACACCTAGTGCAAACACATCCCGAAACACACATACATAAATGTTTGGTGTCTAATTTCCAAAAGCCCGTATGACTGGTCTGACCGCTCTTTCAAGAGTCTGAAGAAATGCCTAGGCCGGTTTGACCGCTGTTGCCAGGCTGGTCAGACTGGTTAAAATCTGACTGCAACTTAGAAAACTTCAAAACCAAACTCAAACTTCGACATAACTTGCAAATCAAAGTCAAATACTCATCACAAGCCATGAGGGACCTCCACATGGTCTTACACATGTTTATAGTGAATAACGGATAGCAGTGATATAGCGGGCGCAACAAGTTCAGCTATATTTGCATAAATATGTAGTTAATCAATCAGTTTTAAGTAAAATGAAGTATCTAGTATCAAGATTAGTTGTTTCTGTGCATATCTCAAGTCTTGGAGTAATTATTCAAAATGGAAAATTGCAAGAATATGCAACAACTGGATCATATGGAAATCTGAAATGTATTTGTACTAAAGTGTTCCTAAACACCATAAGCTATAGTGGCTATAATTGTATAGAGTGCTTTAGACAGTCATTGCGTAGCGGGCACTACACCCTGTCCGCTCTATCAGGGCTATAGCGACGCTATATCGGGCTATTTAAAACAATGCATGTTGCACTAAAATGTTCAGATTAATACCATAAAAAAGTAAAAAAAATGGTACTTCATAATATTATCCTTATAGGTGTATATAGGAATTTCTGCTATTATTTTCCTACCAACTCAGAAAAAACAACTTCAGGTTGTCGTACCTCGAAGTCCACGTGAGGCCAAGGGACTGTTGTTGACCAGCATTCGAGACCCAAATCCAGTCATATTTTTTGAACCAAAGGTAGAGCAAAAATTTGAAAGTTCCTCACTAGGCTTGGATTTACATGAGAATATGTGTCATACAATACTTAAATGATGGTAGAATACTCAGATGACTTACAAGCAGTTTTCTCTTTTTCTATAGTGGTTGTACCGTTTGGCTGTTGAAGAAGTTCCTGAGGACGATTATATGCTGCCCTTATCTCAAGCAGAAGTGAGCATATATCTATCCCATTATTTTTTTATGAAGAAAGCAAACCACTTATGCAACTTTTATATACTTTAGGTGATTCGCGAAGGAGGTGATATAACACTTATTGGTTGGGGAGCTCAACTTGCAGTACTCGAACAAGCGTGTGAAGATGCTGCAAAGGTCAGTTGTTTATGTAAATTCTTTAACACAAAATTCAGTTAATGCCTCCAATCTAGAATTTCTGGCAAAACCTACATTTGATACTTTAGGTAAAGTGTAAACAAAATTGAATATTCTGCTTTAGTTAGCCGTGAGTCGACAATGGCAAGAAAGGTTTGGAACTACTTGATTATATTATATGAACCACATACTGTGGGTAAAGCACTGAAAGAAATCTGAATTTTGATATGCACATATTCATCTAGGAAGACAGATTGCATTTCATTTTCAGTATTAATTTAGAACAATATGGAATCCTAATTGTGACCACAGCCTTCAATCTTGACAGAGTTATAATACCAAGGTTCTTTATGGTTATCCATACCATTTAATGACAAGTAATTGCAAATAATACTTGTGTTTTTCATGTTGCTTCTTGATTGTTTCTATAATGTTTCATCTCCATCTCTTCCTTCTCTCCTTCAGTTTTTCATTGACTATAGCTGACACCAGTATATTCCAGGATGGAATTTCTTGTGAGCTTATAGATCTAAAAACACTTATTCCATGGGACAAGGAAACAGTAGAGGCCTCTGTCAAGAAGACTGGAAAGCTTCTTGTAAGTTAGCTCTTGGTGCTTGTTTTTATTTCATCATCTTTGTCATCCGTGTATAAAATACTATGACAGATTAGTCATGAGGCTCCAATCACCGGAGGTTTTGGTGCTGAAATAGCTGCATCCATCACCGAGCGCTGCTTCCAGAGGGTACTGAATCTTCCAGTTTTTTTATTAGGACACTGGAACACAAAAGAGCAATTCTCGGTTATATGATAATCTTGAAGCTCATGTGATCACATTGCTAAATTGTCATGTTCCAGTTAGAAGCGCCAGTCGCAAGAGTCTGCGGCCTCGACACCCCTTTTCCTCTTGTTTATGAACCATTTTACATGCCCACAAAGAACAAGGTAATGAATGGTCTGATCAATGATCTTTCTATGCTTTGGTTCGCAGCTCTGATACAAATCTGCCGCAGGTCTTGGACGCCATCAAAGCAACTGTAAATTACTGAAGTGCAGGAGCAAGCTAATGCTGTTTGTTGCGCCTTGACAGTGAAGACAGCAAATTGTGTTCACTGTGTGTGCATATGTACTCCATACATTGCTGGTCTATAGCCGCACATGCATGTCCATAAACCAGCTTATTTGACATCACACACCAATAAAGTTCCAAACAAAGATGCAGACGATTGTTCTGCAAACCGGCCGTATACTCAATTGAACAGTTAGTTTGATGATGTAGCCTGGCATGTGAGCCTCAAAATCAGTTAATAGGTAGGATGAGTAATCCAAAGCTAATCTAACCTTGATTATTTCGAGTTCTTGTGATACTGCTATTTAGGATAGATCCAAACCGAAAAGCAGAATAAAACTGTCCGGATGGAAGTGTCGCCAACACAAAAGGTCGCACCGGATCACGAGGCTTCTACACCCTTTCCGTTAGTGCTCTGGACCACCCTTGGGCATTGGCTACAAGTTCCATGGACGCAAGCGCCCGACACCTGACGAGAGACGTGGAGCGGGCGCGCACCACACACGAGAGGGCCAGGCAACGCGCGCGCGCGCGCATCACCCATAGATAACGCCTGACGCGCACGCGCGGAGCGCAAGAAACCCAGAGCGAGATGGACGACGCTCACACCGTCGTCGCAGCCGTCTCGGCGCAACCGGCGGCCCAGCCCCTCGCCGGGCGCGTGGCCATCGTGACCGGAGCGTCGCGCGGCATCGGGCGAGCCATCGCGGCCCACCTGTCCTCCCTCGGGGCCAGCCTCGTCCTCGGGTACGCTTCCAGCGCCGCGGAGGCCGACGCGCTCGCCGCGGAGCTGCCCCGCGCCGTGGCCGTCAAGGCAGACGTGGCCGACGAGGCCGGCGTCCGGTCGCTCTTCGACGCCGCCGAGTCCGCCTTCGGCGCCGGGGCGCACATCATGGTGGCCAACGCCGCCGTAAACGACCAAAAGTACCCCTCCCTGGCGGAAACCACCACCGAGGTCTTCGACCGCACGTTCGCCGTGAACGCGCGCGGCGCGTTCCTGTGCCTCCGCGAGGCGGCCAACCGACTGCCCCGCGGCGGCGGGGGCCGTATCGTCGCCATCACGTCGTCCGTGGTGGCGTCGCTGCCGACGGGGTACTCTGCGTACACGGCGTCGAAGGCGGCAGTGGAGGCGATGGTGCGGACGATGGCCAAGGAGCTCAAGGGCACGCGCATCACGGCCAACTGCGTCGCGCCGGGAGCCACGGCGACGGACATGTTCTTCGCCGGGAAGAGCGAGGAGAAGGTGAGGTCGATCGCGGAGACCAACCCGATGGAGCGCCTCGGCGAGGTTGGAGACATCGCGCCGGTGGTCGGGTTCCTCTGCACCGACGCCCCCGAGTGGGTCAACGGCCAGGTCATCCGGGTCAACGGAGGGTACGTGTGATGTCGTCTTGAGGTTGTTATTAGCCATTTTGGCGGGAGTGGTTTGATCTTATAAATAATATCCCGATTGGAAATTTGTAATTGATGGATTATAGCTTGAGACTATGAGTAGATTATTTCTCTCTTTTTCACTGTTTACACGCGCGTTAACCATATTGTCATGGTGAACGGGGTGTTCATTTCTTGAGGAAAAAGGGGGTATTCTAGTGACCATATTGTACATACTGGTTATACGTGCCTTGCCAAATGCCAGTAGCCTAGTAGAAAATAAAAGAGGCATGATGTTGAAGTGCATTAGAAAAAATATAGAGTACTATAGCTAAGTATCGTAGTTGAACGCTATAGCTATAGTTTAGCAGACGTTATAGCACTTTTGTTGTAGAAGCAATAACAAAATATCCGAACACTATTCACCTCTTCATTTCTAATTGAAAATGCAATGCATTCTTGTCCTCTTTAAATCCTATTTTGGTTTCCAAATGGAGCTCAACTAGCCCAGCTCCATGTTCTGGGCCAGATTCTTTTCTTAACCTCTACTGGTCCATAATTCGTATTGTACTAGCACGACGTTTTTTTTCTTTTTTGAGGTGGCTGGACTGTAAAGATGATCATTGATGACTAAGTCGTCGATCTTATAAGATAATGTAAGAAAAATAACTAAAAATCTTTGAGAGAAAACATTAGTACTCTTTATTGCTATGAAATAGTTATAGGGGGTGCATTTAATATGGGGTGAGACTAGCTCTAATTATACTGAATTGAATAAGATATCAATTCGCCTAGGATTAAGACAAATTGATTGCATCTGAATAGCCTTATCCTCTTCGGCTTTATCTTGTCCAGCCTTAAATACCAATGAAGAAATGCTTGTTCGCCCGCGGGGGAAAACATCTTGTGGAACCAACGCGTCTGGTCGGGGAGATAGTTATTGTCAGAGAGAGAGAGAGAGAGAAAACGCCTGATTGTCAGTTGTTGTCAGCGGGAGATGAACGTAAGTAACAATCGTATGTCAATTGTTGTCAGAGACTCAAGGCTGAAGCATCGTGCTGTTGGAGTGGATAAGGCATATGTTCCATTCATCGTACGGAAGGAATATCCTAGAATTAGGTCTAGGGACCAGTTCATAGTCTCTCCAAATAGTCATCTGGTCAGGCAACACACATAGTGTTTCTCTGATCCAGGATACTTAGGGAGCAACTTCTGGAGGTTTACGACCACGGGGATCAATTGACCTTAATTATATATTAAAATCATATTTAGGGATTTATTCAATCCTCGTAAAGGATGTCCATCCACAATTGCTGACTATTTGAGATTCGTGCTTCAGTTAGATACTAACGAAGCTAAAAGTCATGGGTGAGACCCTATATGAGTGTCAAGTCACGCCACCAATAGGTGAATCACAAAACTTAATCAACGCCTACTTTTACGGGCAAAACTTATCTAACAAACGCATACTTCCTATTTCATTGCACTCATCACTAGAAAGATGGGAATGAGCCATGACTAAATCCATGATGATTCTATGATACATACTCACTCATCTCCAGATTTCATATGTTCATCCATAACAAGTTTCAGGCCATTTATTTTTACGATGGGACGTATGTGTAATCTAAAGAAGTATCCACATTCATATCTAAAAAGGGAGTATATATGCGTACATAAAACAAGTCCAAACATACACATATAGTAAAGTAGTACCGTCTTGAATAAATAATTAGTTTCTATACGTATGAAAATGGGAGTATCTACACATACGGAAAAGGAGTATGCACAAGTACATCAGGAAACAATATACTTCAAGCTTATCAATAGTACTTGAAAAGTGGTACATATGCTTCAAAAGTGGTATATGATATGTACTTGAATAGTGTATGTAAATACTAGTACATTTTTACACATCGATGGTTAAAATTTAAATTGCTTGACTGCACCAAGGCATTCCAAGACTACATTTAATGAACCCACCTACAAGTGGAGGAGTTTGTCAAAAATACATCTGCATCTCAAAGTTCGTAAAAAAACTTACCCGCTCGTAAGTTATATGTTGTTGCACCGCCCAAACGGCAAATTTGCTTTGATAAAGCTTCTACATAGTGCTTGCATGGTAATCTTAGTAAACCAGCCTTGTGTACTACAAATAGGGAAGATGTGCTAGTGCAGGTAGGGACGCAAGCTGAATGCAGGAGAATTAAGGCTCCGTTTGGCACAGCTCCACCACCGGCTCTTGGAGCTGTTTTGTGCCAAACGGGGTACAACAAAATAGCTCCACCCAAGGAGTCCCTTAAAACTTGCTGAGACAAAAGTAGCTCCTTGGGTGGAGCTGAAAAAAGTAGCTTCACCTAGCTCGACTTGTGAAGTGGAGCTGTGCCAAACAGGGCCTAAGTGCGACACAGGAGCGGGCGAATAAATGGACAAGGAAGAAGGACGATTAGAGGCAATTAATCGCCGTCGTTGCGGTCGTGCGGGAGGATTCTCCTAGCCTGGATGGACTTAGACATATCCAATCAATGGAGACAACCAGGTTAGTAGTTTCAACGAGTAAATTGGGCCTCGGATGTGTGTGTCACAGGATGGGTTTCAATGAACTTCAACATACACGTGAGTTTTTGACAAAGTTCCCACTAAGGAACTGAGAGACTAGTTAGCTCTGCTAGCTGAGTACTAGCATTCATTTGAAAGTGGCAGAGATATCATAGAAGAACACGTGGATTTGGTCAATTGATCGATCATGCATTCGTGCCTATGATCTGATGAAGTGCATTGCATTATATGTACAGTTTTCGCACACCTGAGTTTCCCGAAATCAGGCGATATTAACCAACCGCACGGGGTGGTTTACACGTATCTTTTTTTTTTTTTGATTGGCCATACAGTGATTGCTTGTATCATTTTTGGATGGATCGTACAAGGATTGCATGTGCCCCGTTTTGAATAGCTGTCCAGGGATTGCACTAGCTCTAGGTACGTGGTTAGTCTCGCCTTGAGTCATTTAAGAACCAAATTCTTAGGCCCCGTTTGGCACGGCTCCACTTTACAAGTGGAGCTGTTTTTTTTTACTTCACAAGTGGAGCCAGGTGAAGCCACTTTTTTCAGCTCCTTGGGTGGAGCTACTTTTGTCTCAGCAGGTTTTAAGGAACTCCTTGGGTGGAGCTGTTTTGCTTTACCCCGTTTGGCACAAAACAGCTCCAAACAGCTCCAAGGAGCTGGTGGTGGAGCTGTGCCAAACGGGGCCTTATACTCATCTTTTCTACATACAACTCGTGCAACCACATGTCTGGTTATGGGACAGAACTGGCCCCACTAATTTGCTTAGCTTTGATGTAAATCTTGTCAGTAGCTTAGTTGATAGATTTCTGATGTGATTAGTGGGAGTAACTCGTAACGGTCACTGCCCTTATAGATTTTGTCGTGAAAGGCCGTGGACTCCCTAACAACTGGGTCTTTCATTGAAAACATAACGCGAGATGAGAACGTTTTGGGAGTTAGGCATAACCTGGTCGACCGTTATGTAAAAACTTGATTATAAGACCTATTTACGGTTGTCTATGTAATATGAATTATTTCTTTTATTTACTTGTATGTATAGATATGATATTTATCAATGTGATTGTGTGAACTAACTATTGATTCAGGAACTAGCTCAAAATACATAGAAGATTCAAATTGTCAAATCCAGATCCCCACAGTGATGAACTCACGTACGTACCTTCCAACCCAACAATCAACAATGTGAGATCAAACAGGTCCATGCATTTCCATGCAGCTCGTCGCTCACAGAATCCACTCGAACCACACGCGAGGTCCATGCATTTCCATGCTGCTCGTCGCCTACCGATTCCACTCGAACCAGACGCGATACATCACGTCGCAGTGCCCCACGCTAAACGCGCGCTGTGCCGTCATATTTCACACGCGCCCACATGCGTGCATGCATTATACTTCACCAACCACCCACCACCACTAACAAAAAAAAAAAAAAGAACTGTCGTTTATTCCATCGGAAAAGAACTGTCGTTTATTCCATGGCATCTACGTCCATCCATGAATACCTAGCAAGCTAGTAGTAACTTGTCCCTGCATGGTTACTTCTTACATATCACTTCTTGTCCTGTCTCGCATGCATGGCCGTGGCCGCGGCCTCCCACGATCCATGCGGCGAAGGCGTCCATGGTGCTCATGTCCGACCGGTAGTGCTTCTGCGTGAACTCGAGGAGCTCGCGCCACGTGAAGTCCGGGTACGCGCGTGGGTGGTCCGCGTCCACGAGCTCCGCCGGCGGGACGACTGCGCGGTCAAGCTGCGGGTTGAGGAAGAAGGTGAGCGACCTGCGCGCGGCGCGGCCGTTCACCACGGCGCGGTGGAGGCAGCTCACGTGGCGCCCGTTGGTCAGTGCGGCGAAGGTGTCGCCGATGTTGACGACGAAGGCGTCCTCGCGGGGACGCACCGCGCGCCACGCGCCGTCGATGAACACCTGCAGCCCGCCGACGTCGTCCTGGTGGAGCAAGGTCAGCGACGTCGGGTCGCGGTGCGGGCCCGTGCCCAGCGTCAGGTGCGGCTGTCGGCACGGCGGGTAGTGGTTCAGCCGCATGACGGAGTCGCTGTCGGCGAAGAAGCCGCGCAGCGCGTCGCGGCCGAGGCCGAGGCTCGCCGCCAGCACCTCCGTGATGTCCAGCGCCAGGCGCGTCATCACGTCGCTGTATTCCTGGTACACCTCTCTGCATATATAGAACCATAAACAATTAGTTGATACAGATGGCACGTAGAGATTCTTACCGAATTTTTTTGATGCGGCCCGAAAGGTAACTGAATTTGTCAATGTAGGTTAAAAATTGGCAAAAACGAATTTGATTACGTTCCAAATATTATCGGTAAGAAATCTTGATTGAAAATTTTCTAAGGTACCAAATATGGACACTTTTTTTTTACCATCAGGATCGGCTTGTGCGCTCCAACATGCAATTGAACCACGTAAAATGTATGGGTTTTCACGATAGTCGCGTAGGTATACCCCATGTGGCGGTAGTCCTCGCCGAGGACGGCGACGAAGTAGTCGACGACCATGCGGGCATTCTGCGGCTTGGCGGAGCAGTTGAAGGACAAGGTCTCCTTCCAGGGCAGCTTGCTGTCGAAGCGCCCCGCGAAGCTGCTTGCGTACCCGTGGTTCTCGCCGGGGCGGCACTGCGCAAGCTGCTTCTCGGCGAGAGGCTGCGCGTAGAATGCGTCGCAGCAGCTGTACGCCTCGGCGAGCAGCGCCGGGTCGACGCCGTGGTTGACCACCTGGAAGAAGCCGTGCCGCTCGCACGCCTCGGCAAGGTCGCGACCGACGACCCCGCCGTCACGGACGGCGGCCAACAACTCGCGGATGTCGACCACCGGGATGGCGCTCTCCTCCACACCGCCGTCGGCGGCCGGCGCCTCCTCGGCGGGCCAGACGAACTGCGCCGGGATGTCGGCCTGCCGGCTTAGGATCGCCGCGTCGAACACGAGGACCATGCTGCTAGCTGGATTGATCGCCTCTTTTGCTACGGACCGACGGCGAGGTCGCCTCTTTTTCAGGTTGCAATCTATAACCTGGGCCTCTGTACGTTCTTTTTATGTATAGTAAGATGGAGGATGTTGCGAATGGCATGGTTTGCATGCTGTCTGTTTCGTAGAATCTTTGGCATCATGGTGCTCTCTATTTTGGAAGGGTTAAATACTTAAAAAATTAGTTGCCTCTATTAATGGATTTGGATGTACATCACCAGAACAGGGGGAAACGTTTTGAGAAGCAAAAGCAACGTGTTACCTTGTTGGTGTGTATCTTTTAGCTAGGGATGTTGGTGTGTAGTATCTTTTTGCTAGGGAGTAATTAATCATATGCCACTTAATAGAATGGAACATTAGGACTGTAATCAATTTTAATGGTTGCCACCAATCTATTGGTTTCACAGCTATTTTGCCACCTTGGACTTTTTACCCTTTTTCCTTCACCCTCTATTACTCTTTTCCCGTCCTTCACCTATTCCCCTTCCTTTCTTTCCATCTTCCCCAATTCTACCCCAATTCCGTTCAGACGAGGATGTCGGCAATGGCAATTGGCAAGGATTAAATCGTCCAAGCTAGCTCATGGATGCTGCCCCACAGGCTAGCCCTTGCCGAGGTCCTGCGAGTAGCGGACGTACTTGATGACAGCAATGGCGAAATTGAGGACCTGGGTGAGCTGGATGCCACACATGATGTAGAGCGGGACGAGATTAGCTGCACGAGGCGGGTGACTCCGAGAAAGAAGACAAAGGTGCCTAGGCGGATGCCGAGGACCATTGTAGCAGCCTAATCTTGCTTTAAAAATAAACATGCATGGTTTTCATGAATTTCTAAAATTTTTGGGGCATTTTTCAAATTTATCCCAAAGACTTGTTGGAGATTAAGATTTTTAAAATAAATTCCTTGGGTCAAAAATATGGATTCAAAATTTCTAAATGTCAATGGATCCTGATGAATTTTTTCAAAAAATTTCATGTTCAAATTCCTCTTTAAACCTTAATATTTTCCCTCCATGCCATCGAGCCAACACCCACTTGCCGCCCAGCCCACTTTTCCTTTCCCTTCCCTGCAGTGGCCCAGTCGAGTTGGCCCACTCCGCGCGCTCGCTCGCTCAGCCCAGCCTCACCACCCTCTCTTGCGTCGCTGACAACCGAGCCCCACAGTCCCACCTGTTAGTTGACATTGTGCCTTTTCCTCCTCCCCTTCCCTCTCACATGCGCCTGAGCTCATCCGTTTGGATGTGTTCACATGCAAACAGCGCATTGAAGCCCTCTGTACCTTGAGCCTTGTGTGCCACAACCTTGTCCCATCGCCAACTCGCTCTCTTGTGCTCTCTCGCCCGGTGCCCAATGCCCTTCATGGCACACGCACCCACTCTCCCTCCTCGCCCCTATTTAAGCCGTCCCTTGCGCATCAAAACCTTCCCGCTCACTTGCTCAGTGTTTTCCCCAAGCGCACACACCCCCATTGCCTCCAGAGGAAGAATTTCCCATCTTTCCCAAGTTTGGTCGTGAGCTCCGCTGCTCGATTGTTTGTTGTCCAATGAGTATCCGACGATGCCATCGTGCGCTCTAAGCTGGTCTGATCCCCCTCTACCTCGTGCTCACCTTTCCTTACGCGTTTGCCCTTAGGAAGCCCAAAGTCGACGTCCTCGTTGCCGTGCATTGAGCTAATCTTGTTGCCTGTTCCCTCCGCTCGAGTGAGCTTCAACTGTTGCCATCATGCCCTCACTATTCGCCTTGACCTCCCTATTCTAATGCGTCCTTTGACTTGCCTTGCCGTGCCCTAGAGCTGCCAAGAGCCCGAGACACCCTCATCTTCTCCAACGTCGACCAGACCCATTGCCACCGTCGATCCCCCCCTCTCTGCTCCATCTCTCGGTAAACCCTTCCGCTCCTGTGCAATTTACCTTAAAGCTAACCTTATAGGCTAGCCATAGCCCTAGAACAAGCTGTAATTCCTTAGAAACGATCACCCTTCCTTGCCGTCGCCGACCATCGTGGATAGCATGGCATGCCGCGCGAATAACATGAGCATTGCTCTGTCAGCTTCACCTAGGGCTGTGCATTTTTCAACCGAACCGAAAAAATCGAGCTAAAAAAACCATACCGAACTGGTCAACTCGGTTTGACCGATTTTTGGTATTCGATTTGGTTTTCAAATTTTGGGTTTTTTCTATTCAGTTTTTTCGGGAAAAACCTGTTAAAAACAGAAAAAACCGATCTACCGAAAACTGGCAAACGAGCGCTGAGTGCGCCGTGCAAATGGGTCGCGTAGTAATCTATACCGAAAATAGGAGGCAGAGATGAACTCGAACGTGGGCGGGCAACGAGCAGCCGCGCGCTCTTGCCAGCTGAGCTAGGCTCAGCTCTGACTCCAGTTTTAAACATAGGTGATATACTCCACGCATGTGACGCAACAATGGTAGGTCCGTAGGTGCATTAATGCACCTCCCGCCGGTTCTCCGGTCAAAGTTAACAAAATGGAAAGTTTAAGATGGGAGTTTGCTATATGCTAATTTCTAGAATAAGCATCAAGATGGGAGTTGAAATTTTCAATGATGGGGATGCTACGCCACTAGCTTGCAGTGTGTCAATCTTCTTCTGAACTTTGAACATTTCTTAATTAAGTTAGCAACAATTTGTTCAGCATGTTCTCCCGTCATCTCCGGCCTTGGAAAAGCAGCGAACTCAAGAGGAAGGTGATGTCCATCAAACTGCTTGCTTCATTGAGTAGATAGAGTTTGAAGTAGAGTATGACACAGCCAGAGCCACCAAGTTCTTTGCTGGCATCTAGTCCATGCGATATTATCGCATACTCGTCTCGCTAGTCGCTATATCGTTTGTAATTCGCGTCAACTTTGGTAAATATGGTATTTACCGATACTGCGCCGAAATAAATTGGGATTTACCGATACCGAACCGTACTTCTAAAAATACCATATATTACCGAACTACAAACACCGTATTTACCGTATATACCGTATATACCAAACCGATTAAACCGAAAAAACCGATTGCACAGTCCTAGCTTCGCCTTAGCTTGTGTCACGACCCATGTTTTATATTTTCAAAAATATTAATAAATTAAAATAAAAAACTAAATTTAATGTTATTCTAGCTTTCTAGAATTCAAATTTATTTTCCCTAGTTTTCTGCGTTAAAAAGGTTTCCTTTCCCGAAGTTAACATAATAATTTATGCATAGTAGTGGTGGTGGCATTCTACAAAATTTTATTAAAATTTGGAGTTTATTTGGTTCCTATGTGTAATTCCAGAATTTAAATTCCTATTTCCAATTTCTCATTCAATTTCCAATAGTTAGTTCAAATCCAAAATTCAAATTCAAATCTCAAAAACTCAAAACCTTCAAAAAAATGTTGAATCCATTTTTCTTGGCCCATTTATAATTTTCTTTAGCCTCTCTTTCTATTTCCTTTTCTTTCCTCCCTTGTTTCTTGTTCTTGACCTTATCTCTCTTGGGCATGTGTTGCTCGTGGCTTCTTCCAAACCGAACTACTCCATCCGGCTACTCTCTTCAAACCGAACAACCACAAAGCACGTGCAAGCCAAAATCAATTCTTCCCACCAAAATAAATTGCATGTTTTAAGAAATAACCATCTCTCTCTAGTGAAGTTTTTAAAGTAAAAAAGAAATAACCATTTGGGATCTTTCTCAAATTAATTAAAGCTTAATTAAGATTTTCCAAAATTAAAATGATTTAAAATGACTAAAATAAACATCCATTAAATCAAAACCAATTTTATTTGGGTTCCTTATGTTCTAAGGAATTGTTTTTGCATTTTTGCAAATTTTTTGGAGTTTGTTTGTTATTTCTACCAATTTATTTGTTATCTCTGTGATTTTTCTAAGGAAAGTAATTAATTTTGGAATTAATTAAGTAATTCGAAAACAAGAATATATTTTTTAAACTCCCAAACCAAACCCTTTCCAGCCAACCCCACAAGTCAGCCACTTAAGACCCAAACCGCCCCTGTTTTCTATTTTTACGGCGAAAACTATCGCCATTATTTCCGGCCAAAACTTCGGCAGTCAATTTTGGCCATTTTGTAGCTCCTCTTCGCCTATAAATGGAGCCACATGTGCCTCACACCATTCCCCACATTGTCTGGCCTTGGTTTTGGCTGAAACCCTTTAGGGCTCGCTTAACCGGCCCTTCTTCCCCAACTCTGGCAAAGCCTTTGATGAGCTCATCTGCCCTCTCGCATACTCTGTTGGTCCTCAAATTTTTTGGAGATTAACAACACCGTTATCTACAATGTCTTTTAGCAATTATGGTAAACACCCACCAGGGCACCATCGGCCATACTTAATTCCTCAACTCCGGCGAGAACTTCGTTGAGCCCAATCTCTTCATCCGTTAGGTATTTTAAAAAATCCTTCTACCCACATCATCCTCTCCTCATTCCCCGTGTTTTTATTCAAGCAGATTTTTGATTTCTTCAAGAATCACCATTGGCCACTACCCCAAGTGTTGTCGCCACCATCGGCCACCGTAATCCTCAGGTCCCTAGCAATCCATTTTGCTGGTTGGCATCACCTTCCGCATATCTCCTATTGCGCCCTTAACTTTGGCCTGAGCATGGCTTTGTGCCTTTACCACTATACCACTGCCTAGCGCCACCGCTCATCACTGGATAGCCGCCGCAGTGGTACGTCTCGATGAGTGTCGTCACCACCAAAAGCTAGACCTTAGCCCGCGCATTCCATTTTGGCCCTTTGCTGAGCATGCCGACCTCCCCCTCGCCGCTACCGAGCTCACAAAGGAGCTCCATTGTGAACTCCTTTGTTGCCCTGTTAGTTTCATTGACTGGTGGGCCCCGCTTGTCAGAAAGTTAGCTAACCCAATGATTAAATTAGCCATTAAGTAGGTGATTAATACTAGTATGACATATGGGCCCTATTGATTAGGAATCCTAATTAACCCCTGTTTAAAATCCAGCAGTCACTAACATGTGGACCCCACACCATTTAAACTAATGCATAAACGAAGTCTATGGAGCATTGTCACTGATATGTGGGTCCCACTCTCTGTAAACAGCCGCATGCATCAAGCCCATGTGACGCGACCTCACCTATTAGCCTCTCCAAGTTTCCCAAATGAAAAGTATTAGAAAATAAATTAAAATATATTGGACCCCACTTGTCAGCCCATCAATATTTTCTTAAGAAAAATAATTCAAAAAGACAAAGAAATTCCAACCGACCCCACCTATCAGATATTTTTGAATTTCCAATTGGACCCCACTTTAGAAGGCCACGACTTCTTACTTTAAATCCAAATCCAATGAATTTTGTTTCTAAATTTATCTAAATCCAAAACTTTTCCATCCGAACCAAAATTATAAATTTTGGAGTTCATTTGAATTTTATTTGAATATTGTGTTGAATATGGTTAATTTCGCATGTATAGATTTTGACGCTTCGGACACCCCCGCTGCTGACGAACAAGTTTCCGCCCTAGCCACAATTGATCAAGGCAAGTTCTTATAATTGATCATTTTGAACCTAGGTTTCAAATGCAAATATTTTGCTTTCAAATACAAGTGAATGCTTAGTACCATTGGAAACATGGCAATGTTTTCTAAAATGGTGGAGACTTGGGCGAGTGATTGGTTGGATACTGGTGTAAGGATTGCACATATTGAATTGGTCATGCAGGGATTGCACATATCATTTTTGGATTCGCCGCGCAAGAATTGCATGTGTCATTTTTGGATGAGTCGTGTAGAGATTGCATGTGTCCTTTTTGAATAGTTGTGTAGGGATTGCACAAGTTTTATGTTTGTGGTTGGTCTTGCCTGAGTCGTTCAAAGACCGAATTCTGGTGCTTTTCTTTTCTACACACAAACTTTGTAACAAGTCTAGTTATGGGGATGGATCTGGCCCATTAGTTTACTTAGCTCCGGTGTGAATCCTACGTTTTTAGATTGGTATGTGGATTTTTGGATTTTTGTTGTGATTGGTGGGAGTGACCTGTAAGGTCACTGCCCTTGCGTATTTTGTAAACGTGAAGGGCCGTAGACTTCTAAACAACTGGGTCCCTCATTGAAAATGTAGCCCAGGAAGGGAACGTTCTGGGGGTGAGGTGTAACTCGGATGGAAAAGGTCACTATCGCTAGTGTTGATAATTCACCCTAGAGTAGGAGTAAGCAACGAAGCTAAGCATTATAAAAACCTTATTATGATTTTCTCAATCGCACACCTACGAAAGCATATAATGGCCGATATTATGAGTTAATCATACCTTGTGGGTAAAGCTGTGTACCTTCTGCCGCGTGTTAAAACTCTATTCAAATAGCTATGCCCCAGACATCGGCAAAAGTGTAGAAATGTCACACTTGCGTAGTTTTCATAAATAAATGATTACTTGAGAATGGTTTGGATAACTTAATTTGAATGAAAATGAAAGCGAAGGGATTTTATTGTCATGAACTTGACTCAAAAAATGGATATTTGTTTTAATGTAAAATTGGCTAAGTCATAGGTTTGGAAATTAAATAAATTAGTATACTTGACAAATTGGCTTTATGCGAAAAGAGACATAAGACTACCCTTTGGACAAACCTTGCATATAGATATAGATATACACTTGCATTCTGCTATGGAAACTTGTTAAGTATCTTTGTACTCATTGTTGCTTAATATGTGGTTTTATATGATAGAAGTAATGACTCGGTATATGGACTCTTCCACGCTACCGGCTATGACATAGAGTACAAAGGCCAGGACTAGGTTTAGCCCCCGTTAATTTCTTGTGGCAGAATATAGATGCCCATTTTGGTTTACTTACTATTCTGCTGCTTTGTTATAACAATACTTTTTGGCCTATCGACCCGTTATGTAAAATTAATCATAAGATTTATTTACGGTTACTTATGTAATATTAAGTAGTCCCTTTTCTTATTCGTATGTATGGATATGATATTTGCCAATGTTAATGTGTGAGCTAGCTACTGATCTAGAGACTAGCTCAAAATACATAGAAAATTCAAATTGTCAAATCCAGATCCCTATAACCATGACCTAAAGGATTGATGGCAAATAAGGGGTCGGTCAGAGAGGATGGTGGTGGTGATGCCCTTCATGGGCTAGAATAGCATGGGCATGTTATGGATGAGGCAGTACAATCTGCTCAGATGACTACCCCGCTGGAGCCATGTGACCACCCCGTTGAAGGCACACAGTGGCAAAATCACAAGGGGCAAAATTGCCAGCAAGCCAACAATAGGTATCGAGAGAGGGTGAGTAGTTTGCGGCGGTGAGCCCCAATGACTGGCAGGGTGGGCTGGCATAGGAGTTGAGGAGAGGATTGACGACCATCACAGTCATGATTCCACCACTTTTAGCTAAGGGTGCTTCATTTGCCACATCAGCCTTCTCCATGCTACGTCAATCCATTCCATTGCCACATTAACCTTTCTATCCAAAGGGTGGACTTGACATATAGGAACAAGTTTAGGATCTTGATAGGCTAATTAGGAAGTTGAGGGTGTTAAGTGAAACTTCAATACAATTCGGTAGGTCTGGTGCAATTTACTCTTATATTTCAAAAAAGAAAAACTCTAGTCACCTAGAAAATCTTTCTGGTTCTTGATTAAGAGTGTCAAAGTACACAAATAATCATGCATGGATTTCTTGATTTGATAGCCAAATGCGGTCATGTTGATTCTTGGGTTGAATCTAGTCAAGAAATTTCCAAGGCAGTTATTTATTGGCCCAAACTGACCTGGAGAATAAAACTGGGCCAAATTCAGGAGTAGCACACATAATAACATGACCTAGGCTTGCGTGGTGTGATGGATTAAACTACATTGATCAATCATGATAGTCTGATACGAACCAGGAAAAAGATGTGCTTACAAAAGTTTGACTAGAAATTTGATTGCGAACATTCGGTTTTAGCATTCACTGAATCAGATTAAGGGGGGGTCAGGCATGGCTCCAACTCCCATATTCTCATTTGGAGCTATTGGAGCCATGCCAAATGGGATAACTCCACAAATTTTTGGATCTAGAGCTATGTGAGTTTGAAGTGGCCTGTAGTACATATTTGAGGAGCGACCAGACCCTACCTTCAGTTGTGAGCTACGGGCCAAAAATGAAATGGCATTGGAAGTTAAAGAAAATTACTCACAGAATGTCATTATGGGCATACCCCTCTGCTACTTCACCTCATGACTGTGTGCGCATTTCCCATTCCTGAATAGAAGGAACCCTAGTGAGGGGAGGCGACTCGTGGAAGAGGAAGTCGGCAGGGTGGCATGAGCTTTTGGCGGTGAGGTGGCATGAGCTTGGTGGCAACGCAAGGTCCCTCCCCGGTGACTCGAGTTCCTCCGACAACGTCCTCGGGACCATAGGCAACCTCCTCTGGCACCCCCCCACTCCGTCGGCCTCGGTGGCGATGACTTCACACCCCCGAAGTGGTGCAGAGCACTGACGTCATCATCTCTGTCCTCCCTTCCGGCATCATCATCCTCTCCACTAGTGGTGAGTCTTCCACATACCTCTCCCCCACCTAGATCTGTGGCTTCGATCTGTAATGTTTTTGTTGTGATTCACACATGTGAGATTTGTGATTCATACATGAACTTGATATACTACTGTGATTGTTATTCGATACATGGCTACGTAGATGTGCTTGATACATGAACTTGAGAACTTTCCTTATGTATAGAAATTGAGGGTAGGTACTTGTGTCTTGCATGTCTGTTTGCCATGTCTTATGGTTTGTTATGCTTTTGAAAATTTTCATGTCTATGCTCATGCTCATGCTCTGTGAAATGTGTAGAAATGCCCATGCTCTATGATCAATCTTTCCAGGCATTACATAGAAATGCCCATGTTCTGTGTAGAAATGGAATGGTAGTAAAATCATAAATGCCCGTGCTATGTGATCAATCTTTCCAAATATTGTGTAGAAATGCCCATGTTATGTGTTCAATGTAGCATGAAACTGGACTAGTCAATCTGGTTTACATTGAAATAATTCATGCACTAGTTATGTTGTTTGTGAGTAATACGGGTAATATGCAGATGACTGTCAAGTGGGATGATGAGCACACTAGGGTAGTGTGTGAGTTGTTTGCCAAACAAGATAGGAATGGGAACTGATCAAGTACCCAGTTGAACAAGTTAGGCTATGCGAAGGTAGCAAAGAGGTTTAAAGATAGGGTCGATCTGAGTACAAAAGGATGTAATTTAAGAATAAATGAGATAAAATGAAGAACGAATATACCATTTGGAATAAATTACTTGTGAGGGAGACTAGTGCTGGTTGGGACCATGCTAAGGATACCATCAAGATGGATGGTGATTGGTGGAGGAAGGCAACGAAGATGAGTGTTGTCTTTTATTTTGTTCATTGTTCAACTAACAAACCATGATGTTCCTATTGGTATTGATGGGTCTACTCTCTTTTTAACATGACATTTCAAGTTGTGGCATGTTTTGAAAAGGTGATCTTCGTAACACTGACCTCCTTAGGTAGACATTCGAGTACATCACCAATGATGGTTCTGATCATTGGTCTCTTGTAGGGGGCAATTTACCTCAATCATCCCTTGCACCTCCTCCTATGATCAATGTTGATGCTAAGGATGACATCGAGGAGGTTGATAAAACCGAGCTTAGGGAAGAGTCCCCTGCCAGTGCAAAAGGAAAGAGAGTAGCTTGGCATGTTGCTGACAAGGAAAAAATGCCTACGATAGGGTTCGCACAAGTTATGCAAGACCAAATCAAAATGATAGCTAATATAGTTGAGCGGACTCAGTCATCTTTTGAGTCTTTTGCTGCCAAGAAAGATGATTATTGCTCCATCCAACAAGTCATGGACTTGGTGATTGAGTGTGGAGTAACGTGGGGTAGCAATGAGCATTTCATTGCCACCATATTGTTTGCAAAAAGCGATCAAAGGGAGATGTTCATCACTATGCCCAACCCAGAAGTTCATTATGAGTGGCTTAAAATGAAGTGCAATGCCAAGTATGGACATCAGACGTTGTGTTGGGATGTAATAATAATGTTGTCATAAACCTGTATGTTGCTATGTTAGATTGTTGAGTTATGAATCTTGTTGTACTTGTATCGTATGTTGGCTTGTAAGACTTGGAACCTATGTGTTGTCATGTTAGATTGTTGAGTTGAGATGTAATAATAATGTTGTCATGAACCTATATGTTGCCATGTTAGATTGTTAAGTTATGAATCTTATTTGTACTTGTATAGTATGTTGGCTTATAAGACTTGGAGCCTATGTGTTGTCATGTTAGATTGCTAAGTTCATGCTTGTTGTCCAAAATATGAAATGTTCTTTGTATTATTGCTTGTTGTGTTAAATTTGTGTTGTATGATCATTGCTTGTTGTCTCATATTTGTGCTATGTATACAGATGTCAAAAGAAAGTGATAGCATTGAAAGCAATAGTTCCAATGATAGTGAAGAATTGGAAAAGCAGATGATTTGTGGAGCACAAGCTATAAAATGCTATATCTCTAGTTGATGCATCCATTGCTTCATAATATTGGTTAACCTACTTTGATAAGGCAGAGCCTAGGACCTCACTCCTCAGTGGAATGGGTTGGTTGAGAGACATTGGCTACTCTAGAAGAGAGTCATTGGATGCTCTGTATGAGCCGGACTATCTTTTTCAACCTTCATGACTTGTTGGTGAGTAGGTAGAGCTAAAACCTTCCAAGCACATGAGTACTCATGAATCACTTGCAATATTCTTGTGGGTGTGTGGTGGAAATAAGTCAAATAGGAGATCACAAAATCAGTTCAAACACTCTGGTGAAATTATTAGCAGGAAGTTTGATCGGGTTCTCAAGTGTGTGGTGGCAATGGCGAAAGATTATATCAGACCCAAGTACACTAGCTTCCCCACTATCCATGATAGGATTTGAGATGATCGCAGGGTTTACCCATACTTTAAGGATTGAATTGGTGCTCTTGATGAGACTCACATTCGTGTGTCTATTCCACTTGACCAACAAGTGGGGTGCATTGGAAGGTCAGGACATCCATCTCAAAATATGTTGCTAGTTTGTGACTTCGATATGTGTTTCACATACGTATCCATAGGTCAACCGGGTGCCATTCATGACACCTGCATGCTATACCATGCATTAAGAGTGGATCGAGATATCTTCCCACGTCCTCCACAAGGTAACCAATAACTTGTGCACATGCATGAAATTCCTCTCATTGAATAATATACTGTCATTAACTTGATCTATCTTGTTGATTCAAGCAAGTACTACGTTGTTGATGCTGGTTATCCTAACCGGTCGGGGTACCTAACCCTATACAATGGCAAATGGTACTATATTCTAGATTTTCATAGAGATACAGAACTAACTACTGCCAAAGACATGTTCAACATGGTACACTCATTGAAGCGTAATGTGGTTGAGAGATTGTTTGGAGTGTGGAAGATGAACTAGCAAATTGTGCTAAAGATGCTACCTTATCCAATGAACAAGCAAAAGATTATTATTGTGCCTACTATGATGCTCTATAACTTTATACGTGAGCAAGCTGGTGGGATTGGCATTTCTGTAAGTGTGATCAGGATCCGAATTATGTGTCTTCCATTCCTTGGAGATATCAAAATTACGCAATTCCTCAAGCCGCATCTGATGGGTCAACGTCTCAACCAAGTATTGAGTCCATGGATAGTTTTGTGACGAGCTTGTGACTGCTATAGCTCTTTCTTGGTGATATTTTGGAAGTAGCAAAAATTAGATACCATGTCATACATTTTGTGCGTCTTATGGTATGAACATTTATGTTGTGAACCTTATGTCATAAACATGCCATCCTATTGATAACTTGTTGAATTGGAATCTTATATCATGATCATTGTATTTTTCATGCACATACCATGGTAAATTTGTGATATTTTTGGTCGAAATTGTTTAAAAATTTTGAAGTGATGTCTGAAATAGCAATATACAAAAAACACTTAAATAAGTTAGTAATATGTAAAAAACTATATACAAGTATTAAAACCATGAGTGGTATGGATATTTTGCATGCAATCCTCTCATTCTTGAATCTGAAATCAACCTCCTAGCCAAACACTATTTTGTGACAGCTCTTTAGATGCATGTGTCCAATAAGAATATGGGAGATGGAGCCACACAAAACAGGCCAGTGTGTCTCTGGTCACATACGTTAAAAGGTAGGATGCGCCAAATGCATTAGCACCGAGCAACGGAAGAAAATCCAATGGGAGAGGGCCTCACGTGAGCCCCCACCCCTTCCGTTGTTGGATCAAGTGATTAATGGATGATGGGGAGGGGCCTCACGTGAGGCCCTCCCCCATACAATTCGTTTCCCTAATCAACACACTGTGACATGTGCGATCTAAAGCACAACGCAAGGCTTAGCTACTACATATGTGAGGTGAGGGTGAGATTGAGCTAGCCTTCAGCAATGGCAGGGAGGCAGCAAGTGGTGCTCTAGGTGGCAGTGGTGTAGCCATGTGAACCAACAACTACGGGTTCTTCAGCAACACAGCAGCCAACAACCTCTACTCCAAGTGCTACAAGGAACAACACCTCTGCTCTGTCGCCAGTGCTCCCACGGTGGACACCATCACGTTCAGCCTCCCATTGCTCGTGATCAAGGATTCGGAAGCTGCTGGAGGCGAGGAGTAGTGGCCCAAGAATACGAAGGTGCCAACAACAACAACGAAGAGCCGATGCAAGGTATCCTGCAAGAAGGTGGGGCTGCTGAGTTTCGCATGCTGGTGCAAGGGCACCTACTGCGGCGCGCACCGCCACACTGGCGTGCACGCCTACGGCTTCAACTACAAGGTCACTGGCCATGAGCAGATCGCACGCCAGAACCCGCTCATCGCCGTGCCAAAGATCGCTAAGATTTGGCTTGTGATTTCTTCTTCAAAGTGGCCAAAGATCGCGTTGTGCTTGCGATGACCGATCAACGATCATCAAGATGTATCATGACTCATGAGTTTTTTTTGTCGAGGGAAATGAGTCATGAGTTGAATTGTGGCGTGTGTGTTCGCCTCTTTTCTAGGGCTTGTTCGTATTAATTTTTGTTGATGGTTTTTTATTGTGATTGATAAATAGTAGCAACTGATAGAAACGGCTGATGAATAGTAGTGTATTATCTAAGAAAGACAGTATAACAAAAGACACTACAACATTCAAGCCGCGATACGACTTACGTAATTGTGACATAATAAAATACAAAATATGTTACAACATGTGAAAGTGCAAAGTAGTGGTTGATAGAAGCTGGGGCGTTCGTATTGACTTTGGCTTCTAGAAGTAGAAGCCAGAAGCCAAAGCCAGTATGAACGAGCTAAACCGGTTGTTTTGAGTGGGTTCTTTTGGGCTGTGACTTTTACTCTTGGCTTATGGCTTTTGAATTCTGGCTATTTGCGAGAGACAGTATGAAGAGAGAAAAAGTCTCATACGATTTTGACCGGTACATCTAAACTCAATATAATATTTACCATAATTAATTTGTAAATCCTACCTTAAAAAGTACACTATTTAAATACTAGTTACTGTAGCAGAGAATAAAAGGCCAAAGGCAAAAAGAACCAACTGCCCGTACAAAATATCAGTGGGTTGCCTTTTCTTCTCCTTTTCTTTTCCTCCAATCCTTGTCCCTCACATGCAATTTTCATTGAGGAAAAAAGTTGCACAGTTCGTACAGCGCTTATCATGTTATTTACCACCAACGTGCACATCTTTGTGATTGCTTTTAGATTTTTCACATGTGCTACGCATGACTTTCCAAGGCAACATATTACTCCATCAGGGATTTATAGAAATTTTCATATTGCAAGCGGGGCCTAAACGTTAAACAAACTTGTTATTTGGATGAATGTATAAGCTCTACAGCAATTTGGTGGTCCTAGCAAGACATGACTATAAATTCATAATATGCCGACAAGTCCCAACTGCGAGCTACAGTTCCCCCTGACTTTCCAAAATATCCGCTTCCGCAGTTTAGGTTGACATCTACGGCTATTCTTGGAGTGGTACAAATCTAGTATAGTATGGCGACCCACATTGACATTATAGTCAGTAGCGAAACCACCTCCTAAACAGGATATGCTACAGTCTAAGATGTAAAAAAATATCTAGTATATAACCTGAATAAATTCAGTTCAGCCTAGATGATATTATCATGATCCAGTCCAGATAGCCTAAATCATTTCATCACTGAACCCGGGTCCGCTCGTTTCAGCTTCAGCTTCTGGCTTATTTTTCACTATTCATAAATTTCGTCTTTTTCTGATTTTTTTTCATTTTTTTGAGCTTTTTTGCAGGTTCTTTTTTTCCTGTATTCATTTGCGTTGTCCGAGATGAGTTAACATATTTTTCTATTTTTAAATTTTTTTTAAATTTAATTACGCCAAATAAGCCACATTTAGCTACAACGAAATTTCCGCTAGTTACAGTGTATTTTCAGTCATAAATTATAGCTTTTCAACCTAACCGAGAGGGCTAAATTTTGATTCCACCACTTATTGTAGCCCTGCTCCCGCATTATAATACTGGGCACGAATGCAATGGAGAACCTTTCCCATGGCGCCGGCGATATTGAACAGCCTACAAATGCAGATTCACAGTTCCAAAATCTAGTATATATTTGTGCCATGGCCCAAATGAAATTAATTGGCAGCTTAACTAAGAAAGCACCCATAGCAAATGATACACACACTGACCAAGATGATATCAGGCCTCTTCTTTTCAGCTTATAAAAGCTAACTTTTTTAACATTTCTATAGTAACTATCTTTCAAACGGGGTATTTTTTAAGATAGAATCTACAAGTTAATCATAGTACATACTATAATGATTTTATTTATATCGGTCAAAATCGTACATGAGTTTTTCTTACTCCGTACTCTGTTTTATAAACAGTCTAAAAGTCACAACGCGGCAAAAAAGAACAGGTCCGGACATTCGGTAGAGCATGCATTCTCGAGGCAAGTAGCAATGCAATGAGCAGGAAGCCGATTTCAATCTTAAGGTCTGTTCTTTTCCTTAAAAGCTGACGGCTTTTGATTTTTGCTACAGTACCTAACTTTCAAACGGAATATTTTCTCAAGATAGGGTCTACAAGTTAAACGATGTACACGTTAAAAACCCAATATCTGTATCAGCCAAAATCGCAAGCGAGTATCTATACCGTAAAAAACCAAAATTTAAAAATTTCAGCGAAAAACCATAAGCCACAGTCATTACCAAACATGCCCTTATATTGATCAGTTATATATTTTTTTGTTTTGTTTATCAAAACCCTTTTGTTTTTATTGCTACATACCATCAGCAATACAGGCATTATTCCTCCTCGGCAATGGCACCACCGCCGCTCTTCCATTGCTGACCACCAGATTTGTTGCTGCGTACGTACCTGATCACCAATTCACCATGGCCGGGTCAGACCGACGAGTGAGTGAGTGAGAAGGGGAATCGGATCAAATCTTGAAGGCCTTCTCCACGCTCTCCCTCCGTGCGCCGACGGTCTTGTAAACGCGCATGAACTCACGGAACGTGACGGCGCGGTAGCGCGGCGGGTTGTCCTCGCCGACGAGCTCCTCCGCCGGGCCGACGAGGGTGTCCATGGCCGGCATGATGAACGTCGCCACCGATGTCCGCGCCACCGCCGAGTTGGCCATCGCCCGGTGCTCTATGCTCTTCAGCAGCCCATTGGTTGCGATCTGCATCAACATCAAGAACCAATGAACACCTGATGGTTAGCATCCCCGTTGACCATTAGAACTGATCACAATCCACATCACATCTCATGGATCTCGTCTTCTAGTAGTTTGTACCTCGAGTTGGTGGCCGAAGTTGACGACGAAGGCGTTGGGCACGGGCTCGACGTTGATCCAGTCGCCCTTGTAGGAGACCTGGAGGCCGAAGACGGTGCCCTGGAGCAGGAGGGTGATGAGGTTCCGGTCGCAGTGCGGCGGCAGGCCCAGCGTCAGGCTCGGGTCCGGGCACGGCGGGTAGTGGTTGACGTTGATGATCACGTCGCCGCCGGTGAGGTCCCCCTCGAAGTAGTCCGGCCGGAGCCCCATGCCCTCGCACAGCAGCCGCAGCAGCTCCATCCCCACGCCTCTCGCCGGCACGATGAACCTCTCGACGACCTCCCTGTAACACAAGAATCGATCGGAACAACCATCTCCTCCGTTTCACTGATCGACTGATTGCGCATTGTTCGATTAATTGGTGGTGGCGATTCTTTACCGGAGCCTTTGGGGCTTGTCGGGCCAGTCGCTCTTGGCGTCGACGACGGGGAAGCCGCAGGCGAGGCGGAGGCAGTCCCGCCAGTACCTCTCGCCGCCGGTCTCGTAGTTGGTGCTGGAGAAGAGCCGGTTGGGCTTGTCGGTGTCCTCCGAGTAGAAGGCCGCCTTGTCCTCCGCCGGCAGCCGGAAGAACTCCTCGCACACGGCCTCCATGTCCCGTATCGCCTGCTCCGGGACGCCGTGGTTGACCACCTGCGCCGTGAATGATGCGAGAAAGGATTAAGCAAGCGAGCCAACATACAATTGCAGGGGGTAGGCTGGTCGGTTGGTTTGGGCTGACCTGGAAGAAGCCGAGCTCCTTGCCGGCGTGGAGGACGGCGCGGCGGACATCGTCGCGGCCGCGGGAGAGGTCGATGACGGGGAGGGAGACGGCGGCGGAGGAGGCCGGCGGGCGCTGGTCGGGCGGGAAGACGAAGCAGTCCGGGAGCGTGTCGTGGGACGAGGCGGAGGAGAGCAGGTTCTCCATTGCTGCTAGCTCTCGTCTCCTCAGGGGAGAAGGATTAATTGGGGGAAGTGGGAGACGAGATCGGCAGAGCACGCAGCACGAAGACACCCTTTTGTCGAGTTCTTCTTGACACTAGGCTTGGCTGGTGTGGGAGTGCGTGTGAAGCTAGAAATTTAACTTTCCATTCATTTCGATTTGAAGTTCTGACTTCTAATTTATTTTTTACTATTTATAAATTTTATCTTTTTTTTAAAATTTTTAGCTTTTTAAGCTTTTTTACCAGTTCTTTTTTCCTATATTCGTTTGCGTTATCCGTGATAAGTTAACATATTTTTTTCTATTTTTAAATTTTTTTAAATTTAATTACGCCAAATAAGTCACCTTCAGCTACATGTAATTTCAATCAGCTACAGTGTAATTTCAGCCATATACTACTATTTTTTAGTCCAATCGAGCGGGGCATTGTTTCCTAAATAGCTTGTTTCTTATTTTCGGTTTTTTTAGATTATTTTATTTTTCCTTAGTCCTTTATATTATTTATGATAACATAATATTTTTATTTTTTAATTTAGTTATTTAGAAAAACTAATCATTGCTACAGTTAAAAGAAAACAGAAGCCACATTGAGCAGTGAAAAATTGCTGTTTTTTTAAGAATCACATGGCTCACACCTCGGTTCCATTTTTATTCAGAGGAAACCAAATAACAAAACCATCCTCTGTGCAGCTCATCCATAGCGACCAACCAGCATAAAACTGGGAAGCAGAGGCCTCAAACGGGACAGGCAGCGGCGAACACCACTCATGCCGCATAGTATTTGTCACCAGCCTACCTACCCGCCAAAACTCCAAAATTGCTGATTCATTCGAACACGTTGAGCATCGTCACAACCGGTAACGCAGGCGGAGGGAGGGGGACTGCTAGGGTTCTTGTGATCTAAATTTGGTCACTATACTCTTTTGTGACATATGAAATTTTACCTATATTTTTTGCTATTTTGCTCTTTTTATATAATGCAATTTCACTAGCACTAATACACATGTCATGTATGGCATGTCCTTTAGAGATAGAACATAATCAGTTAGGATTTATATTTGACATAGCTTCTTCTATGGGGGTGTTCGGCAGGGCACAAGCCGTCCGGCTTTTGGCAACCGCTATAGTACCTAATTTATAAACGGAGTATTTTCTCAAGATGTGGTCTACAAGTTAAACGTAGTACACGTTAAAATTCCAACATCTGTACCAGTCAAAATCACAAGGGAGTATCGATCTCTCCGTAATATGTACCGTAAACAGCCAAAATTCAAAAATTTCAGCTAAAAGCCATAAGCCGCAGCTAAAAAGAACAGGCCCTATACCTCTACTAGATTGACTTGTAAGAGGAGGAAGACTTAAGATTTACCCGGTTTGAGATATGGCATTATTGGAGGAACCCTAGGATCTCCAAGTCACCATGTACCATATATATGCCCTCATGACTCAAGCAATACATATTTAATTATTTTTAACTATTCTATCTTCATTCATGGTATCAAAATGAGTTTGCATCTAGGCTTGTTTATAGCTACCACTAAAATCTCCACTATGTGCTGCCCTGAGAGGAATGATTCAATCTCCATGATCTAATCTCTTGGGGGCTGCTCTATACATAGTAGATTGATGCTTCCCTTTGTTTTCCTCTGATCAATAAATTGGTTTCTTCATTGCCAATAATATATCGGTTCTTTCATCCGATTAGTGGATCAGATCTGCCTAGTTGCTTCTCCACCGTCGACTATGCCTGCAAACTGTGATTAACTGTCGCTGTGTTGTCTCGATCCGTGTCTCATCGGCTACCGTGCACTGAGCGGCATCCGCCACATCAAGCCTACAGCATGTACTATTTACGATATTAATTATGATTTAATCTCAATAGGAGCCACTTTAGTAACAAATTGATATTTGTAGAAAAAAGAGTGACAAAAGAAAAAAAGATATCTACACTGGAGTCGCTTAATCTGAATAGGAGCCACTTTAGTCAAAAATTGATATCTACACTAGAGAAGAGTTGATCCCTGATAATTTTTTCAAATTATGGGGGTGCCGGTGCATACCCGGCACCCCTGCTAGTTTTTGCCCCTACTTGCATGGCAGAGCCATGCACATGTTGCCTCTTTCATTTCTCTAGCAACCACTGCGCCGCCTTGGCTCTCTCTCCTACATTCATCTCAGTGGCACCGCCATTGTCTAAGTCTTCTTGCTATTTTGCTTCTTCGCCGACCACTACCGATGCAAGAATTGAGTCAAGTTCAATTCCACCTTGGCTTCCTCCCCTCCTCTCTCTTGGTTGCATCTGGTGCACCACCCGTCTACTCCGGCAACTGTCATGCTACCCCGGCTCTCTCTTGCACCGATGTAAGCGCTGCCACCGCCATTGAGTCCTTCTACTGGTTCTACTGCATCTCCTTCGACTTTGGTGGCCAATCTATGATGGTTTTCTCTTACCCAACACCTGATATTCTACTATCGATGGCATCGACTATGACAAAACCTACTTATAGGGCTACCTCGATGGCACATGATTTCACCAACGGTTTCTTCAAATGGCACTCCTCACTGACTTCTACTCCAGGCTAAGCATCCAAGACGTTCCCACATTGATTGAGGGAATGTTAGAGTATATGTCTTATATGACAAGTCATTTAGATAAAATAGAACCAGTTAGCATTTGTATCCGATATGGTTTCTTCTATATCTAGAGTAGATTGAATTAATCTTCAAGTCATCATGTATGAACATGCTTCCGAAACTCAAACAACACATATTTTCGGCCATTTTATCTTCCTTTCATGCACAGACTTACCCTATGGATAGGGGTGGAAAATGGTAACGGATAATTCGTTTTATCCGATATTCGTATCCGAGAAAACACAAATATGGTAAGCAAAAATCCGTATTCGAAAATATTCGTATTCGTATTCGAGAATATTCGTATCCGTATTTGAGAGTATTCGTATTCGCATTCGTATTCGAGAATATTCGTATCCGTATTCGTATTCGAGACTATTCGATTCGTATTCGATCCGTTTCTAGAACTTATGAAAAAATCGTAAAAATTTTGTGATTCAAAATTTGAATTTAGGCGTTTAAAACCGTAACCGGTCAAAATCGGTGAAAAATCGGTAAAACCGCTAGGAATCCGTTTTATCCGATATTCGTATCCGAGAAAATCCGTATTCGAAAATATCCGTATTCGTATTCGAGAATATTCGTATCCGTATTTAAGAATATTCGAATTTGTATCTGTATTCGTTTGAAAAATATGGATTCGTATTCGTATTTGAGACTATTCGACCGTATCCGATCCGTTTCCACCCCTACCTATGGATGTATGCACGTGTCGTTCGATCCTAGCAAGATGTGATCTCCATCATCCATGTTGGTTTTCTTGGCGTGCGATTAAGGCTGTTCATTTGGTTGTTTCGGTAAATACGGTATTGTTAGTTCAATAAATATGGTATCTTTATAAAATATGGTTTGGTATCGGTAAATCCCAATTTATTTCGATATTGTGTCGGTAAATACCATATTTACCAAAGTTGGCGTGAATAATACATATTACTGGAACTATTGGCTTCTCTAGTCTCTATGATTGATTGACTGGATGAAAAAGACTAAAAGAGAGCGTCACATCTACACATGAGGCATGAGCACTGCACTATGCTGTAGCCTGTATGTTCAATTGTTCATAGAATCATAGCCCATTCCTAATGGCTAATTCATTTGTATTTGAGTATTTCTGTTGCAGTGTTGCTCAAAGCACAGCAAGCATGCAAATTGCAGCCATGCAGCCACACATGACACGCCCACACAACCCAACACCACTACGGTCCACCAGGCAACAACTTGCAGCCAGCAGTGAACAGGCCATCATCGGTAGTAGGCCTAGGGTTGTGCATTTTGTCACTGAACCGAAAAAACGAATCAAACCGGTCAACTCGGTTTGACCGGTATTCGGTTCGGTTCTTGGAAAATGGCATTTCATCTATTCGGTATTTCTAGTATAAACCGAGTGGAAACCGAAAAAACCGATTCTTCACCGCTTCGCCAGTTCCGCGGTTCCACCGCCTCGCGTCGCTCCCTCGCCAGTTCTTTCGAATTCAGCCCAACTCCGACTCAGCCCAGGCCCAGGGCGAGGGCACTAGGGCAGGCGCACGTCATCCACTTCCAGTGTCCACCGAGGCACCGACACCGCAGTCGGCAATCGCCAACTCACCACTCACCAGAGCCAGATCTGTTACTCTCAAGTCTCGACGCTCTCATCTTCAACCCTAACCCTAGGAGCTCAACAGCGACGCTCCGAGCCTCCGAGGCTCCGACCTCCGGTGCTCCCTGCCTCCCCCAGTCCTAGGCTCGCCCGGCGGCCGCTCGGGCTCGTCGGGGCTCCCTCTCCCAAGACTCATCGCTCGTCGGGGCTCCTTCTGACCTTCTCCCAAGACACCGGCGCCAAGCCCTCACCGCGTGGAGCCACCGACATCACCGCCGACTACCAGGTCTTCTCCATTCTAGTCTAGATCAGAAATTGTAAATGCTCCAGTAGAGACGTAGAGTAATCCGACCTCCGGTGCTCCCCCAATCCCAGGCTCGACCGGCGACCCACGGCCGCTCGGGCCTTGGTGCTCCACTACTCCGGTGCTACCTCTCCCAAGACGCCAGTGCCAAGCCCTCACCGAGCCACCGACGACAAGGTATTCTCCTGTTCTCCAGTAGAGTAGTAGACACTAGACAGCAGTCAAGTGACTCAAGTCCACCTCTACTCCTCTAGATCTAAATGCTCTAACCTCCAGTAGTCCTAACTCTTAATTCCTAAACCTCTAGATCTACCAAATTTGTTATACATTATCTTGATTCATTTGTTTGTTTGATGAATGCAACCTTGAAGCTAGATTGGTGAATGGTGAATTGGTGATTGACTGATATAGTGATACAACATCGGAGTTACAGAGTCAATAGGATCTTGCGAAGTAATTCCTTTCTCTATGTTTCATTTGGTAAATAATATTTGGTAGAATGCCATATTGCTAGTTGCCTAGTATGTTGTGAACTTGTAGTGTTGTTGCATACTTGCATTCGTTAATGGTTATTGCATTGGTTAATGGTTATCTATCTTTGCATTTTTGCATTATTAGATGTTTGAGTCAGATGATATTGCAAATATTAATGTTGTTGCCGCTAGGTCAGTGGGTATGGGTATGAATGTGGGCAGCGATGAAGCTGTTGGTCCCAATGAAGCTCAAGATGGAAAGAAACAAATGAATCCCAGATCAGAGATATGGAACCATTACACACGACTATCAAATGATCGGAATAAGACTAAATGCAAGTATTGTTCTCGGATCCTTGCCTACGATTCACAAAAAAATGGTACCTCCTCACTAATCTCTCATGCAAAATGTTGTAAGAAGCATCCTGCCAGGATCGACAGTCAAACTCAACTAAGCTTCCAACGTAGTGTAGATGGCCAAAGTAGTTACATAGTACCTTGGCAATACAATGCAGAAAAGGTTAGGGCATCATTTACTCGCATGATAATAGTTGATGAGTTACCTTTTATCTTTCGAGAACATGAAGGTTTTAGGGACTTTATGTCGAAAGCTTGTCCTCGGTTCAATCCACCATCTAGGACAACAATGTATAGAGATATTCTTCGCCTTTATGAAGATGAGAAAAGAAAGCTAAATAATCTTTTGAAGGATTCTCGTCAAACAGTTAGTCTCACAACCGACACATGGACTTTTTCAACCCTTCAAAACTACATGGTTTTCTCTGCACATTAAATTGATAGCAATTGGCGACTTAACAAAAAATCCTTAACTTTTGTTTGGTAGACAGTCATAAAGGGGAAGATATTGGAAAAGCACTAGATAAATGCTTGCTTGAGTGGGGGCATTGAGAATGTATGCACTATTACGGTAGATAATGCTAGTTCAAATGATAGAGCTATAAGCTACATGAGGAGTGCTTTGAAAAATCATGGTGGTACATTTGCGAAAGGTAATCATCTTCACATGAGATGCGTAGCTCACATTATTAATCTTGTGGTTCAAGATGGGTTAAAGACAATGGCTCCTATTATTTCCCGTATTCGTAATGCTATCAAATATGTGAGAAGCTCCACTTCAAGAATGAATAGCTTTAAAAAGTGTGTGCAAATAAACAAGGTTGAAGAAAAAGGTTTGGTGTCTCTTGATGTGTGCACTAGATGGAACTCAACTTATCTTATATTAGAGACTGCCGTGGGTTTTGAGAAGGCATTTGAGCGGCTTGAACTTCAGGACCCTTCCTATAAGGCTGAGTTGGGTGTGAATGGGGTTGCAACATATAATGATTGGGTGTATGCAAAAGATTTCAAAAACTTCTTGAAACATTTCTTTGACCTCACAAAAAAGTTTCTGGCACTCAGCATATTACTTCCAACACTTTCTTCAAAGATATCGCTGGTGTAAATTATTTGTTGTCTAATTGGAGTCAACGTGATGATGGTGATAGACAAGTAACATTAGATACACAAAATGCTAGTGGTACTGAGCATTCAAGTGCATCTAACAATTTTATGAGGTCTTTATATAATAAAAGAATGAAAGTTTCTAGTGGAGGTGGTGGCAAATCTGAATTAGATAAGTACCTTGCTGGAGATGTAGAAGATGATGATCATGGCTTTAATATTCTCTCTTGGTGGAAGTACAACTTACCTCATTTTCCAATTCTCTCACGGATGGACCGTGATATATTAGCAATCCCTATATCAATTGTTGCTTCTAAATCAACTTTTAGTATTAGTGATCGTGTTCTTGATAATTTTAGAAGCTCCTTGACTCCATTTACACTCTAATGCTTGATATGTGCACAAGATTGGTTGCGTTCTTCAAAGCGCATCAATGTGGAAGCCGATTTAGCAGATTTGCCTAAATTTGAAGAAGGTATTATAATATATGCAATATATTTCTATTTATAAGTGATAGCAAATTGGCAATTGACAGCTGCTACAACTATTTAGCTTATTTATCATGTCATGAAGGTATTGAAATGTCGGGCCTAGATCCAACTCCACAGCAAGTGTCTACTCCTCAGATCGAGTTTGATGCTTTAGCAAGTGTCCGGCGTCTCTGATGCCGCATCGATGCACTCGCTACTGATGCTACGGTGCGCCTCTTGCCTGCTGCTGCTGCTGGTGATGGTTTTAGTGGTTTATCAGTTTACAATTTATGTGGTATTGCGGTTATAGCTTGTCACTTGTCAGTTTACAGTTTCTGTGTTCTGTACTTCTATCTACAGTCTGCTGCCTAGTCTGCTTATTTCTGAATTCTGATGATGAGCTTGTGTAGCTGTGATTTGGGCTGTGGCTTTTTGTAATTCTGGATTTCTGATGATGACTGTAGACTGTAGTGTTGACTGATGAGCTTTCTGCTTTCTGCCATTCTGCATTTCAGTATTTCTGTTGACTGATGGTTCGAAGATGAGCTTGCTGAGTTGATATAGACCTAAATCCTGATGTGTGGCTGTGTGCGCCTGTATTTCTGTGATTGTCTCTGTGAGATTGTGATTGTATTTCTAATTCTGCTAGCCAGACTGTAGTCTCAAGTCTGGAATGGAGAATATTGAATTCCTGATGTGTGCACCTGTGCCATGTGCTTGTGCGGTGTGCTGTGCCATGTGCGTGTGCTAGGCTACGGGTGTGGGGTGTGGTCAGGGCTTCTAGCCGATCGAGAATCGAGATGTTGAGACTGCATGCCTGGATCGGTGAGTGGTGACTCGATCCGTCATCCGAGACCGAAACTCGAATGGAGAATTGGTCAATTGGAGATTAAGTGATTAATGTTTAGTAATTTGCGCAAACTTTGGTAAAATTTGTATTTACCGATACGTACCGAAATAAGATGGTATTTACCGATACCACACCGTATTCTATAAAGTACCGTATTTCCCGAATTAGTATAACCATATTTACCGAGCAAACCATATTTACCGAACCGTATAAACCGAAAAAACCGAACGAATAGTTCTAAGTAGGCCAAAGCCCAAGTCCAGGCACAGCAGCAGGCCGACACCAATAGCAGGCCAATGCCCAAAGGGAATGAGAGATGGTATTGGACTTCTCGGTTTTTACAGTTTTTCAGTTTTTAGCCAGATTTTATCAAAAAACTGAACTCTCACAAAACCCATAATTTGTATACCGTACTAAATCCCAAAACCGGTTAAACCGAGTTAGCTGATATAGTTCAATTTTTTGGACCAGTTTTTCAGTTCGGTTTAAATATAGACAGCTTTAGGTGCGATGGTGTCAGCAACTCCTTGCGCTTGCGCATGAGGGAAGCAGGGCGCAACGTGTCTTTGGTGTCGCACCTCCCAATGCCATTCCCTGCGATCCAAAGTTGGCAGTGGAAGCCCGTGAGGGCACAACCGCACAGGTGCCGTAGTGCTAGGGCCGTTTGCTTGTTTATGTGCAAGCTTCCGGCCACGGGACGACATGGTTTGCCCGATTTTGCCAAACAAGCTAATATAGTATCTGAATGGAACATTCTCTAAAGTTGGATCATCTCGTCTAAGGTGGATGGGTTCCATCCCTTCAACCAACACGAGGACAAGGCATATTCTAGATGATCCGATCCAGGTACGAGCTCATCCACCAAACATAACACACCACCAATTCGAATAGATTGTGCATATGCACACTGACGAGCATATAATAATCCTCTAATTATTACATCATTATATTCTCGAAGTATACCCCTTGTTGATAAGAGAGAGATTTCACAGAATAGTCGTAAGTCTTTCTACGACCACTCCTTAGTTATAAGTCCTTCTGGGACCATCTAGTTGTAAGTCCTTCTATGACCTTCCATAGTCATAAGTTCTTCTACGACCATGTAGTCGTAAGTCATCATGTAACCACCTTGTGGCCGTGGGCCTTCTTGCGACTAGTCTATCTTTGATTAGCTTGTTTACGACAACCTACTATATAGTGGGTTTGTTTGACAAGACAATTAGAATGTGCACTTATTTCTAATAACCGCACATGATCTCTCTAATAGCACCGCCGCACGATGAATGGGCCACCATGTCTCTCTGACAATAACTTCCACAAGACAGTTATCTCCCCAAGTGTTGAGACGTCTTTTGGCGCACGACAATGGCCGTCGCTTCGTTAGCTATATAAAGGTTAATGCTAGAGAGAAAGGGATCTAATGACATCAAATTAGGAGATAGTGCTAGGCATTTACTCATTACTCTCTCAGTTGTAATCAATTCTCTGAGTAATTCTCTAAGTAATAGTCGCCCAGGATGTAGGTTATTATTCTCCCAGGAGAAGGCCCGAACCTATATAAAAATTCCTGTCTCTACTCTGCATGTTCGTAGTCCAAGTCTTCGAAAGTTTCCCTGAATCTAAATAAATCATATATAAGATAGGTATTAAAACATCGACACACATGAAACCCCGATCATGTTAAAAGGCCAACGAATGCTAGCGATAGTCGTCATATCAGCGTGCACGATACCTACTCTCATTAATACGCGCGGCATGGAGGATTTCACATTCGTTGAGAGGACGAGACATTGATCGAGCGAGCGATGGAGAGGGCAGCAGGTGCAGGGTGGCACTGCTTCGGCCAATAACAATGGTGATGGTCTTATGCACCACTGGCTGTGAGTTCTTCGGCAGCACAGCGACCAACAACCTCTGCTTCAAGTGCTATCAAGAACAATTTAAGGCAGCCACCATCGCCAACGCACCATCAGTGGACAAGATCACGACCAACCTCATGTCCAAGAGCACAGCCTACCGCCATCTTTGCCCAAAGAGGGTAGCTGCAAGAGAAGGCGGTGGTGCCGATGAGGCGACCAAGAACTGGTACGAGGCATGTTGGAAGAATGTAGGGTTGCTGGGTTTTGCTTGCTGGCGCGGGTAGGGGCGAATCCACCTAGGGGCTTCGTTGGGCTTGAGCCTCCGATGTAGGCATTGGTAACCCCCACACCCCCACTGTACCCCACCCAAGCAAAGATGGCCATGGATGCTACTTGCTGCGCCCAAAGCCAACCAAGAAGGAATACATGAGGAAGAGAAGAAGCCTAGGCCTTTGTTGAATTATTGTGTAGTCCACACCTAAGACCAAAAGACCACGAAACAATTCCACAACTACAAGGCTCATGGCCTAACTAGAAACTGCATAGGCAAGGCCTCACATCCATGGTCCACCCCACCCGATGGTCGATACAGATTGATACAAATCCAACACTATGCACGCTTGAGGAGCCTTTGAGGGGAGGTGAAACCCTAGGCGGAGGGTGGGGTCAAGCAACGGCGCAATGTGAGGAGGCACGATGGCGCAATGAGCTCGGGAGGGGAGGGGGAGCCAATGAGGGGGTTGGCTGGGGACGGGGTCATGCCCTCACAGTGAAATGTGGATTTGGACCTTTGAGGCAGCAAGCAGCCAAGCTCAATCAGGGCAGCAAGCAATTGCCAATTGGTATTTTGTCTTGATTCTTTACTCTTACTCTCTTGTTGTTGTATAATGTATAGTTGTATTTTGGCTTGTGATGATTGATGGAATTGGTAGTTGGTAATCCAACTTTGGGAATAAAAATCATTAAAAACAAAAAAAAGTAAATGATGAACTCACCTCGCAATTTGGTCATTTTTATCTATAACCATGATTTTTATGGAGGTCATTTTACCAATGAACTCTCAACTTTGGGGAAAATCGTCAATTTTTATCTTTTTTATGAATTTGAATTGCAACGGGACTATATTTACCAAAATTTAGCATAGTCCTTTGAGCCCTTCCTTCATTTTCATCTTGACTTCGCCACTTGGTGCAGGGGCACCTACCGCGATGTGCACCACCACACCGACATGCACGCCTACGGCATCGACTACAAGGCCTTCGGCCGAGAACAAATTGCGCACCAGAACCCACTGATTGCTATGCCCAAGATCGCCAAGATTTGAGGACTTATTGAAGATGGTGCGGACGATAAACTTGAACGTACACTGCACGCAGTTCTTAGAGTGGTATCAGGCAACTTCTTTTCAGCTTCAGCTTTTAGCTTTTCTACAGTAACTAGCTCTCAAACGGCGTGCCTTTTCAATACAGGGTATATAAGTTGATTGTAGTAGACTATAACGACTTTATCTATATCGGCCAAAACCACAGATAGTTTCTCTTCATACTCTTTCTTATGGCTTCTCTATTAGCTGTTACTATTTATCCATCGCAATAAAAAATTATCAATTGTAACCTAAAAAAATAGGTTCCATAGGTGGTCAACAAGTTTACTAACGCGGGCGGGGGAGTTGAACTGTCAACTGTTTTTTAGAATAGTTGAGCTGTGATGTCTGTGTTCGTGTCTCCGTTAAGTTTCTGTATACATCTCGCTATCTTTACAATTCACAAGTGTTTGCGATGTTAGTTAATCCAATTAATGCGCTCGCCCAATTAAGTGCTTAGGGATCCCCAAAGGCCCAAACTGATTCACATGATCACGTCTCTAATTTACACTACAATTCGAAGTGCTTATGGAATCCTTGTACTTGGCTCCCGACTCCCTTATGGAATCACAATCCACAGTGTGTTTTACACCAGTCCCTCTATGGCATGTGTTGCCGTCAGATGTTGGCAGAAAAAAGGATCGGCCAAAAGGGGGAACCAGAGGCCGACAGAGTCCTGTCACCCTACCCTCCAGCGACTACATCTAGTCGCCTCCCTATTGGGCGACTTTCATGCAGTCGTCAAAGAAGGGGTGACTGCACTCAATTCCCCGTGAATGTTTTAAATTTTGTCAATTTTGTAGTTTTAAACTGGTAAAAAATCTACTAGAGTTGCAATAAAAGTTTATGTTCATTGTATGTTTTATGTGCGTAAAAAATTTTAGAAATTTTTTAAGAAACGATTGACCGTAGAACAATTGATACATACGATGATAAGTGATATTTTGATGTTACTGAGAATCTTCGTGAAGTTGCCATAATTGAAGTTCACTATTCGTTTGGAGCGTGAATCGAGTAGGTAACGAGGAGTACAAGTAAGCACGTCACAGTACTAAAAAGTTCACATCGTAAATAACAAACGTAAGCAGTACATGAAACAATAGTGTACAATGAGGACTACCCACAGTCGCCACCCTGGCCTGCACCGGCTCCACGCCCGTGTCCTCCCGTACGGCCCCGCTTGACCGTCCTCCGCTGCAACAGGTTATGACGCTCCGAGAACGTAAAACGATCAGGAGCGTGTCGCACCCGCCTCTGAGCTGGTGGAGTCAGCTGCACCTCTGGCTGTGTGCCCTCCGGTGCACTGGGGAGGGCACTGCCGGAGAGAAACTCTGGTGCTGTGTTAGGAGGTGCAAACTCAGACGGCTGCCTGACCCACTCGAAGAAGTATTGGTCCAGATCGTCCAGGCTCGCGGAGGGGCTGTACCGGTGCTCGGACAGGAAAAGACCTACAAAAGTAATATCGTTAATTTCAGATGTAAAGCATTGCGATAAAACGGAGATCGCACGATACGTTCCCTCAGTTGGCACCATCGCGCCTGGAGGAGGGGCGTACGATGTCGAGTACACCCCCTGTGTGGGTAAGCCAGGGATGTACGGAGGACGCGAGAACATCTGCCCTGGCGGTATATGAGGCCGTCCCTAGACAGATCCTCCAACCTCGTCCAAGTGAGGTGCTGTAGGACATGCCCACGTAGAGCCTCCAGAGTAATGCCACGCCGGTCAGGGTGGCATCGGTGGCCGAGCCGTCCGTGTGCTAGGCATGGGCATGGAGGTCGCTGGTAGCCTCGTGCAGGACAGCAGGTGCACGACACGTGTACCCCACTCATTGAAAAGACAGTACGCGCTGATGTGCTCCTCGTGGCCCACCTCGGCACCTGCGGCGAGCCTATGCAACATACTCTCGGCCTCTGTGACGATCGAAACACCCACGTCAGACTGAAGGAAAAGACATAAAATGGTTAATTATCCAAGATAGCATTGCCATTAGGGAATGTTCGAAAATACATGTAACGTACCGTGATGTGCGCATCCCGCGCAAGGTGTGCGGGATACGTATCTGTCAGAGTGGCGAGGTGTGCGGGGGGCAGGCCCCCGACATGTACGAGCCTCGTACGTGTCCAGCTCTAGTACCAGCGTAGGTACTCCGTACTGTCGTAGGGGCGGTCCTCCTCAACCACGTCGTCAAGCATACCGTCCCACTGCGCAATCCACCCCTACATCTTCGTCGTCCAGTTTGTGCCGCGTTTCACTCCCTATCTAGAGTGCCTGCTTGTAGAACCACTTCGTTAGTAATTTCCATGGAATAGTAAGTATGTACAATTTTATAAGACGCGGGCACTCACGCGTGCATAAGAGGCGGCAGTGTAGGTTCGACCGGTACCGGGACAGTCTGGCGTAGACCAAACTGCCGCATCACTCGCTGTGGCGAGTAGTCCTCCACGAAGATGTCGTAGACGAGTTTCCGGTGCGTCAGCCAGAAAGCCCGGTCGCGCCAGCACAGGGTCGACAACCCATCGGGAGCACGGTCCATCAGTGCCGCATGTGAGTACGGCTCCCAGCACACATCGTCGGCCGTGAGGCGGTCGATCTGCTCAACAAAGGGCAGATACGCCCGCGTGACCTGCACATGTGCGAACTGCACCTGCAAGGTTGAATAGGTATTACGTACGACCGTCGTTAGTATAAAGGAAATAACTAATTGATATATGACTTATCCGTCGACGACACCAAAGAGAACTCATCGTTGACCGGTCGATGTCTCCCCTCGGATACTTCTCGGGCCCGTACGGACCTATATCATCTAGCAAAGGTCGTCTGAGGCTGAAGCGCATATACCATCCATACACTATATATTTCTCGTCCTTTCATTTTTCTGCAATAGGAGTAGTTCTAGCTAGTAGATCTAATTCATGTCCCTGAATTTTTCTCGCCGAACAATATAGCTTCGCAGCGACTTATTTGATTGGCAAATCTTTTTCCATCGCCTTCAACTTTGTCGGCTCGCTTGAAAAATCGTCTAGCACTACGCTGCATGCATGGCCAAAGAGCACCGCTGCTGTTTGAGGAATGCAATTTTTCCGATGGCATGCAACACCATGATTCGAGGGACATGTAGTTTACGCACAGACACCAACTCCAAGAGATTAGCCAAAAGAAGTATCTAAATTTAGTGATTTAGCTATTCTCTAAAATGGATCTTACCCAAAAAAACTAGACTACTCCAACAGGCTATCTAAACTAGAGGGCGCACGGTGAGTCGTGTACGCGTGGGAATAGGACGCAGCGTGCAGGAAGGAAACGCCGACTGCGCAAGAGGCTAGATGGCGAGTGAGGTAAGCTATCCAAAAATAGAGAGCGAAGGAGGAGGGGTGGAGAGCTACTAAATTTGGAGAGTCGTTTACAGAGTCTATTGGAGACGTTTTTTCTCCAATAATAGCCAAATTTACCTTTAGAAAATGATTTAGCTCTCCTTTTGAAGTTGCTCTAACATGATCCATGAATCATGAAGTGTATGTATGAGCATGCTACCTTATGGTTGGGAGGAGATCCTACTCCCACCGGTATCCCTAATCCTGTCCCCTCCCCTAACTCAATTAATTAATTAACCCTGGTTAATTTCCCGATCGACGCTTCTCGAGTCTCCAGCCATCCCAGATGAGATTCCCACCGGCCGGCCTCCTCTAGACCTCACTTATTTCGGTGTGAGTTTTTAACTTCTAATTTATTTTTTATTATTTCTGAATTTTATTTTTTTTTCTAGTTTTTTGTCTTTCTGAGGTTTTTTATCAGTTCTTTTTTTGTATTTATTTGTGTTATCTATGATAGGTTAATCTGTTATTTCTATTTATATATTTAGTTATACCAAATAAATTACTATTAACTATAATATAATTTTAGGCAGCTATACACGCCCGCATGCATGAGCCGACGAGCCTGCAGGTTGCCCACGGGCTCCGCGACGCCTCGAAAATCGAGTTGAAAGCCACCACCGATCGCGAGCACATCCCGGGCGCTCCGTCGCGCGCGTCGCGATTCGCCTTGTCCGTGAACCCGTCTTGCTTTTTCGTTCGTCTGCCTACGACGTTCCCCGGCTTTTCTGTTGCCTGAATCAGCCGCGATACGGAGGGGAAGTGTTTGATTCATCAGTCACTGAACACAGAAATGCTGATGATCATCGACCGGCGTGTATGGAACCAACCGAACGCGCATCAAATCTGACCAAATTTTGGCGATCCGCCCTTGCAAAGGGATGTGTTGTCATCGTCACGATGGAAGCTGGAGTAGAACTGGATGTTGGTGCCAGAGCGCACAAAGGAAATATCTAGCTACAGTGCTTAGAAGATGACCGCATTTGGGACGTTCTTTTGTACTGTGACCAATGGTTTTTGTCTGTATTTTTGATACGGTAGCAAACAGCGGAAAAGCCGACGTAAATGTCACACAGTTTGGGCTAGGAAGTCATTTGGAAAACCCGCTTTAAAAGAACCACGTCTTTTCGATGTTTGGTTTTTAAATTCCGGAAAACCAAAAGCCAAAATCAGAAAAGAAAAAAAAACAGGCCCAAAGATTGTTTCAGGAATGTTGATTTAAGAGCACGGTTTATTACAGACAGTTATTAACTCAGAACTATTTGTGATAGATGATAAAAACCGTTTGTGATAGTGTATCACAGACGGTTTGTCCTATGGAACCATCTATAATATTCTTTTGTATTGCTAAATCTATTTCTATTTATTGACTAGCCTCAGAAAATACTGGTCATACCCTCTGAAACAAGCAGAAACACAACAAGTATATGTACTATACATCCAATTCATGTTCATTTCAGAAATAAGCACATCAATTTCATAAATCAATTAATTAAAATAAGCTCGAACTAACCATTCATGAACAAATACACACATACACCATTATTATATATCCAATTCACATTTATTTCAGTAACAAGCACATCCATCAGCCAAAAAAGTGGCATGCAGGCCATGGATCATCTTCACGGTGCGTTAGTTTCGATCTTGGAGCGTTACTCAATTAAACAATTATAACTTTTGTATACGAACTCCGTTTTTTATGTTTTTGGATTCGTTTGAAAGCTAACAAAAAATTACATCTGAAAATCCAATAAGGACAGCTCTAATGGACTTCATGAGGCTCTGAAAAAAATGAAAATCCCAAAACATCATTTAATCCCTCAAAACAGCCTTCGAAGTTTCTGGACCTGTTGGACAACCGATAGGCATTGGCATGTACCCTCCTCTTCATACCTAAGTTCACACAGGCCACTAGAATCAGGTAGCAGTAAATTTTTATCAAAAGTATACTCTTTAAAGAACAAGTCTACCTGTTGTTATAGTTTCTTTGCTCATGCCTGTATGATTGGCCCTGTTGGTTCAGTTAGAAAAGTTGGAGCTTCTCGCAAAGGAGTGGATGAATTAGGAGCAGTAGGGATGTCCTCATCAGTATTGGTTCTTGGAGTGAAAATGGGGGAAGAGTAGGGGAGTAATAAGGGGCAGGAGGTGGGAGAAGACCGGTGCCTACCGTTCAATACGGAGAGAATGGATGGGTGATATCGGGATCCTAGGGAGATGCCACGAATCAGTAACATGGCATTATCATAGACAGTTCGGATTAAAAACTGTCTGTAATATATGTAATTATCACAGACGGTTCGGATTAAAAATTGTTTGTAATGTCTGCAATTATCATCGACGATTTTTAATCTAAACTATCTGTGATAATTCATATACAGTTCTTACTAAGAACTGTCTGTGGTATTATTGCAGACATCACATATGATTTTTAATCCGAGCCGTCTATGATAATTATGAATTACAGACGGTTCTAGCCATCACTAGTAACATAGACGATAATGCTCGTGAAACTGATAATTGTAACACTGACAGTTTCCTGGAATCATCTGTGATGAGATTTCTAGTATAGCCTTTTTTTGTAGTAGTGGAAGTGACTGGACCAATCTAAACTAACAACAGTTGGGATTAACAGATGATGAATACTATTGGGTTTTCATTCGATGCGCCGAGAATTGGCAATCGTTCTATTTCATGTGTTAACCCTAAGAACTTATGCGGTAAGGAAATATTGACAATGCACTCCTATCCTGAATAGCAACTTCGCCTCCTGGTTATTGTCCAGTTAATTTTACGTTGTTTTCAGCTTATGGTTTATGATTTATAACTTCATTTGAACCAAAAAAACAGGGCGGCTTCTTCGCAGCTGTTTCGAAGCGACTGATCAGGATAACATTTTAGAAGTGGCTTATCTGCTTCTGTTTCGTTTGTACGAGCGGTTGTATTAGGACCTAAAGCCATAAGCTGCAGGAAAAAGCACACAATTCATTGACCAGCTTACGAAAACAGTGAAGAAAAACAACCACACCAATATGTTTGATATTTTAAGCATTTAGAGCATCTCTAATAATTTATTTCAGTTGTAACTAAGAGATACTATATAGGATTTTTTGATGAGAGCGTGAAGAGAGCGAGAGGTAGCAGTCGTCCGTGAAATCTGGATATATTTAGCGCTGTTTCTCACGTTAATTCCTAAGATAGCTTTGTGCTCACTGTAATGCCATATATAGCCCCCTCCCCGACCGCACAATTACCCAAGCGTGACACATGGCAGTCATGCGGTCCCAGACAGCACGATTAAGCGCTACAGTGGTCATGCCGTCGGGGACTGCACGATTAAGCCAACTACAGTATCGTGCAGTCCACAACCGCACGATTAAGCCGAGTATTTTTTCTGCTCTGTGTCTTTTTCTTAAGCGCAGTCGGGAGCTCTGCACGCGGGCGGGAATCTCAGGGCCTGTTTGTTTTGGATTTTAGGCAAGCTAACTACTTCTAGTAGCCAAAAGCTCTCCCAAACAGTCCAGCTTTTTGGCTAGCTACTGAGAATCTGAAAATCTGGGAAGGCACAATTGTACTGGGACTGAGTAGCTGCAATAGCCGAGCTTCTCACAGATTCTGCGCGCTAATGCCACTTAAAGTTGAAGTTATTTACCCGTAAATGCCATTGGATAAAACTCCCCGCACCCCTCCCCATATCCGCCCGCGCCTCCCCCCGCCACCCCCTCCCCTCCTCCCACCCCACCGCCTCCCCACCGCCCCCTCGTACTCCTCCTCCCCGCCGCCTCCCCCTTCCCGGATCCCCGCCGCCGCCCCTCCTCCCCCGCCGCCTCCCAGATCCCCGTCGTCACTACACCAGCACCAACGGATGGAAGGCCGCTAAGCTGCTCGTCCGCAAGGGCGCCGTCTGGAAGGTCCGAGACAAGAAGGCTCAGATTTATCTATTTTATTGGTTCATCTAAACAAAGTTTTCATTTTTACCAAAATGTAGCATCTCTCTGCTGGAAATAATGATAAGAATGTAAGGGGTGTTTAGATCATATGTTTTGTTCAGGTTCACAGATTTGTTCCCACTTGCATTGAAATGTACATGTTCATTGACTTCTTGGACAAAGATGTAGTGCCCTGGGATGATTCAGGCAGGGCGAGTGGTGAATTTGTTCACTCCAAGATGTTGTTATGTTTCTATTGCTTGTGTCCGTGTGCCACATGTGCACATTTGAGCCTTCACACATACATTATATTGTGCATGTAGAGAAATCAGCTGTTCCTCATAAAAATTTTATTGTTTTGCTATGCTTTAGGCAGAAAAATCATATCTTGTCTTGTGTGGTGTGGTAAATTACTAGCCTACTTCCAGGGCCATATGCTCATTCTGAATGCTAAAGAAAAATTTCTTTTATATGAATATTGCAGACCTAGATGTTCTGAACCAGTACTAGAAGGGCAAAGTGCAGGCGTTCTTCATTTACAAACTACAAATAGAGGCAAGAAGAATGGGTTAGCCAGCCCTAAAGATGACTTAAAAGGGAAATGAAGCCAATAATCACACAGCATCCTCTTCATCTGTTGATGTCTTCATTAACCCCTATTAGATATTCTGATTCCTATTATTTGTGGTGCCTAAAGCTGGAAGAATGTCATGATTGAAGATGAGCTCTTGCAAAGTCATATAAATGCTTGTGTTAGCCATTGTTGCAGTAGATGGGGATTTGACTCGTTTCTTTTGTTTGACCTATCATGTGTTGCAACTTGGATGGGTGGTCTAAATGATGTTTATATTGGTAGCTCAGTTGTACAAGTTCAGTTGCCACTGTTGGCAAACTGTTGCCTGTATGTTTTAAGAATTGACCGTATAACAAAAAGTTCTGTTTCTATGACTTTGTTTTGTGCAAATATGTGGCTTCCAATCTTGATGGAGTAGCTTGCATTGTCATCGTAATCATCTTTTACTGTTTAAAAAGAATATTATTTCTTTTTAATTATCAATGTCCCTAAAATTTTATTTTATTGAAAGTTCAGTAAGTTTCTTTGGGAGAGAAGTAGCTTTTTTGTGGTGAATTGGGACATCTAAAATAAGAGGTCAAAGGGATCCCAAGTAATTATTATTCCTAGCTCTATTTGCAATGCCTATTTTGTCAATTTTGCCATCCATCATTTGAGATGCTGATTCTAACCTCTTCTGATTATTGTAGTTCAATATTGCTAATTGCGAACTATAATTGCAAATGTTAATTGGTTAATCATTTCAATTGAGTTAAGTTTAGCCATTTAGTTAGATCACACAGTAACACATGCAAACATTATTTTTGCCGTAAAAGGCTTAGCACAGGTAAATATACAGTTTTGCAGATCCAACTGACATCTCTGATTTCATATAAACAGCACAATATTACGTCTATCTTAATATACATATCTTCGCTCAAATATCTCCATCTCTGTGAAGCACATGTTCCTCTTCATAAAATAGATAAGAGAATTACACACAACTATGAACACCTTTTGTACGTTCCTTTTGTATGGAGACATGGTAGTTATCCATATTAATATTTTAAATTATGATTTGGAGTCAAATTTATTGTCATGAAATTTTAATATTAGTTTTTCAATGTTTGAACTAAGTACTACAAATTTACAGTATGGATATCTCTTCTATCAATACATAATCGTGACATCAACTCACCTAAGAGCATTTCACCAATACATCTATCGAGATACCAGTGCACAGATAGAATCCAGATGCCAAACAAAGCTAGCTACCTGACATCACCGCTACTCAGACTAGCTAACTACTCAGCCTAGCCAGCTAGCTACTCAGACCAGCTAGCTACTCAGAATCTCCAGCTCCCCCCAAACAGGCCCTCAGTCAAGTTGTGCGCTCGGGCACTGTATTTCTCCCCGAATTAATGCGCTCGTGGACCACACCGTTGCATGCTATAGTTTAATCGTGCAGTCCTAGACCATACGACTAACACATGTCGTTACCCCGTAATCCCGTGGTCACATAGGGACCAAAAATAAAATTCTTTTGCTTACCAAACTATATTTAGTATTTTTAAAGCTACTAGTAGTGTGCCCGTGCTAACGCTACGTTCCAATCAATTACGACTGGTTCCGACCACTTCTGTTGCGTACGACCACTCAGGTAGTCGTTCGACCACTTTGCTTTGTCGCTGCGCTCGAAATACCGTGATCGCAAACTCCTACGATCACTCAGTGATGCTGGCGATCACTGTTCACCGTGGTCGGACACCCTTTCGACCACGTTCACTTCCCTCAACGTGGTCGAAGTCGCCTTACGACCACGTTCAAACTTTGTTGCAGTCGTGCGCTTTCAGATTTCCTTCGACTTCTCTCGGATGGAACAAAGTACCCAATTAGCCCTCATTAGCCATATCGTCCATGGAGTTATACTGGATGAACAATTTAAAACACAATTACATGACCGTTTTGAGACCAGAAAGGCCTTTAAGAATTTTAAAATGAATCTCAAAAAGGCGCTTCAAGGTCATGAATACGACTCCAAAAAAGGTTTATTGCGAGTCCAAAACGAACAAGGGGATATCCAAACTCAAAACATTCAAAACTTTGGCAGCACCATTTACCGCACAAAGTTCTGGTTGTAATGATTCTTCTCTTTCTTCTTTCTTTGCCAAGCTTTGGCGTTCCTCATTGCACCTCGCAGTGAGCAATTTTTGCACCGTGTCCGTCTCTTTGCCCGATTTCTTTTTCTTCATTGAAGCCATCTTCTTTAGGCGCTCCTTAACATCCACGAAGCTCTATCTTCATCGCCTTCAGACTGGCCGCACCTCCTCTGTCCCATCACCGGTTCCTGCGTTTCTTTTGGCTCCTTTGAATTCTTGTCTTTCTTTTTTTCTTCTTGGAGCACTTGCTCTCTGAAGGGGCAGGAGCATCTTCCTTTCTCTCCATCACCACTTGATTGGCACCCTTCTTCTCACTGCAAGAATGTATAGCATGTAAAAACAAAATCCATACAAGCAACCCACCACATAAAGGTATTCACTTCATTTTTAATGCAGAGGAATGTTCCTTCAAGTATGCACCACAAAAGAAAACATTAGGGAAAAAGAGCACCTATATATGTAGAATTTACCATTGCTTCCATCTTGTGCAAGCATTGCTTGATTCGCGAGAAATTCCCAACTCACCAACACAAGATCAAGTTCGCCAATTCCTTCTTTTTCAACTCCTTTTGGATAGTTGCCTTTCCGTATCTTTAGGTGGCGCAGCTTGAGCCGCAGCTTTCTTCATAGCAGTTCAAGATCTTCCTCTTCATGCTCGAGTTCATCCTCAGCACCATCATCAACTTCATCATCAATGTCCTCATCATCACTCTCGATTTCCTGCAGGATGCAGAAGCAAATGCATCTAAGAATACTATCAGTAAAGTGTATAGAGACAATTAGTCCACCATGTTATACTCAGATGTTCTCCTGAACAATTGTTGCATTCAACATTAGCCAATTATGCCTTCAGTCAACAAAGTTCAAATGCAAACAAGAAAAATTATGGTAGAAATTGAGTAGATTGAACATTTGCCGGGATCTATGAAGAATAGAAAAACAAATATGATGAAAAGAGTAGATCTGGAAACTATTAATGCATACAGAAAAACAAATTTCATCACCCAACATACTGAAATTGGCATATCCTTTCCCCAACTTCAAATGCTCCTAAAAAAACCCTATAATCACCATTTTCAACAACTTTTTATACCAAAAGAAAGTATGATGACTCTGCAACATAACACCGCCTATGGAACCGAAATAAATTTATAAGTATAAATAAATTTATAAGTTGGCAATGATCTCCAACAAGAACAACCTAAATAAATTTATAAGTATAAATAAAATAATCAAATTATCCTAAATCAACTCAGTAATTACTTGTTACTTGCTTGACACCAAGCACCAATGGAATAAAACATTCAGGCTCTTCATCCTCCACGTCCACGTTATGTTCTTCATCAGCATTTTCATATCCCTCACCCTTCCCATCATCCACAATATCAGTCTCCTCTTCAACCACATCTTCAGTATACTCTACCCCTTCATCACCATCCTCGTATTGCTCTTCATACTGCTCCAAATCCTTCTCATCGTAATCTACAGCATCCTCCTCTTCATATTCTTGCTCATCCTCGAACTCTAGCCGTTCACCTTTGTCCTCTTCTTCATATGTTTCTTTCATAGTTCCCTCATCTAAAAATGAAGCATAAGACACATAAACCTCAAAGCTCACTAAGATAAACCAGTGGAGTGTCCAACACATATATAGCAAAAAAAACCCATAAAGTCACAACAAACATATGCTCTTTCATGCTCAATAAGAGAGTGGTTCATGTTATATTCTCTAGCATAAAAGTAGTCAAAATCCATATTTGCCATTGTTAAAGCAAAATGCCATGTAACCTCACACATTGAATATCGTTCAACCGATTAAAAAGACAACCTGCAGGCAAATATGAAAGGATCTAACAAATCTAATACGCCAACACAAGCACGCTCTCGCGAACCCATGCTTACCATCAATAGAATGATGAAAATCTACATGGCGTCCATGCTACGCAAAATAAAAGGGGTTTATTGCGCACCATATAAATACACCAAAGGCACAGATCACATAAGAAGTATACGCCTATACACGAAACAGAGCAAAGAAGTATACGCCTATACACTAAACAGAGCAACACGCAATACCTTCACCGTGGCTCGCGCTGCTCGCCGCAGCGTCCGACGAAACCTTCTCCTCCGCGGTGTCGCTGCGGTGGCGGTGACGGCCGCCGCCGCTCCTCCACCTTTGGAGCCTCCTCCGCGCCTTCTCTCCTCGACGAGCGGCTCCTCCACGGCGTCGTCTCCTCGTGGTCGCTCACGTCTTAGCCGCCGCCTCGCCGCCGCCCCTTCCTCGGCGCGCGGCACCACTCTCCTAGCCGACTTCGGCAGCATCTCCCAAATCACAACAAACCGAAACTCCACTGAAATCACCAGAGAAAACACGATTTAGCGAAACAGCGCCAAATCGGGATGGCGAGGTCGGAATCCATGGGTGTACGTACTCGTGCCCTCGTGGAAGATCGAATCGGGAAGCGAAACCCTAGAGTTGAAGCCGGATGGGCGGACTTCGGTTGCGGAGAGCTAACACGGCACGACCGGCATCCGCCGCCGAACATGAGGACGCGCCCATCCGGAGCGAGATGCGGTGGCGGCGGCGCCTCGTCCTCGCCGACGACGAAGTCGATGGTGTCGGCGTCGCGCACGAGGATCCGCACCACGCGCCTCGCGGCGGCGCCTCGCCCACCTCCACCGCCGCGCCACTCCACCGAGCTAGGGTTTGGATCTCTGCGGATGCGGAGGGGTGGGGGGAGGAGGAGGCGGCGGCGCGGAGAACCGAGGGCAGACGCTAAGGGGGAGACGGGGGAGAACGGGAGAGAACGTGGGGAGGCGCGGGATTCGCGCGGGGGGCGGGGGTAGGCAGCGTACGGTTTTGTGAGTCATGGTTCAATGATGTGCATGATCCGGATGATTTTGATCTTAGGATCTTTAATGAGTAAGAGAAGAAGACTTGAGGAGAGATCCAGGCCATTCATTTGTATGAAGTTGGATTACTTGGTACACAAATCTGGGTGGATTTAGATTAGGCATGACTGTGGGGGTGGTTGAGGGGGTGGATTTAGTAAAGAAAATTTTGGTGTATTATAGAGTAGGGTAGAATAGTGCTACAAATGTTCAAACTTCGTCGTCCGTTCGCGAAGCGACCGCCGCATCGCGCGAAACAAGAACGCCGCGCCGACGCTCGGAGCCGTTGGGAGTGAGGTCGTCGCTTGTTCACACGTTCTGCGGATCTGATGCGGCGCCGGCCGAAGTAAAGCGCGAGTGTGTTTCGTTCGCCCGCCAGTTTTTCCGCGCAGGAGCGATTAGGGATTGTTCGCCCGCCATTTCTTCCGCGCGCGAGCAATTTCTTCCACACGCGCACAAATTTCTTTCGCGATTTCTTGAGGCCTTCTTCCCTTCGGTTCCTAGATCCGAAGGAGGCAAGCCAACGTGGAGGTGCTGCTCAGATCCTCTCTCTCTCTCTCTCTCTCTCTCTCTCTCTCTCTCTCTCTCTCTCTCTCTCTCTCTCTCTCTAATCCCCTTCCCTCCTCTCGGTTGTCTCTTTGCATGTACATTACCTCTACGCCACCAAATCCAGCCAGACCCGCGTCGTCAAGACCCCCGGTAAGATCTCTTTAGATTGTTCGTTCTTTTGGTTAATCTTGCAATCGCTGGGGTAAAATTATTGCTGCTATTGTTTGGGTTAGAATTAGATGGATCTGCGTGTGAGAATTAGAACTGATTTGTCGTGGTGTGTGTTTTGCTTTCGTCTGGTACTAGCTCTTACTGATTTGTGTTCTTGATTAGGTGGGAGGCTTGTCTACCAGTACACCAACAAGCGCACGAGCGGGCCGAAATACCCGGTCACCGGAAAGAAGATCCAAGGGCCTTGTCGTACTATTTATTATTTATTGCATTAGCTTTCTATAGCATGTGTAGATTGTATGGATCTTACACGTGAACACTACTGATCAATTTAGTCAAGTGGTTCCTGATGGAAATATGGGGAAAATGGCTCTTACCTTTGGAGTCCCATGGACTTTAACATTAGTAGTGTTCCCCTAGTGGCCGCCTGGGCGGTGCCTAAGCGCTAGGCACCAGCCTCTCACCTTGGCCGTCTAACCGATTTTGCCCGCCTAGCCCGATTAGACGCTAGGTACCGGTCTACCGTCCGACTAGCGCCTAACGCCTAGAGGAATACTGAGCATTAGTATCTTGAAGTAACTTTTGGTTCATGTGAAATGTGATAACAACAGCGGAAGTGGTGCCAATTCTTGCCGAATCATGTTTTGTACATTTGGCTACAGCTTAGTTGATCTGTTTGGTCCATTCAATCTCTGGTGTATTTACCTAAGAAACATGACAATCATATATCTTAAGTTTTCATGTGGATTAAGCCTCATATTCTCTATGAGGCCTTTAGCATCACATAGTACATTTTTCCCTTTTCTCAGTTTGGATGTATAAAGCTGATTTTGAACACATTTGTTCCCTTTTCTGGTGTTACTTCGGAGGCTTTGGCCATCCCTTTTCAGCTAATGATTGGGGCCTTAACAGCAGTGTCTTATAAATTATGATCGTACATGAATAAATGCCCCAATCTGACCTTAATTTTGTGGTGAAACTATACTGTTATTGTGATATCACAGGGTGTGTTGTACTAATTGTTAATGAATCATATTATGATGATGCATGTTGATCTTCTGTTTGGTCCGTTTAGTCAATTATTTTTGCACATAGTTTTAGTACTTTTTCCCCATGTTTAACTTCCCCCCTGAACCAGGATCCCAGAGTCTATTTCTGTTGATCTGGTATTCTATTGGAAATCCTGTTCTCCCTGAGATGGTCTGTATTTGGTAATTTTGGCTGTGGGTATTTTAAGCTTTGTAGTCCCTTTTGGGGGTTCAATGTGTAGATTTGTAATTTATACTGAGGTAGTGTGATATTTCATATTTATCTGCATTTAACATCTAAGCATGTACACCTGTAGTGTTCTATTGCAACTCCATTTTCGTTGGCAACTTTTGAACTGCTGTTCTGAAATATGTGTGCCCACCATATGTGTGTTACATTGTAGAAATGATCCTTATTTCATTGTGTGTTGAGCCCATACATCACTTCCACATGTGTCATAATAGGTAGCATTGACAATAGATGTGTGCACTGCTGTCAGTACAGAACCCTAATGAAATTACATTTTCTCTATCTACTTGAGCATTGCTGCTGGATGACTATTCAAGTTTAAATACGACAGTAGGATATATAGTATGTACTGCCTTCTATTTAGTGGAAACAGGTAGGTGATATACGGTAGGATAGAATGATAAGTTTTTGTCAAATAGGTAATTTGTGCCTTTTGGTATATTAAGCTGCCATTTTTAACATTGCCATATGATTGTGTCCTCATGAAAATTGCATATGCTAAACTGCAGATTCCACACCTGGGACTTGCTGAGTACAAGAGGTCCAGCTTGTCAAGGACCCATGCTTTGCCAACGTGCTAAAAAGAAACGCTACCATTCATGCTTGACCAACACATGTCCAAGTTAAGAGGAACTTAGTTGAGCACATTTGGCAACGGTTTGGCAGCTAGCTCCATAATTACGCATAGTTTACAAATCATTTGTAAAGTGATAAAATTTGTTTCATAATTACGCATAGTTTACAAATCATTTTAAATGTTTACGTTTAGTTGAGCATGGTTCTATTTTAATTCCATCTTACCGCTTGTTATATTTAGCCCCCGTTTGGCACAGCTTCACCATCAGCTCCTGGAGCTGTTTGGAGCCGTTTTGTGCCAAACGGGGTAAAACAAAATAGCTCCACCCAAGGAGTCACTTAAAACCTGCTGAGACAAAAGATATGTACGAGATGGAGCTGAAAAAAGTAGCTCCACCCGGCTCCATCCGCAGGCCCGCATGCCACTGCCCTTGTACTTTCGTGAATTTACGCGATCTGCCACCGGCTCTTGATATTACTACAAGCCAAATAGATAGGGGTATATTGGATAATTGACATCTCTCAACCATGCATGATAAAACAGGTGGAGCTATTTTGCCAAACAGTCTACTAAAACAGCTCCAGCTCTACCGGTGGAGCTGTTTGTGGAGCTGAAGCTAAAAAAACAGCTCCACTTGTGAAGTGGAGCTGTGCCAAATGGGGCCTTAGTTCCATGTCTGTTTTATTGTTATATGCTTCACATAAAAGAAAACTGAACTTGAATAATCTTCCTATGTTTGGTGCTGATATAATTCCATTTTCCCCTGCTTTTTTATTGATATACGTGTCGATATGTACCACACAATCTGATACCGTTTCTTCTTTTGCCTCTTCTGTAGCTTCTTGGTGTCCATGGCCTCCTTGCTATAGTTTATGTGTTGGTATAATTCCATTTGTATATGCTAGAACTATTGTTAAGTAATGGTTGTTGTCACCTGCAACATCTATTTCTGTAGTAGTTCCTTCTCTTGTAGTAGAACTCGTGTTAACTAATGGTGGTTGATGTCAATTATGTGGAATGATCGTTTATGTGCTTATTTTGTCCTGCTTTCTTATGACAAGGACTCAGATCATGGTTGTGTTTGTGAACAAAGATTTATAGAGCACATTAGAAGCTTCAGACTATGCTTTCTCAATATACAAAATGGTAGTTGCCTTTTTTTTTTTTTTGCCGACGCCTTCTGACTATGCTTCCGACTAAGCTTTCTCAGTGAAAGCATGCATCATGGTTAGTTTCTGTTCGAGTTATTTCTTTGCACAAATCTCTGTTAAGGCCAAAAGTATAACACTAAATGTTACAAAGACGTAGTCCTGTGTTATTCACCATATTTTAAACGTACATGACAATTAAAAGCTTATGTGCTCTCGTAGAGATAACTAAGTGGATATATTATTAAAGGTTGTATTTAATTTTGTCTTTAGGTGACATAAAAATTTTAAAGATAATTTTAAAAATAAATTATTGCAGATGCCCTTAGCCAACCAATTAAGGTTCAAAGTTCAGTCTGGCCTAAAGAAGCAAAGAGATCTATGCAAAATAAAGGTGTCATGCTTGTCTATATCTACTGTAGGTGCGTTGCCCACCCTATAAAGCTATGCCTACGTCCAAGAGAAGACTAGGGATCTTTCTTCTGCATGCATGACAGCATGAGAGAGTAATGACATGGTGCTACAGCAGCACAGCTGTCGTGTCATTTTTCCATGGTTAACAAACACCATTGTGCTAGTAAAATCACACTAGCACTTTTTGTACTATAGCATTGCCGTTGTAGCCACCAATCCGGTACACACTTTCGATCTGGAAAGTGAAAAATCTACCTAATGAGGTGGCAAATGGCGAAGCTAGTAACAAAATAGAAGATGAGCTAAGTCGTTTAGCTAAATTGTTATAAACATAATATTTTACTTTTGTTTAATTTAAATTTATTTATAAATAGAAGAGAAATATAGCCGAAAAGAGGGAAATACAATGAAAGTATCTTAGAAATAGAAAGCATATACCAGATATATACACACACATATGTATGTATGTGGTTCCGATTAGTAGAGATCGGTTATCTACATATCAAAAATAGTAAAATTAGTGATACGATAACTAATTGTAAATGATCATGAACATTTAAGAAAAACATAACATACCACTAGCAGGCAAGATTAAATCATGAGGTTTTTTTTGGTTGAATTGTGCTCTCATCGGTTGGAGAAGTTATACTTGAATTAATTGTGAATTAGTTAAACAAAGTTTATTTCTTCATTATTGTAATTTATAAATCTACAAACAAATTATAGGATCATCACTAACATTCTAACAAACACTACATAATATCAAACAATTAACAAATAATACTAAACATTAAACAATAATTCACTGAACACTAAACCGTAAAGAGATAATACTACTTGATTTATAAATTATATACCTTGAGGTCCTTCACTATCGGCTTGATCGATTGACCCATGTCACCTGTCGGCCGGTCGGCACTTGGCGCAGATGCCCCCCCCCCCACTAGGCCACCACGCACTTCTTCCCCTCTCGGCCTCTTGGCCAGATGCCAATCGGCCACATGGCTCACACGGCTCCTCACTCCTCATGCCTCCTCCCTCACTTTCACCTCCTCCCCCCTCCTCATCATCGGCAAATCTCCCTAACTCGATCGGCGGCCACTCCACTTCTTCTCCCGACTCCCATTGTCTGGTTCTCCCTAGTCCCCTCCCCTAAGCGCGGATGGGCGCCTGGGCCCCTGGTTGCTCGCATGGTCACACCCTCGCCGCCGCCAGCAACAGATCTACCCTGGTCGCCCTCCCGTCCTACGTTCCGCTGGCACCGCCCTGGGGCCTCGAAGGCAAATATGCTCCTGTGTCTCGCCAGCGCCGTCCCTGGCAAATCTATGCTGCCTCCCTCCATCAGCTGCCAGGACTCACGCGACGCCCCTACCGTCGCCACTGGCCGTCTTCCACCTGCCCTGCCTTCCCCACGCGGTCACGCCGCTGACAGTCGATGGCTTCAAACCTCAGCCTCCCTCAGCCCTCGGGGCCCCAGGTGCGATTTGGTTTACCCCTCTAGATTTTTCATACCGTGTGTGGTCAAACTATGAATGTCGACAGTGGATTGCTACTTGCTACTATTGGTTGTGGGTCTTATGGACTAGTTATTGCTTTATAGGGCGGACGATTGAGATAAGCCTGTTTCTTTTGGTGAAAGGTAGGCTAAAGCCTGATTAAGCTCCTCGCTGGATTCATCGTTGGATGTGGCCCTTGTTCCTAATGACAGAGGACACCGGTCCGGCTAGAGCAAGAAGTTAGAGCAAGAGTCCATGGAACTCTTTTTACCTACTCCATCACACGGAAGTTCACGCCTCATGTGAACTAGCGCTAGGCTTGACCCATCCTAGTGTCCTTCCACCCTGCACGGCTGCACAACATGCTTGTGGCCAGCCTTGAGTTAGAGCCAGCTCAAAATGCCGGTACATTGCTTTACTTTTTCCCTAGACCAACCCAGCTCTTCAAGTGGAGTAAAAAAAACTTGTACTAACTATCCAATAATTATACAAATAATGAGTGAATTGTGGTCTAGTTATTTTCAAGTTATTTTCAGTTCATGACTTTATTCAAACAAACAAATAAGACAACTTTTTCAACTTTTTGAAACGATTTATCGAGACAGTCTTTTCGAAACGACTTATCGGTATTTGATTTATTCGCACAAACGCTCACTTCAGGACCAAAAACCATCAGTCATAACCAAAAAGAATCCACTATATATCTCATCTCCTACTACAATTTGGCGCCTCCCTCGGTGACCTTCTCACCCTCCTCTTTTCTTCTAGTCCAGCCCTCCTCTAGCCTGCTGGCCCACCTTTGACCTTCCCCCACACTCTACCATTATAGCTTTGCCACCCACAACATAAGAGTGTGTTTTAATCGGCTTGACCCGACGATTTTTTACTGGGCTTTTAGTTTTTGGTTAAAATATATAATAACAATGGGAAAAATAATTTTTGAAATAAAATTTAGAAAATAGCTTTGGAAACGTTGAAGCAGACAAGACAACGGAGGCCGGCATGACTTTTATAAACCGATCGGTTCGAATCAACTTTCGGCTACGCCAGCGAGTCCAACTTACCCATCCGTGTAAAGTTCCATGCACGATTCCAGGTGGGCCAGTTCCTCCACCACCCCGAAAGGCCCACTGTAGACCCGCTCCACGCCGAACCCATCCGCACGGCTCCCGTCCCCACCGCCACGTGGGACCCGCACCTCTCACTGGACCCACCTGCAGTCGCAGGGAGGTCGGCCTCGTGAGTCTCCACGCGGCGTCTGGAAGTGTCCACGAGGCCCGGATTAATGGTTATCCGGCTCGAGTCCTCTGATTAGCCGGTTAATTAATCTGGTCTAGAGCGATTAGGACACTTCCACTGTTCCCACATAAACCGTGTTTATCGTATTAATTAGCATGTTGTGTAGAATTAGTGCTGATATGGATGAAAGATTAATAAAAGGAAAGAGGAAAGCAGCATCTTATATAAGACATTGCTTGCACACGTAATTCAACACGAAAATATTAGCTAATACATTTATTGAGGAGGTAAGTGATGTCCATCACATTATAAAGGTACGGTATGATATTAAATGGTGTATTAGAAAGAAATTAAAAATAAATATTAAATTACAATATTAATTAATAATAGACATCGTATATTAAAAGAATAATGGGTCTGTTTGATATGGCTGCGGCTTATAGTTTTTTGTTGAAATTTTTGAATTATAGCTGTTTGCGATAGAGATTACGGAAAGAGTCGCTTGTGATTTTGGTTGATATAGATGTCGGGCTTTTAACGTGTACTATAATTAACTTGTAGATTTTATCTTGAGAAAATACTCTGTTTGAAAGTTAGATACTATAACAAAAATAAAAAGCCGTTTTTAGAAGGTGTAAAGTATAGGACCAATATCTAGCCTAATATCTATATAAGTTGATAATCTGTAAAGGTCGGAAATTACGAAGGCACCGTCGAACTGGGAAAGCCTGGCCTTTATAAGCGCACGCCACCCTCCCCGAAATAAACCGACACATCATCACCCTCTTCTCCTCAACGCGAAGCCAAAAGAAATTAGAAAATTTAAAAGGAAATTCTCCGAGGAACGGAGGAGGCGAAAAGTCCCGTGCCGCCTCGCCCACAGGTTGGTGCCGCTCGTCGCCTTCCCCGCCCCAGATCCTCCTCGCCGAGGTGCGGACCGATCTGGAGTTCTGTGTCCGATTTTGCGGTGATGCGTTCGCGTTCTTTCTTTTAGATTTTTGTTTGGGGTTTGGTTTGTGGGAATCGTTGGTGTGTACGTAGGTTCTTGCGTTGGGATTAATTTGGTGTGATTGGATTGGATCTGTGCGAACTGGCTTTGGTTGCGACGATTGTTCGCCTCTGATTTGATTTATGTACGTCTGTGCGCCAGTGCGCGTGTTAATCGTTGCGAGGTGTAGTTTTTGGAGAGATAGGTCGACTTTTCATTGAATTTTGTAGCGATTTTTGGTGGTGAACTGTGCTGCGC